>OX375869.1:11089887-11254679 GCA_947359475.1 Heligmosomoides polygyrus bakeri | reverse complement strand
AACCTGTCCAATTATTCTACCAGCGAAAAAATTAGGTGGTCGGGATTCAGCGAGATCCACGAAAACTGTTTTGGCTCGGTCTTGATTGGAGAATGTTTTACAGGTGAGAGAGTTCTGGAAGTTTGAACAGGTGATAGTCGGTTGGTGAGATGTTTCGGAGAATATAGCGGAAGAGGCAGAACTTCAACAGTTAATTCGTTCAATTTTCAAATAGTGGTTGTGAAGCGTGTGGGCGAACGTTATCGTGCAAAAGAATCGGGCCTCTTCTGATGACCGTTGCTGGCTGAAGTTGACGCAATTTTCGGTGCATTTCGTCGACTTCCTTACAGAAGGACTCTGTTGTAATATCTTGGCCTGGTGCCAAAAAGTTGTAATGGATATCACCAACCGTCGAATACCACACAGTGACCATTATATTTTTTCGTGGAAAAAAATCTGTACAGAAAACAGCATTAATGAGCAATGCGAGTTGAATTTTTGCTTATTAATAGACGAATAAAAAATAGTAACACAAAGCGCTAGAAATTTTCGGTCAACCTAATAGCATGAATTTTTTCTGCAGTGTTTACGTTTCACACAAAAGAAATTCTAGCAGCTGTTGTTAAGCCTAATCAACTCTATTTTATTTCTCTATTCAAAAATTATTTGTAGTGAAACAGCTTTGCTACGAGTGGTAGAGCTAATTAGCATAGAATCTGGCCTTAATATACCATTTCTTCCATTTTCAATCGAATTTGAAAAGAGCACTTCTCAATTCAAATTGGACACTCTTCTAAGCTAGCTAAGGACTTTTGAAATCAAAGCGAACTCTTCCAAAAAATACGAAAAGATCCTTCTTCTGCACTAAACTAATACTAAACTAAACACTCCAAAAAGATTAAAATATTTTTGTTTAAGGGAATTTCAGTATGGTTTCTTTCAAGTTATAATTCACCTACACAAAAACTGATCACTTTGTTTGAAGTTTTACAAAATTCTCATTTTTGTGAAAAACAATGGATTATATCTTGCTTCTAAAAGCAGAAAGCGGCAGTTTTTAAAACTAAAAGGGGATTGCGTCATGCACTTTTCCATGACCTCGCCATTTTTATCCGATTGATAGCAGATTTGCTGTTTGCATGGAGTTTTACACCTTTAAACAATATCCTACTAATATAAAAGCGTTAGTCCGTCTGTCTGTCTGTTTGTGTGTGTCACAAACCTGTGTAAACTAGCAAAACGTGTTGAACATGTAAAGGAGACTTGCGTGCGCACGGCAAACCTGTGTGAACACGTCGGCGGCACGAAACTTCGGCCCTGGGGGTAATCGAGGTCGCTGAACACGAAGCTGAAGTCAACCAATCGATATCGATCGATATTATCGATTTTTTGAGGATGGCGCTCAAGTGGCGCGAAACTTCGGCCCTGGGGGTAATCGAGGTCGCTGAACACGAATCTGACGTCGGATCAATCGATCCATCTCGATTAACATAAAGATCAGAAGGCCTAGGGAAGAATAGGAGACCCGTAGCGGCCATGGCATCCTATTCTCGGGGTTTGGAGCGAAGCCCCCAACCAGTCGTAGGCGGCCGCTAGGCCGACGTACGACTGGTAACAAAGAAAATTGTAAAAACGCACTTATTTTCACTTTGATACTTTATGTAAGCAGCGTTTAGAAAAGCAACTATCAATCAAATAAAAATCGCGACGACCTTTTCAAGTGTTTTGTTGCGCTTTAAGACTAAATTTAGTTTATTATTTTTTCCAAAAAAAAACTTGTATAAAATTATTACACTCGTTCGGGCAGCTGAACTAAGCAGAATTCAAAAAAGTTACAGCAAGTATTTCTTAGACAAAAAATTCTTCTACCCTTCTTGAAGTTTAACTTCGTAGTTTAACTTGTAAGAATTTCTTTTCAATTTGGAAGACGTTTAATTTGATTTCAAAATCCTGAGGCTAGCTTACAATCAAAAGTGTCCGATTTGATATGAAAAGTGTCCAACTCGACATGAAAATGATATATACATATTTTGCCTTGCGACTAGGGACACAATTTTAAGAATTATGGAGTCTGCGTGATCTACGCAAACCGTAAAACCCAAAACCGAGATTTGGCAGCATGGATCGATAATGGTGGGCTGCATAAAGTCGATACCGTAATTGCGAGAAAGAGAAGTGAGGAACTCGTTGGTCATACAGCCGAATGCAATGTCTCCATAGGGCATGTCAGGTCAGCGCAATTATGATCGAAGAAGGCCTCTACATCAGCGCTCGATCTGGTGTGTCCAAAAATTGGCGTCCGAACTGGCTGAAGATTTTTAGAGAAAAACTGCATAATCACAATTCTGGGCTTCCCAGCATTCATTCTGCGAAGTCTGAGAGTGAAACGCTGTAGAAACCATTCGCACTTTTAAATGAAGTCTTCATTTTAAGCAGTTGAAATTCTGCCATCTGATCACCTGGTTTTTCGATATTTGACACATGGAGTCTCTACATTGTGTATGGTTAATGTAGACTTATTTTTGGACTAACTCGTTGCTTAGGACTTAAATATTTGCAGCCAAACTCGGCAACAGAGAGTGTTGCTTACCAAGGTTCACTTGCAGTTTTGACGAATCGCAACCAGCACGCAAATGCCCAAATAAACTCGAAACGTAAATTTTCTATGTCATTTTTCCTCATTAAAGATGAGTAGATGTCAAGCTACAATAACAAGCTTAGACTGAACCTTCCGTTGAAATAAACGAAACCGGTTGAAGCAGCTGCAGACTCTGTCAGTATCTTCCTGCCAAATTTGGTATCAAATGAATTACCGCAGCCAGGGAAAGATCGTAAACGGCAGGAAAATAAAATTTAACAAGGTATAAGAATTTTAAAATTCAACTGGGCAGCCCTAATTGTGCCTGGGGACATAATTAAGCGAGACTCCGCGACGGTGTTGGGTCGGGTCACAGTAATTAGGACTCTCCTTAATTGCGGCACTGGTTTTCAGGCTTCCATTCACTTTTTAATGGCGGTTGCACGCTCATTGGTAGGTAGGGTGATATTAGGAGCCCTTGTAAATTTCGGTGAGAAAACCTTTATTTTGAACAAAGTTATCATGGTGCGACGCAAAAAACGCGTTTTTGCGTCGCAAACGTCGTTTGGTTGAATGTTTAGCGGCGGTACTGTATTCAATAGTACTAGATAACTTATACATACATATACATACAAAAACTTATACATACATATACATGCAGCATTGGTAGGTGGGACCGCCTAAACCAATCAGACCGCATTGAATGGGCATGCCCTTCAGAGAGAGCATGTACAGTTCGTACCCTGAAGGCTGGGATTTAGTGCGACTCCTTTATTACGTGCTTTGCAGTTGAGTGTGGCTCCAGGACGTACCTCGCGACGAAACGCGTTGAAACGCGGAAGTGCGCTCGGTACACATGGTTAGCCGCGGGGCACGAAATTTCACCAATGCTTAAGCTTCCCGACTGGAAGCAAAACGCCGAGGGGATGTGACACGATGGAGAACCCGTAAAAAAGGAGCAGTAAACATTAAAGGCTCTCTTGGGTAGTCATTCCATCCTGTTCTCTCCTTTACAGGATTACTCTCCACCAATTATTGAAAATCTTATCTCGATCGCCCTTACTCCCCGACGTCTTCCGACTTTTCCCTTGTTCATTTTGTAATTCAAGTTTTATACATTTCCCAACCCACGGTTTATATATGCCTTTAATTTTTTTGCAGAGGTAATTAATTACCAATTCAGGGAATGGGGTAATCAAGTTTTTGCCCTATCCCTTCCCCTAATTAAAATTTACAAGCACATTTTTCAGGGACTTCTAGTTATTATAATAACCACCACAACTTGCCTTAAGTTTTACTCACCAGGTCCTTCGCCGTTTTCCTTCATTCACTTGAAGCAGATAGAGTTTCCAGTCCACTTTGTTAACAAACGCTTCGACTAACCAGCACGCAAATGCCCAAATAAACTCGAAACGTAAATTTTCTATGTCATTTTTCCTCATTAAAGATGAGTAGATGTCAAGCTACAATAACAAGCTTAGACTGAACCTTCCGTTGAAATAAACGAAACCGGTTAAAGCAGCTGCAGACTCTGTCAGTATCTTCCTGCCAAATTTGGTATCAAATGAATTACCGCAGCCAGGGGAAGATCATAAACGGCAGGAAAATAAAATTTAACAAGGTATAATAATTTTAAAATTCAACTGGGCAGCCCTAATTGTGCCTGGGGACATAATTAAGCGAGACTCCGCGACGGTGTTGGGTCGGGTCACAGTAATTAGGACTCTCCTTAATTGCGGCACTGGTTTTCAGGCTTCCATCCACTTTTTAATGGCGGTTGCATGCTCATTGGTAGGTAGGGTGATATTAGGAGCCCATGTAAATTTCGGTGAGAAAACCTTTATTTTGAACAAAGTTATCATGGTGCGACGCAAAAAACGCGTTTTTGCGTCGCAAACGTCGTTTGGTTGAATGTTTAGCGGCGGTACTGTACTATGTTTTGTAACTACTTGTCTGATAATGTCAACCAAGTTACTTGCACGAACTCATTCTTCCGTAACCCTGCTCTCTAGTTCCGATTGTGGAGTAACATTCAGTTGCCCCGCCGCATCACCCGTCAGCGCAACCGCTTGCAGTTTCCAATCCACTGCATTCTTTCGCGTTCTCTAATATAGAATGTCTTCGAGAGCAAGGTACAAACCAAGGTCTTGCATAATCACAATCTATGCCCTTGGAAAAAGACTTACTATTTTGGAAACGTCATTCTTTATTCCATTATTTTCTTCATTATTCCATTAATTCTAGTGAGCTTCGTCCTTTCGCTACTGCATGAAGGCGGCCAAACGAAGTATATTTGGGAATCCCAAACTCATTTACTAGCAACATTTGGGTTTTGTTTCTACTTAAAGCTGCAGCTTTGGGATATTGTTTGAAAAAAATTGAAAATTTTTGGGCTCTGTAGCTCCTATTCTAGTGTCAAACGCATAATACGTACTCCATTCCAGGCTGAGTCACACATGGATACTGTGCATGCAAAGTGGACTGTTACTACTAGTAACATTATGACATGCATCAGGTGCGACTACGAAGAAATATGGGGAGGCAGGTTAACAATTTTGATCGAAATCATTGTAAGGGCACGGAAGCCAAACTGAGTGACAATGTCGCCCACTAGATGCAATAAACCGTGAACATGAGGAATTCCAATTACAACTTCAAAGTTGTGCCAAATAGAAAGAACAACTATATTAAGGAGCAGGCGCCGAAGCGTTTTATTGCATCTATGAAGAGGCCACCATACAAGAAGGACAACCGGACTGAAGAGGCGACCGCGTAAGGACGAGCTGTGACGCGTACCCAATATGGATCACAATGAAGCAATTGGCCAAGGACTCTAAGGAAAGAGAGCATGGAACTGAGAGGGAAATCTCAACCAATTATATTCAGTTTTACCAACTGTATAAAATAAGCCGGCGAAACAGCAGGATAGGGCTCAGTCAGCAGTCGGCTCTGATGTAGCGGACGCCCATCATCTCGTCTCCCATTTTCTCTTATTCCTTCTCTTCACTCTCCATCCCTCGATCTAGCGCTCCACGCCCCTTCCCTCATCCGATGACTGATTGTATGTAATGAAATTGTCTCTGTATCTTCTTGCCTATAGAAAGCCGCGAATAAAATTGATACTCCTTATCTCCGTGGACTGCCACAGTAAGCACAGGGATCGGCGCTCCGAGTGTCGTGGCGTCCTGTAAGCCGGTCTCTCGGCGGAACGCCGCGTCCAGAACAACAGGTCATCCTCGATGAACATTGCACCCAGCAAATCCGCAGGTTTCTCGTTAAGGTCAACATCGGGGCCACAGAGCGCGCAATCCCAACTTGACCCGGGAGCACTGGGGAAGAACCCATTATCGAAACACTCACACATGTCGCACCACTTGGAAACGTTGTTTGAAGAAAGAGTAGCTTAATCTTGACAGATGTCTCATTTTTTCTAGAGCGTGAAGGGGTACAATAGAAAAAGAAATAGTAATGTTTTACCTGCAGTTTGTCCTGGGCATTCGCGCCGGATTACATACATACTTTCCACCATCATATACACCACCAACGCGAACGGGGTACGGACAAAATACCTAAAAACACAGATATTTAAGGTACATTTACAAGGGAACTGTCTGAACGGTACGCCGGAACGGCAAGAAAGAATACTATAGGAAGGATCCACGTCCTCCAAATAGTAACAAAACATGTTTTGTTTTTGTCGAATCCTTGAGGCAAACGGGTGAGAGGTTGTAATGGTTAGGGGTCCACAGCGTCGAGCTTACCAAAGATGCGCAAGGAACTCGTTCCGGGCCTGGGTGGCGCAGTGGTAGGGGTGCTGCGCCATGGTCGTGACGTCGAGGGTTTCGTTCCCGAGCGTCGTCGCGCTTTTGCACTTTTACCACAATATCGAATTTCAATGGAGATTTCCGTATCTTCTTTGGAGCTGCTACGTCACGTTTTCACTACTTATTCCTTGTCTACATCTCATGATACACCAGAAATGTCCCAAATATGCAAAATACGATGTTGTTGTCATAGTAAGAAATATTGACGCGAAAACAACATGAAACAGCAACAGGAAGCTAGAAAACTGCTTCATATGCAATGTATTAGTGTCGGTGAGGTGAGTGCCACTACAGTGTACTCACAATGTAAGAGGGGACCTACAACTTGATCTACCACTTCGATCAATAAGCTGATGCTAACAACACTTCTATAATTCTGTTAACCTTCCAGTGGTTGTTCACCTACTGACACTGAAGTGTAGATCTCCACCGGATACTGATCCTTCGAGGGACGAGATGAAGCTGGCGGAAACGATAGAAAGTCTCCTACAGCATTTCGAACTGCGACAGCTGAAAGTCGACGAAGTGACGAGAGTTGGAGGTAGTGGGAGGAATGGAGCACGAGCTTCAACCAGAAGAGGATTGTGCCGAAGTCACAACGCCACTATCATTGAAGGCACAATCACGTTTTCGCGAGGACACACTGTTTCGGAGGAAAATCTTTGGCTACACTAGAACTGTTATCTTACACAAGATTGACAATCAGAGAAAATGGGACTGCATCGCGATTCCGGGCTTGGGCTGCAGCGGAGTACCACTGGGCAGGAACTGTGAAACAATCTCGCAGCACAGAAAGTCCTAGCAACTTCTTTAGATTTCTCTGGTAAAAAAATGAAAAGGAAACATAATCATCAACATCATAATCGTCACACATCTTGGTTGCTTCGAAAACCTGAGTGGAATGACATTCCCCTTATGACCTAGGCCCATGTGATGAGTAAGGATGTGAAGAAACTACCCAATCCTTAACCATTACACCCTCCTCCTTTGCCTCAAAGATTTGGCAAAACCAAAACATGTTCTGTTACTCTTTGGAGGACGGAGATTCTTCCTACTGTATTGGTCCCCGGAGTTCCGGCGTACCGTCCAACGAGTTTTGAGAAGTGAACTTTATAGGGCTATCCGGACCTCTTATTTTCCACCTGTTTCCCGCTGCATATGCACTATGTCTCCGCTGTGATCGATTGTGTATTTGATTTTGCGAATTATTTATTTTTTTGTTAGGGGTAAACGCTACGTGCAAGCACATAAACGGGTGCGCTATCAGAATTCTAACAACAACTAAAGAGGAGATCAGGTGCAGTCCCATTTTCTATTTTATCCACCTTCGCTCTAGCTCTGTTACCATCAAAATAAACCTTCCACCCATGGAGCTCGATGAGAACACACACGCGCACCAAGCTCATCAAACAAACGCTTCTCTCAGAGTAGAATGTATCGTTTGTGTTATAGTCTATTTTCTGGGTAAGCACCCATTTCAATGGTTCTAGATGATACCAGGATTCAATGAACGTATCAGCTTTCTTACAAGGAAAGGTTCCCAACTCATGGTGAGCTTTTGCGATGCTATTTTGACAGGATGGGCCTTGTGAGCGAAATCCAGAAGCACGGTTAATTTCTGCTGAACGCTTTTTTAAAGACCTGAAAAGAGGTGTGAAAGCGTGTGCGTAACACTCATCAACCCCTGTGAGACTCTTTGAGATGTGCCTCGGTGGCGCAGCCGGTAGAAGTGAGGTCTCATAGGAGCACACCGTCTTGCTTTTTGGTTCGAGTTCGCGTACTGCCAATATTTTTGCACGTATTAGTTTGTTGTTTTCACTCTTTTACATGATCACAGAAGACAGCTTTAGACCATCAATGCCTACAACAAACCAGGGCTGTCTTGCGCCTTTATACGTGCTAGCATTTTAACTATGTATATCTGCACCATATCATTTCTCTAAAAAGAAAAGGCCTTATTGCTCTTCCCTTTAAGTCAGCAACTATGGTACAAAACTTTGAAAGAAGTGGAGCAGAAACGCGTGTCACCAGCAGCATCTACCAAAAGCCGGTGAGGAACAATCTTTTCCCGGCAAGGAATAACCACTTCTTCTTCGTTAAACGCGTAATCCATAGGTGAAGAGAAGAGTCCTAGGTGACGTAACCAACTGCCAACCACAAAAAACACTAGCACATAAGACGCAAATAGACAGTCTTGGTTTGTTGTATGCATTGATGGTTTAAAATTGACTCCTGGATCATGAGACAGCGTAATAACAACAAACTAATATGCGTTCACACTTCTTTATCGGGTCTTTAAAAAAGCCTTCAGCAAAATCTGAATGTGATTCTAAACTCCGCCCACAGGGGCCTACATCCTGTCAAAATGGTGTTCTTGACAATCTTTGCATTATTATTTCCCTCTCTTTCTCCTCACGGCTACACTTTTATTGTACTTCGGATGTATGGATGCTTTCTTAGCTGGGCATTGCCGCTAAAGACTAAAAAAATCACAATAGTCAAAAAATTATCGATTAGTTATTCTGACAGAACACAAATATAAGTTATAACGTTCTTATAATCTCAATTTATTGTCTGACGCACTTATTGATTCGTCCTCGCCTGCACGTCTCCTCTCCCAGCCATCGCCTGGGGTACGTACCAGTTCAATGAGGTCCAGGGCCCGCCCCGGTATGGCTCTGCCAGTTGCGTGCTGGGAGGATCGTAGTTCTAGCGTTCCGGCGTCACCTGTCACCTGTCGTCCCGTTGATCATCGACTTGCTCGAGCGGGCGCCAGCAGCGTCTCCATTCGTCCCTGTCGCGTGCCAGAGTGGTCCAATGGATCCTCCTCGCTCGAGGGACACGAAGAGCGTCATATCGGTCGTTCAAGGCTTTCACGAAGAAGTTCGACCAACGCGTTGGTGGGCGTCCTGGTGTTCTTTTGACATCCCGCGGAATCCAATCTGTGACGGCTCTCGTCCAGCGGGTGTCTGCGAATCGCATTACGTGGCCGGCCCACCTAATTTTCGACGACTTGGCCCATGCGACAGCGTCTCTGATCTTCGAACGTCGGCGAAGCTTGGAACTCCGGAGGCCTTCTCTCACTTCTCATCGTCCTCTCGATTCCACGCTGCGCGACGCTGATCGCGTGTTCATCCTGCTTTCGTATAACCCAGGTCTCTGAGGCGTATGTTAGGGCAGGAAGAACAGTGGAGTCGAATAGGTGGGCACGGAGTTGGACGTTCTTCGTTTTCTTCACGACTTCTTCGACGCTCTTGAAAGCTCCCCAAGCCGCTCGTTTCCTCCTGCTCAGCTCTGGTGCTAGGTCGTTGGCCATGTTGACTTCGCGACCCAGATACACATAGCTGGAGCATTCGGAGACGTTCGTTCCGTTGAGCGAGAATGGGGCATCAGAAACCCATCCGTTCTTCATGAACATCGTCTTCGTAAGATTCAGCTGCAGTCCAACGCTTCCACATACACGATCGAAGTCGGCCAGCATTCGTTCCGCCTGACTGATGCTCGGTGTTATGAGCACGATGTCGTCAGCGAAGCGAAGATGGTGCAGTTTTGCCGGCCGTCGACCTTCACTCCCATGTCTTCCCATTCTAGTTCGCGCATGACGTTTTCGAGGGTGGCGCTGAAGAGCTTCGGGAATATGGTATCTCCTTGTCGAACCCCTCTCTTCACGTCAATGACGACGTCGTTGTAGAATGGAGAGATCTTGGTCGTGAATCCACTGTACAGCTCTCGAAGGACTCTGATGTACTGAGTAGGAACGCCCTGGGTGAGCAGGGCTTCCATGACCGCTTCAGTCTCGACGGAGTCGAATGCCTTCTTCAGGTCGATGAACGTAAGGCACAGCGGCAGCTTGTACTCTCGCGACACTTCGATGAGCTTCGTAATGGTGTGTATGTGGTCGATCGTGCTGAATCCTCTCCGAAATCCTGCTTGTTCGCATGGCTGTCCTTCGTCCACGTTCGACTAATCCTATTCAGGATCACTCGAGTGAACAGCTTGTAGACTACGGACAGCAGTCAGATCGGGCGATAGTTGCCAATGTCGTGCACTTCTCCCTTCTTGTACAGCAAGACGGCCCTGCTGGTCTTCCACTGGGATGGGACCTTGCAGGTAGCGTGTGAAGAGCCGCGCCAGAGTGTTGATGAGCGTTGGCGGGAGGTTCTTCAGGTGTTCGGGTCTGATCCTGTCAGGGCCGGGTGCTGTACGTTTCTTCACCGACGAGATGGCGTGTTTCGGAAGAGAGAACAGAGGGGACGACGTATCCATCCTGCGGAAGATGGCATGGGGGCAGGTGGACGTGGCTATCGAAGAGATCGGAGTAGAAGTCGTGGATGACTTTCTCCATGGTCCTTCTGGAAGAGGTGATGGTTCCGTCAGGACGTTGGAGAGCGGTCATCTTGGTCTTGAAGTTGGCGAAGTTCCGGCGGGCATTGCGGATGCTCAGCCCTGCCTCTGCTGCTTCAGCCAACACTTCCGTCCTTCTCTCAATAAGATCCTCCTTTATCGCCTCTCTGCGTAGCTTCGCAAGCTCGGACGTCAGTTGGTAGTTGCCTGACGCTCGAGCTGCTCCACGCTGGCGTATCAGCTCGAGAGTTTCCGGAGACAGGCGTCTCTTGGTGGTCTTCAAGCTCTCGGCTCCCTTAGCACTATCGTGGAGATGGTGCACGAAGCGATCGTTTTCCTCGTCGACGTTGTCCATGACGGCATCTTCCCAAAGGCCGACAAGAGAGGTGTAGAGATCCCAGTTGATGGTCGTTCTGGGATTCCTCTTCTTGAACTTCGCGGCCTTCTCTCCTTGACGCGAAAAGCGGAATCTCACGCGAAGGAGGCGGTGGTCCGATCCCGTGTAGAACTTGGGGACAACGGAGACATCGGTCAGGCAATACTTGCGATTGAAGATGATGTGGTCGATCTCGTTATGGAACTGGCCACCGGGGGATTCCCAGGTCCATCGTAGGGAGGGAGGCTTCTGGAACTGCGAGTTTCCATGGATGGTCTTGGTCGACATGATAAACTCAGACAGCCTTTCACCTTGCTCGTTCCACTCCAAACCGTGGGTTCCGATGTGAAGTTCTTCCGGCGACCTTCGCGGTCCGATTTTGGCGTTGAAGTCGCCGACGGTCACCTTGTACAAGGTGTGATCTTCCTTATAGGACTTCTCCAGCTCCACGTAGAAGGCTTCGACCTCTTCGTCGTCGTAGTCGGATGTTGGGGCATACGCGACGAACACAGTCAAAGCTGGCACGGAACCACATCGCTTCAGTCGCAGACGTCCGATTCGGGTTGTCAGAGACTCGTACGAATCGATGTTCATGGCCAAGTGCGTGTTGACGAGGACACCAACGCCGCCTACTCCACTGCTGCCGCATGTTCCGAGGAACAGTTCTTCTCCGGAGTCGTAGGCGGCGTGTAGGGGGTGGTGTCTTCTCCTCTCGGTCAGTCCGATGACGTCGTACTTGATCTTCCTGGCTTGCATCATCAGGTCCGCGACGGATGCTTCCGACGCAAGCGTGCGGGCGTTGTAAGTACAGATCGTCATCCTAGTCCTTCTCAGTTTGCGCAGCCTGGTTAGGCCCTTAGATTTTAGCAGCCTCTCCGTACTCGTCCTTCCCATCGCTGCAGAAATGGGGGCTCTTTCGGGGTCAGGGGAATGAGGCCCTTTAGTGCTGCTGTGTTTGACTGGAATACAACACGGGTAGCTAGTCAGGCTCTGTCGTGCGGGCGGGGTACTCCGGGCAGCCAGCCAGACTGCCCGAAGGGACGGGGCGAGACTTAAGGCGGCCTCGAATCGCCTTACATGTACTCCCAGTCTACCGAGTGCAAGCTTTTGGCCGAGCCGACACAGTTACAATCCGCACAGTCACGGACACATCCACGCACACTGTGCACGAACATGCCGCTCCCACGCACAAGGAACGCATCGACCCGACACAGCAGGAGCAAGGAGTCCATCCCCTGCATCCCACCTGCGTCTCTGGGCAGTACACGGTCGCATTTGGTTCGCGTTTAATTCCCCTATCCACCACCCGGGGACGCGCCACGTGGCCCTGCGACAAGCGGCCCGAGATCCCTCTTAACAAGAGAGCCCGAAGGCTCTCTATCGAGGGAGATCCGTGGTCGGCGTCATATTCAGTAAATAAATTCAGCGAATGCAGTAAAACTTTTTATGCCCAATTTTTTATCGCCCACCTATATTTTTTGGCTATCTCTTATTTATTTATTTTCCTCAGTGAATTTATTTTCGTCCTACATGAGTGGCTTCTCCTATCCAAGAAAGCTCCATACTATTCGTTTCTGTTTTCATTTTCTTGGCGAATTTTAGCTAATTTATAACTTGATCACATAGCCAATCTTGCGCGTATTCTTTCCCACTTTGCTGAGTATTGTTATTGGCAAGCACAATAAATAAATAGATAAATAAATAAATAAAATAGCATCGCCTAAGCTCACCTTGATTGAGAACCTTTCCTTGTTAGAAAAAAAGGAAAAACTATGCTATGGTTAGCTAGGAAGGATTCAATATGAAGCTCTTCGCGCTCTGTACATTCCGATTTTCTTTGAAAAGGATCTCATGGCAATCAAGTAAGATTGATGAATGAGATTAGATATTGATAAGACATCGATGGGCATGGATTCTTGCCCATCGTCCAAAATGTTCTAAATTGCACACTTAAGGCAACTAGCGTTACAGAATAGTCCACCCACAAAGGAAGTCTTGAGTGTCTTCATAATAAAAACTTCTTGCAGTTTAAACTCTTTTCTGCCATCCGGACTTGTTTAAATTTAACCTTATTAAGCCTGGCTTTTCGACGGTATCGACTTTATCAATAGTGCTGCAGGGATGAAAAAAACTCTTTCAGACTTCTTCAGATAACAACGATAGCAGCGGAGCATCAGACTTAATAAAGTTAAATTATAACAGACCTGACACAGAGGAATCGAAACTACTCTACCAAAAATGTCCAGGTTTTTAATAATAGATCATGAAGACTAGAACAAGATTTTTTGCAGTTTTTTGTTTTCTCATCTATTATTTTTACGTGGCCGCTTGCCTCTAGAGTGACATAAGAGCACACGTAAACTTTAAAAAAATACCGTATCGAAAGCTTCCAAAGCCGGCGACTTACAATCATGGGCTAAAGGGTAAGTGATACCTAGCGGGCTGGTTCCCACTTCGAGATTGGACATGGTGGTGGGACACTGACGTAAACAGGGAGGGGAAGGTTGGTTGGTTTCTAGGGAGGGAACTCCAGAGTCTGGCCGATTTAACATACCCATTTTACGATACCTTGCCGATGTACATGAGGCACCATCCCGCTTAGTACCGGGTAAATTATTGCATGGCTGAGCTATAGAATTTACATGATTTTTTTGGAAGCTGTCAGTCAACCCAGAGAATTTTTTTGAGGGAATGCTGACGAAGTCTGTGAGAGGAAAGCTCACAATTCGGGTTTCCGTCGCTAAGTCACGAGTTAGATCAGATTTCCTAACCTATAGGATTGTTAAGGAATTCAACTTGCTGCTTGGCAGGTGCGACGATTTGGCGATGCTGTTTGCGCAAGCATATGGAAGGGTTGTCGCAGGTAATTCAGGAATTTCTAGATGACTGGATATCATTGATCTTGCAGGACTTGATGTATAGGATGATCGTATGCTCGTGTCACACATTGTTTGTTTGTTTTTAGCGTTGTTTACGCGTATCTCAACGAGTATGCAAGCGAACCTCGGGTACCAGAACGGCGTAAAGCAGTCTCCATTGATCCTCTTTCAAATTGTTGAGATACCGTAATCGAGAGGGCATTTGTTTTTTGTAGTGAGTCTGTGCCAGCGTAAAATCACCTTAAGCAGTATGTCATCGTCACAGGTTTAAGATGAGAAGTCTGAGAGAGGTTTAGCAGCTTCAAAGCGGAACTGAATAATAAGAATTTTAATAATAATAACAATAACAATAACAATAACAATGATCATGACTGTCATGCCTTAGGCTGGTTCCCAACGGCATCGGTGAACAGTGGCCCAAACCCGAGGCCCGTTTTGTCTTCCTGCCTGCCATGCGGTCCCTCCTACGTTGGGTTATGCTGCACCTACCTAACTATGTGGGTCGTACTGCGATGCCAGTTAGCCCCCTCTGCGCGCTACATCCCTGCGCCACTCCCTCGCACCTCCTTCTGTTCATAGTATTGCGGATAATAAAGATATTCTGGTTTCAACGTCCTTCTATAACCTTCCGCAGACGCGAACAAACCATACAGATTTACTACTTCTAAACACACACTATTATCGAACATTATAAACTTATGAGTCAAGTAACCCAGCCCTTCTACGTCATTGGAGGAACCCTCGCGTGAACCCTCAAGGCATCGACGTGGTTTAAGAGCACCGCCCCCGTGGTCCTGCCTGGGGCGTGTGCCTACGAGGCGTTGCTCCTCTCCAGGGGCCTTCGACCACCTCAACCAGATGTCCATAGCGGGGTCGATCCTCTTCGGTCTCGGCTCCTTACCGTGCATCCTCGATCCTTACCACCGTCTACGGTGATCCTCAGATCCGTCGGATGGTCGAGGAGGCAGGGCAACTGGGACCGTACCACTTGTATTCGAGAGTCCGGAGTTTTGAATATGTGCTGACCACTCGCTTTGGACCTAAGGTGTCCTCCTTAAAGCAGACGTGCACTGTAAGCTATACTGAACACCCATAACGGTGAAATGAGAAGAATCATTTTCCACGTCTCAAACGCCCATAACATTTTGGTGCATCGGTCTAATAAGCCAACTTATTCACGCGTCAAAGAATGACATCTTTGATCCCTGGAGAAGAGAAAAGCTCTATCGGAGCTCAAATTCGGTCGAATTTAAGACTGCAAATCCCTTAATTGGGCAAGTCTCCCGTACTTTGTAGCTGTAGCAACGTTGTGCGAGCCAGAAGCAAAGTCGCTCGTACGTCAAAAGTATTGGAGCAACCTTCTGCGAGTCAGAAAAAGGTTTCCATTAAAAGGAACCATGACCTTGGCCTTGAAGTCACTGCGGCTTGAAGTCGGCTCGTTCTGGAGAATGAATAAAATCGTCCAGCGAATGGTTGAAACGGAGGTGGCGGAGACGCAACCGTCCTCTGCGACGGCGGACAGGACACAGTCGCCTCAACTGGCGGCAGACGAAGGACTGAAGCCCGCGCGCGTTCTGGTTCACAGCCGCTGGCGGAGTACCGATCCTGCTCCTCGACTGGTGCACCTACAGGGCGCAGATACTTCGCGTCCTTGGAAGAGTCGTGGCGAAAATCACCACAATGACGCTCTTACAATCCTCTCTATGAAGTAAGGTGAGCAAAAGTCATGACAGTTTTTGATCTTCTTCTATTTACTGGTACTGGTATTTCTCGTTTTTTAATCATTTTGCAAAATACTATATCCCCCACATAAGTGTATCTCGGACTATTTTTTATGTGGAAGTAACGAAGATTCGCTAAAATGGACTTGAAAAAGCTCGAAACCGATGTCATAGAAATTTTCAGAAAACTAGTATTCTGAAACGGTAAGTCATGAAATCAAATCTTGTTAGAGAGTATGAGCAAATTGACCATCACTCAAAGGCGAATTCAACTAGCTGAAATAGTTAATGTAACAATGAACTATTATATCGTGCAACAAAACGGAGATAAGGTTGATTATTCAAAATTATTGTTTCACTTACCCTCACTTTTAGGCTTGATGTTCATTTTGTCGTGGAACAGTAAAAAAGAAAACGCTATGGCGGTGAAGCAGATTAAGGAAATTTTGATCAAATTGCTGCGCATCTGCTGTCGTGTCGGTGTCGGTGATAAAGCCTACAATTTGAAATATTGTAAAAGCACTTCACCAAGTAGTCTCAAACTGCTGCTTACTACATGAAATTTATATTAAAAAAAACAACAGCTTTAATGAAGAAGGACCTATCTTCACAAAGCTGAAAATTTAAGATGAGCACAAAAACATTGTAAGTAGGAAGTACGAGTGACCGGAGATATTCAGAACTGCATGGATTCAAACTGGGCACGACATAAATGAAAGGAGGCCGTGAGAGGAAAGAATTAGATTTTTAAAAGTGCCTGATCAAGCCCTTCTCCAGTTGCATGAGCAAGCAGAAATATCAGCACTGTGAATTAATAATAACGAAACGTTGGGTGTAGGGCCCGAAGCTTCTAAAAACAGCGATTGGCATTATACTGCATTTCAATCGATTGTGAGTGCAGAAGTCACTAGACAAAGGTTCCATGCGGTTATGCGAGAAACTAGAACACCGTCAAGCGCAATTACAGTTTGCGTGTCCATCTTTATCAGATTTCAATGGAAAATAATGTTTCGCTTATTTCATACGGAGCAGGCTAGGATCAATCTAATTGTCTTTGAATGAACTTCAACAAGATTTTTCATCCCTGAACGGCCAACCTGGATTTGTCCTCCCTTAACGAATGATCACGAGCTCATGGCAAACGTATACCATAGAAATAACGCTGAAAATAATAATATGCAGATGTAATGTGGTTTAAGCGTTAGATCAGTAGAATTTAATTTCAACTGTGCGCGCGTTGTCCTAGCGCGCTATAACGGAAGCGCAGTCCCCTGGTGTAGCGACCTGCTAATAATTTATTGACATGGGAATTCGGGGTGCCTTTTCGTGGTTTCTTCGCTCTTCCTTCCTTCCACTGGCAGTTGGCTCGTTGCCCATTGGTGGTTGTGGTGGTTATGGGTGGTGTCCGTCGCGATTGTCCTGGCTCGTTGGCTTCCGTCGGCGGTCCGTTGTGCGAGGCGTGGTGGTGCGTCGGTGCAGGAGACGTACGGAATCCTACTTAGCGGCCTCTTATTTGTAGTTGCAGAACACTCTGGAAAGGTCAACGACCAGATAATGGAGTTGTATAGGTCAAAATGGCACGTCTGTGGCGATGAGTTGTAGTAGTGTTGTACAATTATCATTATAGGCAAGAATTCAACCGCCAAGCTGTTCGGTGCTTCACCCAGACGTTCGGCGACATTGTCTTCCACAGCACATCAATGATTTTCTTTTCATTGAAAGATCTGACATTACGCTGACCGCTGTCAATGCCGTAGAACAATTGTAGCTTACAGCCTGCTTTCACCGAACCAAATCTGTCCTTCCTGTCCGTGTCACTATATAGCGTAGTGTATCTCATTCTCTCTATCGCTACTTGTACCTCTAGTGGCTTTACTGTTGCACAAATTCAGCATAGTGGAGCGTTTTTTAACGAGCTTTTATGCATCTGAGACACTGTATCTCTTGAGTCTTCTACCAACCATCTTTCAATTGAAACGCGAGCAGGTAAGGGCTTATGACCTCTCATCAGGGCAACCTTTTGGGGTGCGTACCAACTTTCACCTTTCAACACTTACAAGGTCCACCCCACATAGGTTACAGCTAGTCTAGCACCTCTGGTAGTAGTATCTTAAGCCCTCTGTTTTTTTTCGCCTCGCGGTATTCTTTTTTTCATCGCCGACTGCACTCTAACTATCTCAGCAAAATAAAAACGGCCTCCTCTTTTACATGTACGATATGCGCATCAGTAAAACTTTCAGCTTTTCCTAACTTCACCAATTATTCACGAATCCTACCCTTGCCCTATTTCCTTCATGTTTTTCTTTTTCTTTTATTCCATATTCTCTTTCAATAGCTAATCTATTTTGCTTCTCCTGTGAATTTCTCTTCTAATAGTGTGTGGTTTGAATTGGCAATAAATAAATAAATAAATAAATAACTCAATCGAAAAGAAAATGAGGTAGATGTGGATACTTGGAGCATTTGCAGTATTGAATGAGTGTTGGTTCCGCAAAATTTCCAATATCCGAATCATCCAATTATCTGAAGATTTTCGAGCGGAGCGTTTTTCCAATGTATACTGGATGAGCGAGTAAACGAGTTCCTGCGCTCAACCCCCCCCCCCCCCCCCTGCAGCTTCTTCATCACTTTTTTCACAGTCCTACTTCTTTCACCATTTATATGCATAAAAGTAATCTGTTTAAGAAAACGTACAGATTCTACATTATGTTCTAGCTCCAGGATTCCATTTAAACTGCGACGCTCTCTGATTTAGTTAAGAGAACAACTACTGGATCAATGATGATACTTCTTGTATCGTATATCAAGCCGTTGACCAAAACTCTACACTTAACCTCGTTTATATTTTGAAAACGATTTCGACTTTTTCAGAGCCTAAAAATGTCAAAAAATAAACAGCTTACAATACTGCCAAACTAAACACAATTTCAGGTTACAGAGCATCAATCTCAGCGAGATTACAGGCAAGATCATGTACCGCATTAGCAAAGAGACGATCCAGTTCAGTGTTGAATGTCGATAATCAAACCGTCGCAGATAGACGGAAACGTGGACAAAAGAGCTTCTGCCTTTTTGTCCCGATTTAAATACTAGGTGGGTGGGTCAGATCAGAAAGATCGAAATCCACAGACCTCGACGAAGGGCACAATTTCGGCTCTTATTTCGTATTTCTATTTCAGGGAGATCTCTTAGAAGCGGCCTATGCCCTCCAGTATCCAGTATGCTGATACACTCATGTCGACACACGAACCTTGACAGTTGCGCTTTTATGGCACCGGGTCCTGTGCTCTACACAAGGAATTATAACATTGCGTTTTCTAAGACCATCTGCAGACCAATGCTCATCATCCCTATGGATTGGACTTTTGGCCGGAAAGCTCTTGCGGTTTTGACTCATCCACTTCAAGCGGTTTCTTCATACTCACCGGATTCAGTCGAAATAAGCACCACCACACTGTTACCATCGTTATTTTTGATGGGATTTCGGCTCTAGGAGTTCGCCAACATCAACTCGCTGTCCTTGGTCGTCTTTTATTATTGTGCAGATCCCACTTTTCATCACATGTGACGACTCGATCTAAGAATGGGTCGTTTTGATTCCGGAGAAGCAAAGAACAGATTTCGAAACGCGACACTTTCAGTCAATCACTCAGTTCCTGGCGCACCCATTTTCAATCTTTTTCACATCTCCTAGGCATTTCAAACCATCTGTAGCCGCAGTTTTACTGACTCCTAGACCTTCCATATTCTCATTACTGTTTGCGAATTAGCTTCCACTGAGTCCTTCAAATCGTCGTCTAGGATTGTAGGTCTGCCGCTTCAAGGTACATCTTCAAAGTTGAAACCTCAGCTGATATTTATCCTGACAAAGAATTTCAGCAAAAGTAGCGTCAACACTTCAGGGATCAGATTCATCAACGGCCTTCAGCAATTTAACAAAGAAAATACAATCGAAATCCCTAATAGCGCGGCTTATTATGGTGAAGAATTCCGCCGCGCTATCAGGGATTTCGGCTGTATTTTCGCTGCTAATTTGCTGCAAATCGTTGATGAATCCGGCCACAGGTGGGTGAGCTATAACACCAAGTAGCACGAACGCTATTGGTGTCTTAAGAATTCTATATAGTTAACAAAAGCTTTCCTTCACTTCAGAAGAAGTGAAGGCAAAAATAGAATCTGGAAAAGCATCTGATTTTTCGATAGGTCCGGTTGATAAATGTAGTCTTAAACCAGTCTTCAGGAGAAAGCTGTCCTCTCGTTCTCGACCCGATGAAAATCTTCATGAAAAACCATGTTAATAGTTTATTAAATAGATAAATAAAGCATAAAGGGTTTAAAGTTCAAAGCCAGAAGTGCTTTGTTTATCAGTCATGCTAATAGCAGACTGCTGCTACTCTACACCGCGAAATAATTATGGATGTAGCGTGAACTCTAGCACAGTTTTTAAAATATTTTAAAGAAAACCTACCCTTATAGTTTACGGACTAATTTACAATACAGAAAAAACAGTAAAAAGTGCAAAAAGTAAAACACACTAAAATAACAAAAGCAACAAAACACTCTCGTGGAATATTCAAATACATACTCAAGTAATTAGGAGACAGATTCAATAAAATGATGGTTGATGAGCTGGTTTCACATGTTTCAAATAGAGATTTGATACAGACACACCGTATCTCTTAATACAATCGAGGTGAATAAACGAATATTCGCAGCACGACGTCGTGAATGAGTTTGGTTCGTGCCAAAATAGTGCGTAGTTAAGCCTAGAAGGAAAGCATTTCGTGAATGAAATTCAAGAAAAAATTCAGATTATTCAAGAAATCGGACTTACAACGCTATCTCATTCAGCAGCTTAGTGTGGCTAGTGGCTGGACCATGAATTTCGAGAAATATCTGAACAAAGAATAGCCATTCATACTAAGCACCAAATTATAAAGTAAACCCACCTGACACACTCGGAATTCTCGTAAAAATGGTATCAATGTCTTGTGCTCTGAACCTTCGATGTCCATTTTGAGAAATTCCACAGATTGATCGTTGTTGCTTTTTACAAGGTCACCTCAAGTAAAAGGCTCTGTAAGACTTTTGTACATGAATTCAAGGAAAGGAGACGTGACGTTTCGCGAGAAGCTCTGCTTTGCCTAGTATTCAGAAAGCAATGAGGCGTAAAGCAAATATTTAAAGTTCTTTGCGTAGTGCGTAAGAACAGAAAAGAGCATTATCGGGAAAGAATCGCACAATCAGGCTTCGTCTGACCGGTAAAAACCAAAAACAATCCCGATCGAGTGTTGTGAGTGTCCACAGGGATCCTCTACGCGTGTGGCGCAGCTGGAGGAGGCGCCAGCTGTCGCGTGCATCCAGTACCAGGTTCCTGGTTCGGATTTCCCGCTCAGACCAACCAAGCCTTCCATCCTTCCGAGGTCGGCTAATTGATACCGGACGTGTCTGGGAAGGATAAAGCGCTGACTTGCAAATCGGCTAGCCACCGCAAGTCATTGTATGGCCATATACGCATTCAAATCGCCTTCGCGATATCCCGTAGAAGTAGAATGTGTGACGCATCCCGAATAGGATTGAGTAACGCCGCCCTTTATCCTTATCCATATCCTATGAGTAGCTTGAAAGCATGCTTATTTTTGCAAAATCATTGAACCATCCAAGTTGCTCGATTGTTTGTTTCTCGATTAAGATAATAGCTTTAAAAATTCAGATATACAGAGTGCACTGAACTTACAGCACTTCTTCATATTCAACGTTTGGAAGGCATCGCGTAGTGCGACTGTGCGACCCCGCCTCTCCCCTCTCTCGGTAGGTTAAAGAACTTTGCCAAAGTGGAAAATGCCTTTCTACTACATTAATGATGGAGATTCTTACACTGGCTCTCACTTTTGCCCTCCAGAAATAAATACGCCTGATATCCTTACCTATTATGTGGCTGTGCTGTTTAGTACGTGAGATTTCTTCTGTGAGAAATCGTGTACCACGCTTCCTACTAATATGTCAACATACCGTACTTCCCTCCCTAAGGCGCTCTTATTTAAATACGCCTGTACTGTAGATTCTATGTTAGGTTAGCCTTCGCACCTAGAGGCGAAATACCTCTTATGACTAAAGCAACTATCCACTGAAGGTGAGATTTTTTCTATTCATTTAAGCTCAACTTATTGAATAAAAACCAGATGCTGGAGACAGTTTTTTTTTCAAGAGCGCTTATTTTCAATACAAAAACACAAAAACTGGTTGACACTCAGTTAACCATAAAGTCGAGGATCTAGGAGCTCGAGCTCAACAACTTCCAGCTGCGCGATTATATGGACAGTTGCTTTTTTCAGACCTTGCACGATAATTCCAGATACCGCATCCGCAGTTGTCGAAAAAAAAAAACACTTAAGACTACCTCGCTTGCATACTTGCTGAACCGTAACCATCTATTATGGAAACCGTACGGTTTTCAAGAAGTTGTTTGCGATCAAAACTGTTGTTTTGGTGCCGCGAATTGAAGCCACACCCCGTGCCTTCCCGGCAGGGTGCCAGCTCATTACACTACCAGCATTTATTTATTTATTTTCAATGCTCTTAGCATCTAACACAATAGTCTCATTGCGACTGTACAACGCTGTGTCGTACATAATCAACTACCTCAACTAAACGAGATCAATAATCGAAGTAAATAGCAAAAGAGCAATCTCTGTGATGATACACAGGCTGATCAATGTTGCTGAATACTGTATACTTACTGACTGTAAATGTGTTCTGATTCTTATCGGTGACATTCGCAATATACACCGTCTCTATTTTTCCATTAATTTTCTTGTATCGTAATCGAAGCTCCTCCGATTGCACATCCTGTAAGAGCAATTTCCGAACGGAAAAAGCAAATTTTTAAGGTCTTTTCACCTGGTCATAGCCGAAAATTCGACAGCTGTTGTTATTGAAAATCTGCAGCTCTTCGTCAAAACTTATATCGCTACCGATGCCAAGCGAGTATATGCTGAAATTTCGCTTAATTCCCTAAATCATAGAAATTAACCAAGCCAAAAAAATATTTTTTGAGCTGATTCTTATGCAAGAAACATCTTTTTTCCAATGTGGGGTCTCCCCTACATGCATAGCCATGGAAGGCTGGTTTTTAAAGGGCAAAATAGCCTTTTCTTCTATTTTCTAACATTATTTTTTGGTGAATCCAGGAGATTTTTTTGGTGACCACATGATACCATCTTGAGATATGTAGATATGTTTATAAGTGGTTGCACCTTTTTAAAGGTTCTGCCAATTCTATGGAATATCAGTAAAGAGTGGAAAGGCTGCATTCAAAAAATTCTCTCTGTTACCTTCACCAAATTTGATAAAATATGGCTGTATAGCTCATACCTTTCTTGCAAATAATTCTGATCCAAAGTCAAAGCTCTTCTTCTCAAAAAGGGAAAAATAAATAGAAAACTCAGAGCACTACTGTACAGTAGTATGCATCGACGTGATGCTTACCTGCAATGTTCGCGTGGCATTTGACTTGGATTGCATACATACTTTCCACCGTCGTTTACAGAGCCGACTCGAACCGGATAGGGACAAAACACATAAAAAGGAAAATTATTGTTTTTTACGAATAGATGAGATATGGTAGTAACGAAGAGATTGAATTTGTTAGTATTATAGTGAACAAACAACTTGGACCGATCAGCTGCGTCGTCAGAGCTCGAAGCGCTTTGGATTTCTATCAGAAATCCAAGCTTGAACAACAGAAATGAGTGTCTGTCTTTCACCAACGATCTGCTCCCGTTTGCTCCGCTCTGTGAACTCAACGACCAGGAGGAGTGAGATGGGGTCCTAGTGAGTTTCACTCGCTACTGGTCTGCAACATCGAGTTGTAGCGACTGCTACACTTAGTCATGGAAGGTCATGTGACTTCATCTTCAGGCATTTCCTGAGTTCCGCGCCGTTCTTGACTACAGGCGAAAAATGGCAGCGCGGGAGGAAGGTGTTCGGTCGGGCAGCCTAGAAATTAGCAAGTTTGAGCCATCTTTAGGCCTCTGAAGACGACGAAACGGTTGAAACGTCAGGCCTAGAATAAACTTTCCACCTACAAACCTCGCTCTCACAGAAGCTGAAACATCACAGCTGATGACGATGCAAGGTTTCAAGATGAGCGAACATGGAGCCTTTTGATTATGTTTTCGTTCAATCCTTGAATCGTGGACGGTTGTTAAATCTATGGATCAACAATATCTTCTGTTATAAGCATGCTCGTGTAAATTTTGATGGTTTGAAGTTTTTTTTTTAAATTTCGTTTTTTTGGGCAAACTGTGCGTCTTAAACAATGACCGAATAACAGAACATTAAACGACAATACGACACATGTGCTGGAGCTTGAGTGTTTTCAATCTTTTGATCTTAGACATTTAACATATCTTTCCATTAGAATTGAGAACGTAGCAAACGATGAAATAATAGTAAAATTGCACGTATTTTGAGGATTAGAGCTGCGCATCTCTTTTGTCACAAAAACACTCCAGAATCATTTACCCACAAAACGTAAAATAATTTTTGGGTCTATCCTAGTCGGGGGGGGACATATAGTGATTTTCAGCTCCAGTCGTCTGCTTGATTTCAAAGTTCTGATTTCAGCTGCCCTATCATTCTGCATAGGTTTCTATTTAAAGACTCCTATTTAAGCCTTTAAGCCTGTTAGGCTTCTATTTAAAAAAAGTAAATCTGGTTGTGGGGCATGGGATGACGTACGTAATTAAGATTTTATAGTTGTTCGCTTTCCGACTAGGATCCTACTTTTGATTTGAAACGTTAGGTAAAATGTTGTCTTAGAAATGGTTTTCTCTGTTTTCATTCCTAAAAAGATTTTGTTGGCTTTCGCAGATCCTGATAATTGGAAATTTTTCCTCTAAATGTTAGTAATGTTCATGGTATCACTTGACTAATTTTGAATTACTATAGTAGGAATTAGAAACGCCCAGGTTTCTAAAAATTAAAGGTAAGCATATAACTGAAAATATGTAATACTACTTAGATAAATCTACAAAATGTAACCAGACCTCCGGCACCAACAGAGCGTACAGCATAGTCCATTCGTTGTCACCAAGATTGTCTAGATACGTTAGCCTCGCAGGCGCTTGGTTCTTGTAGAGAGCACTAGCCGAGAACTGATCTCCTAAAAAGGCGCTATAGTTGCAATTAAATTCAGAAACGAATACTTATTAAATTCAATAGACGAGTAGTTTGTTCAGCGTAGCCAAGATTGGTACAGGTCTTTATTGCGGCTTACGTTTCGGCGTTGTCGCCTTCTTCAGAGCCTGGAAAACTCGAAGTCATTTGAGAAACTACCCTACCAATTTATTTATTTAAACAAAGACTGTTTAGAGAATGAGGGAACAAAAAACTGAACATGCACGACACAACAAAACACGAAAGAATGAGCCATATTCACATTGAAATCGTAACATAATAAAACGTCTACTGACTATACAATATTCCATGATGCTTAAGCTGTGGAAAACCTTTTGCAGGCTTGTACAAATCACCTTGACATGTCTTCGAATTTACCTAGCAGCAGATTCAAATCACCAAGTGTTAAACAGAGACAACAGTCTTGTTTAGAGAGTGAGGGAACAAAAAACTGAACATGCACGACACAACAAAACATGAAAGAATGAGCCGTATGCACATTGAAATCGGTACATTGAGCTTTGTGTTTTAGAAAATCAGATCTGACCCGCGTTTTAGCAATTGAACTCGAAGCTTAGCTTTCGTCTCACGGATCTCGTCAGAGCGCCATCAAAGAAATAGGTTGTGATAACGGATAACTTGTTGCATATGGAATCTGATCGCCGTTCATTGAAAAGCATCTCATCATAAGTTTTCTGGTGAAGCTATTTTGAACATTTTCAAAAGCTCGATATCTTTCTTCTTAGTTCGACTGAACACCGTGATTCCCAATTCAACTATTGGCCTCATATGTTTTATAAGCTCGGATACAAATTTCTGGTTGATTTGACTTTAGAGCTCAAAAGGGGTTATATATACGGTCGCCGGCCTTTTAGCGAGAAGTCTGCAGTGCTGTGAAAAGAATAGATTGGACGTTATGATGAATCCCAGATCGCGGGCTTCTTTTACACTGCTGAACTTGAACGTGGGTGAATGAGTCTGCCCCGCAGGACAACTAGACTTGAATACCCTGGGGGTCAGACCAGTTAGATCGGAACCCGCAGAGCTCGACGAAGGGTGTCAATTCTTGGGTTACCGCCAGACACTCTTCCTTCTAGTTGACCTGATGATTCCATGCCGTGATCCAGAGCGCCTCAAGGGTATTGCTCGCCGATATATCACTCCATCGAGCTAAAATCAACACAGACACCTGTAGCATCCTGCCCTGATTTCGGACCTCGTGCTCCCCCAATGAGTTCGGACATTGCCTTTTTAAAGCCGTCCAAATGCTTATTAACCCTGATACATAGAGGTCTACCCGTTTCCCCTATGTAGTCCTCACCACACTCATTCCATGACATGTTGTAGGCAACCTCAGAGGTCATGCGATCCCCCTCCTTGCCATTAGGACACACAACACAGGACGGAGTAGAACACGAGAACATATCATGTCGTAGGCACGGTTCCGAACCAGCTGCGCCATCAAGTTAGCGTGAGGAACATCAGTGATCCTCACCACATCTTGAAGATCAGCTGCACGCACACATTTTCGAATTTCCTTGCTCATCTCGTCTGAAATGAAGGGCAGACAGAACGGTGCCTTGCCGCGTTCTTCCTCGCGACGAGGCGCATTGGCTTGCGCCCTGCGTCTGCTAACTTTGGCTACCAGCTCAACAAGACAACAACACAGACAATTCAGCGTTTTATCCTTCTGTACAATTCTAATAGCTCTTCATGGACCCCAGTGAATGGAAGACGCAAACGGCCTGGGCAGGAAATCCGAACCAAGAACTTCTTTTTTTTGCGATGAGTATTATTTGAGGGGGTTCGCGGTTTTTCTTCACCCCCACTAACCACCTGTGGGGGGCAGTCGTTCGGTACACCTTGCTGCCCGCCGCCCACTTCCCGCCCTGCCCGCGCCGCCCTATTTGGACTAGTTTGCTGCGCGCGAAACCGTCGTTGGCGTAACGTCGTCCAAAGACCTAACAGCTGATAGGAGACAATTGGGAAGCGCATCTCGGATAACGCTGAGGTCATTTTCCAATCGGTTCGGTTATGAAGGCAGTCGAGGAAAGGAGGACGTCGCTCTTCTCTCTAGATTCTTTCAATTTTCACCACAATTCTTTTAAATTTCTCCTCAACTAGAGACTACGGGTGATTCCGGTTAGGAGTTCTACATTGAAGGCTTATCCGTAATTTTACGCAAAACCGGCTCACCTTCCTCTTTTTCCAATGATCAGACAATTTTCTTTGTGCCGAAGAACTTTCTAGTGGATGGTCTCGTTGTGTCATGACACATCTCGCTAAGATGTTGCTGTACTTATCGGAAAATGCGGACGACGCCTCAGCACTGAGCAAAGTGGCGGGACCTGAGGAAAGCCTTGGCGCTGCAGCTGAAAACTCTTCTCCTCCAAATACGGTGAGCAAGGTTCTTACTCTTGTCTCAAGAACGAAATCAGTTCAGGATAGAGCTGCAGGGCTAAGGGAAGTGATTAGAAATGCGATGCCTCCATGTGAAGGCGGCATCGCAAGCCGGGGACCCGGACATCTTGTCCTCGGCGCGTCTGTCGCCCCGCCCCTTTCTGAGGGCAGTGTATCCAGCGACTCTCCGCCACCACCTGTCCCTCCATGACACCACTTATTCGGGCTTTAGCAGGTTTTCCTATTATTTCTTCATTTTCAGAGATTTATTTCTAATCACTGCCTTTGATTTTGACTGCTATCTATTCCATTAGGATCTGATATGTTTTTTTGTAGAGTGTATACGAGTAAAAGGTGAGTTCTTTTCAAACATTATAATGATCTTTCCTCTGACTGAGGAGTTCTGCGAAAGGCCCTATTCATCTAGTTCTACTCTTTGCTGATATCTATCTAAGGGTAGGAACGAAACGGAGATTGGTCCTATTGTTTGTTCCTTTTCATTGCCTTTCTGTATTCGAACTGGAGTGCAAACAAGAGCCGGCGCCTCCTCCGACTGCGCTGCCATGCACCCGGAGCGCCGACTCATTACCCACCAAAAGTAGGTGATAGTTGTATACAGCTAATTGTGTATCAATTCTAGATAAAATACGCATGGCTTAGAGTGTTGTTTGACTTTGACTTCTTATTGTTATTTCTCCATAATATTCAAGTATATTTGACTGAAGACTGTGTTTTAAGGTGAGCGTGCTATTATATTTTATATTATATTTTGCTCGTCTGTGGCTTTTATATACGAATAAGAGAGTAATGTAACAATCGTAGACAGATGCTTAACAATAAATTGTTAAATAAGGCAGGACTGAATTACCTTTCGCTTTGGGCCTCACGTCGAATGTTTGGGAAAAACAGAGAAGTAAGACGGCTACAGCGCCCAAGCAGAATACAGCAACGCGAAGAGCTCTGTTACGCATCTGGAAAGACAATATCTTCTGACACTGATAGCCTTCTAAGAGCAATGCTACTAAAGACTCTAGTTCAACTTCAACGCTACGAAGGATGGTAACTTCAAAAATTTGAAAATACGCGCTTCAGGTAAACTAGAACCTCATCTTACCTTGATGCCGCTAGAGGTATCAGCAGCGAAGAACATTTCCAACGACGAGTGAACAGAATGTTTATAGCAATAGTGCGTATTGCAGATTTAATTTTGGATGTACTGTTAGCAATCGAACTCGTCAGCGGATATGAACGTGAAAAATTTAATTAAATTGCCAAACTGTATTGAAGTAATGCAGTAGCTGTTTGGAAATGAAAATGATGAACTAACTACGGTGGATAGAACTGATTGCACTAGGTAGCACACATTCCAAAGCAGCAGATTTTTGCTTCTTATATCAAGAAACCAATTACACCGCAAAAGTGAAAGAAGGTAGGAAATATTTTCTTTAATACGCACTATCATGCCTCAGGCAAGTTTGAAACTTTTCACACTAAAAGGGACACTTTTGAAATCAAACAGAATGTCACGCAAGTGAAAAAAGCAAAGCAGAAGAGCAGATTAGAATAGAAGTTCTCAGAAAGCGTCAGAATAATTTTTGCCAGAGGAAAATTAATAGTGCCATCTATGGATTTTTGGATTCACCTGCCCTAAAAATAAATACGACTTGAAATTTCAATGTTCGAAAAAGATGGCTTATACAGATAGAGCCTTATACACACATATATGGGATAGGCCGCGAATCGGACCTGTTGCACTTGTCAAAACATCTCCCTTCTCTGCTTGAAATTGCAACTTAAAAATGACTTTCTTACGAATGACTAGTTCTGAACGGCGGACCCCCTCCCCACCATCTACTTGTGTGGGCCGCCGTTTCCAATTTTCTCTTTTGTTTTCAATTTAAAAGAATTCAATTTGCCTTTTTTGCGGATTTCGTGAAGTGACCTCTCGATTTGTCGCTGTCCTGGTTCGCTGTCTTGTGTGACTTAAATTGAAGACTAATAAAGTCTACTCTACCACGGAGAAGTGAAGGTAGGTCTCTGAGAAGAACTGACGAGACTGAACTGAGTGAACAGAATGAGAACATGAAAGACTATACAGCAGTCAAGGTCTTCTTTGCATGTTCAATATTCTCATCACTACAGAATGGTGGAAGCTGTGTACTTGGGAGAAGAACGAAGAAAGTCGAAGAATTATTTCCTGTTACAGCTGGAGCAGTAGCAGTAGCTTATTTTGATGGTTGACAAGGCTATTTATTTATTTATTTATTTATTTATTTATTTATTTATTTATTTATTTATTTATTTATTTATTTATTTATTCAAAGCGTGAACATGATAATCACGCGTGAAACAGAAAAAAACAAGTTCTACCAAAAAAGTCACAAAACAGCAACCAGACGTTGATAAGGGGCATTCTCTAATAACTCTAATAACTAACTCTAATATCTCTCTAATATCACCTATGAACAACTCTAATATCACCTATGAACAGAATTTAGTCGACAACAATTTCTTGAAAGCATGCATGGATAACGGCAGGAGATTTACATGCGTAAAAAGTAAAAAGTATTGACGTACTTTTTTGTTTCAGTTTCAGCATTCTCTTTCTAGTTTTTAAGGTTTTTGTGTTATTTTTGTTGTTGTCCGTATTGCGTTGAAAAAGCAATTTCGAAAAAAAAATGAAAAGCATGGTACCCCTCGACGTTACGGTGGTAATTTCCTGACTGTTACTAGAAGAAATGAATACATCACTCACAAGAGAATAAAGCGCTGTTCGAAACAATTGGTGAGGAAAAGGTCAGTGACCTAAAAGTCAACTTTGGCTCTGTCATAACACATGGTGCTTACAAGAGTTCGAGCACGATAACGTTCAATTCCAAAATTATCAATCTATGTTCGATGATAGCAAAGATAACAGATCGCAGGTGTGAACAGCTGCTCAGACCAGCACAGCTTAAATATGAATCGGCTGGATTACTCTAACAAGGGAAGCCCATGAACTTTCCCCAAAGATCCTCAACGCAGCCTATATGGTCTTGTAGCGCATCGGACGAGGATCATAGCACGGTGTTTCGTTTTTGCTAAACTCCCCTGTGTGGCACAATAATGGCGAAAAATTGTATCACTTCGGGGCGAGCTGATAAGGCAAAAGTGACACCTGGAATGGCCCTGTCGTGCTCTGAGCTTAACTTACAACAGATTTGGAGCTCAAATTAAAGTTTGATTATAGTAATTTCCAACGTTTCCTAGACGAAGCTGCAGTGCACATTCAAGTGACTCATTCGCCGGAGCATCCGGCAGCGACTGGATGGCCGAGTGGTAGCGACTAGCGGGAGTGGGTCGAGGGTTCGGTTCCGGGGGTGGATTTATGCGTCCCTAGGTGGATTGTTAGCGTTTTTGGAAATGGAGATTACATTTTGGCTTCGGCACTTTTACTTCTTCGCGTCCTAACTCCGCTTTCAACCTGTTGTCAGATGTGGAAGAAGCTGGTTTTGTTGCATGGAGCGATATCGCGCATCCATTAAACGATGCTTGTCTCGCTGAGGAAGGTTCCGCTAGATGCTGTCCCCATACGACCTCTTTGGTGCGTTCTCAATTACTTTTGGATGCGTTCTCAATTACTTTTGGAAGTGTTTTTCACTGTCACCTCATTCATGAATAAGATCGACAAGCATTGATTTGACCCATCATCCAGACATGCTCATTGCTCTTCGGATTTCCTCATAGACTGCTTTTTATCCTTCTCACAACTTTTACTATTTCAGCTAACTGTTCCCAAGTACTGCATATTTTATCCAACTCGTGTGATTGATCGTATTGCTGTGTGTTTCTTCCTCACAATTCTCTTATACACTTACGGGAGACGGGTCGGGTCATTGCAGATAGGAGCACTTGCACTCACTCCCCTACTCTAGAGGTGGAGAAAAATTTTTGCCCAAAATTCAACTGTAGGACCATATAATTTGGGACGCAGAGCACCAGTTTGGCAACCAATTTTGGTGAAACGATAGATTACAGAAGGTTACGATGGGTATGTGTAAGTAACGGGGTGTACGCAAAAAACCGGCACTGCTGTCTTTCACGACTCCAAAAGCCGAGGAAGAGGTCGAAAGAAAAATTTTCGCTCAAACGTCGCTCAAGGGTTACTTGGGGTGCTGATAACAGATATGATATCTATTTTTAAAATTTCGGTCGATTACGGTAGTTACGGTAGATGTGGGTTACTAAAGTTGTGCACGTTAGTGGGATCGATCCCTTCTCCAATGTTGTCAGAATTATTTTCCAACCTTCGACTTCAACCCTTGATGGGAAGTAGTGCAAGCAAGGTGATAATTTGGAAAAAGAGTGACAGATTCGTGGTCAGCAGCTTAAATAATTCCCGACAGGGCTATTCCAGGTGTCACTTACGCCTTATCAACCCGCTCTAAAGTGATACCATTTTTGCCATTTCCTGACCAACCAATGGTCCGTAGCAAAAACGGTGCACAGTTCCGTGATCCTCGTCCGATGCCCTGCAAGACCATATAGGTCACGTTGAGAATCTTTAGGGAAGTTCATGGGGTTCCCTTGTTACGCGATTTTGGAAAATAAGGTCTGGGCTACTTCCAAAAAAGTGACCAGTCGCTGAAGACTGTCCTGGTCAAAGCACGGGACGAAATCCACGTGGAGTACTTGCGGCGCACCCCCGGTGAGTTTCCCGTCGTTTTCGCTCCAGTGTTCACAGTTAAGGAGACATTTCAACATTCTTTTTTATATTTTGGGAGTGAATATACTAAATCTTACTACGCCCTACTACTCGCACAACCGCTATTTACTGCGTCAATGCTTTTTACGCACCCTGTCCGTTTTCCGCAACAACAATTACTACAACAACAATTGATGAAGAGTGCCGAAGAAGGAGAATTTCAACCAACTACCACAAGGTGAATTGTAGTCATCTTTGGTGGTATGTGTAGAAGAGATTGGAGTATAAGGTTTCCAACTCAGGCTCTTAGCATCATCCGTCCCACTCCCTATTCCACAGGCCACATTACCATTACGACGTATTAATACAATCATTTTATTTTCGATGATCTCGAGGACGACGACATGTGAGCAATTTTAGAAAAACTTTTAATACCAAACCTTTGCTCAAGACCGAGGTTTTCGAATGAACTAAGGAAAAGCATGGTCACAGCGGTCTATAAAAATTGAGAATATAAATTGGATCTGATAAAAAATTTAGGATAATTGGGTGATCCCGATAACGTTAATTTCGTAAAACAAGTAGCTCTGGATGGTATAGATTGAGGCCATTTTGTGGACGCCGGATATTTAGATGATTTGCATACGACATACCCGATCGGATAACCGAAAATGATTTATTTGACCAGAGGTGAGCGTAAATTAAACTCGAAATTTCGTAAATCGTAAACCGTAAATTGTAATGGTTACCGTAGATGTAGTGCAGTACAACTTAATTTTATAGGTTTTTCTGTTAGTGCTAATGCAAGGTGATCCGGGATTATCGTGCTATTTTCAACTCAAACTAGGCAGCTTTCTTACCAAACTTTTATATTTTTTACTTCTACTTTTTTTACTGGTGAAACGGAACCTTTTAAGTCAAACTTTACAAGTTTCAAAAAAGTCGAAAAAATGATTAGAATACTTTCTCTTAAAACACTTAACACATGGTGTTTCAACAAAATGCTTTCAATGTTTGAACGGTCATTAAATTTCCAACCTCTAGACAGTTTTTTAAGATGCGTATAAATCTAAGACTTAACAGACTCAAGCAATAGACAAAAATTTAAAAGATCCAACAACTGTGAGTGTAGTTGAACAAACGTCTCCTAGAGAGCACAACGCATGGAGCCTCTCTATCCTATGACATAAGAAAAGGTCCTAGTTTTTCTATTAGGTTGTCGAAAAAAATCCAACCAAATTTTCAATAAATCTTCATGGTTGAACGATTCCTTTCACGGTCTGGCTTAGTGCAACAAGCTTATAGCATTAACATTTCAGTATATAATAAATGTGGTCTCGACTTGAGTGGTCCACGATCTCCGTGACAGGGGCTAGTCGTTAGGACAGAGCGTCGCTCAGTGTCTCCTCCGCTTTCGTATTAAGCATTTTCTCATTTTCTGGAGAACGTGGTCACGGGTTATGAGGTCTAGGTCCTCTACGACAACCGTAACCGGGAGGCCCTCAAAGAACCACTTCTCAAGCAGTCAAACCCCAACCTCCACCTAAGGAAGGTAACGCTGTGCTGTTGGTGGGACTCCCAATGAGTGCTCTACCACGAGTTCCTTGAAACCGGCACCTTAGTGACAGCGAACATTCACGCTGTTCAACTGCAAAAGTTGAGTGAGGCTAGGCAGCGGAAGCGACCATTGCGGAATGATGCTCACCTTCTTCACGACAATGCTAGGTCACATCTTGCAAAGATGTCTGGCCAAAAGGTTTAGAAAAGGGAGGTTGAACTCAAAAAACTGCGTACGGCACGGTGTCATCTGCCATGATGCCACATCAGAACATTAAAAAAACTACGCTAAAAAGAGGTATGGGCTATTAGAGGAGGAGAGTGGGCACATATTTCTTACCCGGGCTGCATCACGTCATTTGGACGTCACTTGCCCGGGGATCGATAACGTTTACGAAACTTTACTATTTACGACTCAAAATGTCATAAATCGTAAATCGTAAAAAAGTGTCAAAAATCGCCGTAAATCGTAAAATCGTAATTACGCACACCCCTGATTCTGAACCAATGTATAGTTGGCATGCTTAAAGCTGGAAAGACCACGTTGGAGTGACCGCAACTACTTTCAAGAGGCCTGGCACGGATAGCTACCGTTTTCTCACCTTTGCATTGGATTTTTTGCGTACACCCAAAGTTTCTGTCGAAGCAGCCGCATTGAAAGCTGAACTTTTTCTAATATTCGATGGCTACCGGAACAAACGCCAGCCCCACAATATGCCAGTGACAGGGTGAAGAAGGTTAAGGAAGGTTAGGAATCCGTTTGAAACGCTCGTTCTTTTCAGTAGTCTGAGGATCTCGCTGTTCATCTCGGTCAAGCTATAATAATTTATTAGTCGCTAACACATACGAGACGGCAAGCTGACAGCAATACAGAGAAGAGTGTTAACGCCTGAGGAAGATGTTACCGAATTTTGGAGTCAACGCTGGAGAGACCTTTTCTTTCCCAGTTTCGTACGAAGCAATCTAACAATAAGCTGACTCGATCTGTCGGTAGCGGATCGACTTATTGAATCTGCTGCTTTTTCATCACCTCCTATCACCATTACTTGCGTACATACCTGTTCACCTGAGAACAGGTATGTGCGAAAGTAGTGCACTATACAATCACAGCTCTTAATGTTGAATGTTCGATGCAACACGGAAAAGAAGTCCTTTTGAAAAACTAAATTAAACACTGAACAATATCAGGTGTCGAAAAAACTCCATTATAGGCAATATTGGAGAGCAACTGTGCTGTGCTTCTTTATATAGTCAGAGGTCGACAACAGCAGACCAAACAGAAAATTCCGATAGGATGGAGAGCTGCGGAATAGACGGACGCAGCAAACACATTTGGATAGCTTTGAGAGCAATGCTGCTAGACTTCGCCACAGTGTGACTTAATGCTGGGAAATGCTGATTGGTGTTACCAAACTGCGAACGAAAATTGTCTCACCAAATTGTCGCTAAATGCGAACATCTTAAGATGGAACTGTTTGTCCTACTAACCAGGAAAGTGTCTCGGCGTATGTCTGAACGGCAAAACCACTATGAAAGTCTCCAGCCTTCACGTGGTAGGAAAGTGGGTACCATTTTTGCAATGTCCTTGAACCCAAGGAGGTAGGGACCCTCATACTTTACTATGGCGTTGAATGCACACGTGCGAAACTACAGTAATCGGCCAAAATTTTAAGAATGGATATCATATTCGCGATCAGCGCCCCAAATAACCTCCTTAGGCAAGGTTTGGGTGAATTTTTTAAAAACTTTTTATCAGCTAGGGATTGCGAAAGCGTAATAGTGCCGCTTCAGATTTACCCATGACAATCGCATACTCAGGGGAGCGTAGACTCATGTCACAGCGAACTATCGTGATCAACTTTTTGAGAGATACATCTGCACCCCTATCTTCAATAGAAAATCTCTATATATTTATGTTCTTGAATTGGTCAGCTCACCAGACGAGTTTCAAGACCATAGTGCCGCCGACTAGCGATACTTTAGAATATGAATGTCAATATCGATTGATGGCGATCGATACTTCACAAACAAACTTCGGATTCGTATTCAGCGACCGCGACTAGCCTAGGACTGAAGTTTTCAGGCAGGTAGAAGAAGTCTGGGTATTTTTCGTTATTTTCGGGCCGTAATCCCCCCCCCCCCGATTTTCCCCGCCCCCTATTTTATGACTATTTCTGCGGCGCCGCCGATCGATAGGACGATTCATCGCTTAGCGCGTTATTATATGCTTTTACATGTTAAAAACCAGATTTTTCTGAGCTTCATTGTGTTTGTTTTATTTAATCTGCTTTTTAAAGCACTTATTAGGTTGGCAACTATTTTCGTGGACTCTCAAGAATCTTCAACAAAAGTATTTATTAACGAATAACAAATGACAATCTTTAATCAAAACAAGATCCCTCGGAACGCAGAAGTGCTTCCCATATATCAGGTAGCTGGTCTATCCCACGGCCATAGAGTTATTGTGCTTTTAAGGCCAAGAATCTTTGGAGGTGCATTTTGACCCGGTCCACATTATTAAATCGTCTTCCAACCAAGAAGTACTCCACCGAACTAAAAATGTGGTAGTCGCTCGGCGCAAGGTCTGGGCTGTAAGGTGGATGAGTTTGACGCTCTCAGTCAAGGTCTTCTATTTTTTGAGGCGTCCGGTTAGCTACGTTCCCTCCGTTTGGTGTGTCAAGAAGGTATTAGCTTCTGGGAGCTCGTCAAGAACGGTTCCAGCATTAATGCTGTAATCTACTCTTCTCAACCTGGCTGTGCGTAGGCTGAACTCCGCTGGAATCGATTCAGACAGATTTTCAGGAACGGAATTATCTATCAGCAAGATAACGCCAGATCACACGTCACGAATCGGGACGTCTTACTCACCCACCTTACAGCACAGGCTGTGCGCCAAATGACTAGCACCTTTACAGCATGCTGCAGCACTTCTTGGTTGGAGAACGATTTATTAATGTGGACCATGTCAAAATGCACCTCCAAGAATTCTTGGTTTCAAAAGCACAAGAATTCTACGGCTGTGGGATGGGCCAGGTAGCTGATAAATGGCAAGCAGTCCCGCGTTCCAACAGATCTTATTTTGATTGAAAACTGTTATTTGTTATTTGTTTATGAACACTTTTGTTGAAGGCGCTTGAGAGTCCACGAAATTAGTTGCCAACCTAATATTTTGGTGGAGTTGAGTGCTACCAAAGGGGACAATACTTTAGTTCTTGGTTCTGTTATCATTTTTCTGTTTTTCGTCTTACTAGAAGCGTCTCGTCTAACCCCGCTAATTTCTGCGGCGCCGCCGCGCCATCGATAGAATGACTCATCGCTTAGCACGTTATTATAGAGTATGATCACTGCACATTAGTGCACATTGCAAAAATATAAGGACGTTTTGTCAGCACTTTTATTCCATAGAAGTCATTTCATTTTCATTTGTTGAAACTTCGGAGAGGAATATTATAATATCTTTATCGTTACAAAAATAGAAATAAAATGAAAATCGTTTTCCCGTTAGCTCCACCCTACATTTAGCAGTAAGTGACATCGGTGCATATATTAAGTGCATATTGTTACCTCTCACCAATTGTTCCAAAGGGCGTGGGCGACAAACAGTACAACTACAAAAAGCTCGCGTTTAAACACCTGCCGCGCAGAAGTGGATTCATCTAGGCTATCGCGCGATGCATTCTCTTCGTACATGAAAAAAGCTGTCCTGCCACTTCGACGTCAAAATCAGTCAAGCGTTCCGCGTTTGTAAGCGTTCTATCATTGTCAGTCGCAGATGACTTGACAGACCACTCTCCTCATGCGACGCATTTTGGTAGGCTTAGATCATCAACATCATTTTCAGTAGCGTTTGTCCCGCTTGGTGGCGGGGTCCGCTCTTCTGGTGTGATGGTCCCGTTTCTCCGATTAAATGCTTGATCAGGATATACATCAGTTATCTTTTAGTTCAAGCGCAACGTATCTAGCCAACGTTGATTCGGGCGTCCTCTGGGCCGTTTTCCAGGGACTTCAAAGTTCAGGCCAATCTTACAGACGGTGTCGTCGTTAGCGCGAAGCATACCATCGTAGACGAGCTTCACGCAACTTGTCGGCTATCGTGGCGACAGCAAACCTTTGTCGTATGGTGTCGTTGCGAACGCGGTCCAAACGCGTTACTCCGCCGTCCACCTTAGCATCTTCGTCTCCATTACAATGAGGCGGCTTTCAATCTCCTTCGTCACGGGCCAGCACTCAGTGGGTACGTCGCTACTGGGCGGACGACTGTTCTATACACCTTTGATTTGAGGTACTTGAGTATTGCCTTATCGCAGAGCACCCCAGTCAGCGAGCGCCATTTGGAACAGGCTGCACTCACACGAGCATCCACCTCCAACTTTAGGTTGCCATCGGACGTGACTGTTGACCCAAGATACTTGAAAGATGTCACTCGTTAGAGCTCAGTACCATTGATCTTGATAGATCCGAGCTCATTCACATCCGTCGTTAAGTATTCCGTCTTTTTGACGTTCAGCTTGAGTCCGAACAACGCCAAGCAATCGCACCATTCCTGTGCCTGTCGCTCGAGTTCGGCTTTGTCTTCACAAGCAAGCATGACGTCATCGGCGTACAGCAACGTCCAAGGGGCTGCGTTTTGGAGATCTCGTGTAATTGCATCCATGACGACCACGAAGAGCAGTGGGGAGAGTGCAGACCCCTGGTGCACTCTGACAGAGATAGGAAACTCCATCGAGGTACCCGCTGGTACTCGCACTCGGCTTATTGGGCACGAGTAGAGGATGCGCACCCACTCAATAAGCTCTTCAGGGATACCATGTTGTCGCAACGCGTACCATATCACTTCCCGCGGAACGCGGTCGAAGGCCTTCTCCAAGCCCAGGAAGGTGAAATGCACCGGTCTCTGTTTCTCGCGGTGCTTCTCTAGCAGAAGACGAACGGCGTGTATGGCATCAACCGTCCAACAGCCGGTAACGAAACCACACTGATTATTGGAAAGCTGAACGACATCATGAATACGTCCATCGACAATTCGCTCAAAGATTTTCATGGTGTGCGAAAGAAGGCGAATTGGACGGTAACTAGCGCAGTCCGCAGGGCTGACTTTCTTCTTCGAAATCGGGATGATCGTGCTTTGCTGCGAACCCTCAGGCACTTTCTTCTCAGCAACAACCTGATTGAAAAACTCAGTCACCCAGTCAGCAGGGCACCAGCTCTTCGACTTCCACAGGTCGGCTGACAGGTCATCAGGACCAGTGGCTTTGCCTGACTTCATCTTCCTCAAGGCTTCTTCAGTTTCGCTCACTGTGATCTTCTGAACGGGACCATATACAGGTGAAGTAAAAGGAACAGCAAGATGTTCAAATTCAACATTCGAGATATCCTCGAAGTGGTCTGCCATCGCTTCACAGCCTTCTTACGATTCACGATTCATTACATACTATTTACAGCCTTCTTAGGAAGAACGGATATATCTAGGTATGTGATGAGGACAAAGAGGGAAGGATGGAGAAGGCAACGTCCATACCGATGGAGGAGCAACGGCCGCGGTGTTGTCGACGAAGAGGCGCGCATGTCAGGGAGGCATGATGGTACGAGTGCTCAGTGCCTAATCGAGTGTGGGCATGTGCACCACGTCTCAAGGATCGGACATGGAGGAAGACGGAGTTCCGCTCCAACATAACTAGGTCAAACAAGCAACAAATTCATAAATCAATACACAAGGCAATTGTGGGCGGCGCCGCTCAACGATCCATCAGAAGATGACCGTTCTCGTCGTCAATGCCATAGAACTTCTCGATGTCTTCTGCTTGGCGACAGCGAGCCTTGGCGAGGCGGTAAATGCCGTCGCGCGTCTCCAGTTTTTCACTCACATGAGCGTAGTGTGCGGCTTTAGCAGCGGCCACTGCCTTCTTTGCCGCTTTCTTCGCTTCTCGATGACTCGGCCAATTATCGACTGTTTTATCACCGATAAATACGTGATATAGCCGTTCCTTTGCCCTGACCTTCTCTCTAACATCGTCAGTCCACAGCCAAGCCTGCTTGTAGACCCAACGCCGTCTAGGCTTCGCTGTGCCGAGTTCGAGGCGTGCAGCCCGAGTTATCGTTCAGTAGCCTCTTTCCAGGTTTCGTCGATAGTTGTTACCGTCGGCAACCGAATGCGAGAAATAACTGCCGCTTCCTTCTCTTTCAGTCGCCACCATTTGATTCTAGCCGTCCCGCAGCGCTCGACACGCTTACACCTCGGAGGTGTGATCTTCAGCGAGCATATCAGTGGACGATGCTGCGTGGCATACGGCACGGTCTTCGCGTCTGTGACAAGCCCTTGATCGCGACGTCTAACAAGGACATAGTCAATCTGAGTTTTGGCGTTCCCGCTATAAAACGAGATGAGGTGGGAGTCACGCTTTCGGAATTTGGTATTCACGATGGTGAGGTCAAGTGAGTCTGCATACTCAAGTATACGCTCCTCATCGGCGTTGCGTGACCCATAGCCAAAACCACCATAACAGCTGTAGCCGCTCCGAGTGACCGCTAAGGTCTTCTGCCACAACAACCATATCTTGTAACGGCACTTCCGATGTCTTCTCATCAAGCAGGGACCAGAACTGATCTTTGGTTTGCTCGGAGCAACCTGCGGAGCATATGCGGAAAAGAAATGACATCGTCGCTCTTCTACGGCGTCAACAATCTTCATCAAGCGGTCATCGAAACGTTCTACGCTTGCAATTGCGTCACGGAAACGCTGGGAGACGATCATACCGACGCCACTGGCGGTCCTGGAACTGCCGCACAGAACGGCCTTAAAGCCGCGGCCAATGTCCTTCGACTTGCAGCAGGACCACCTAGTCTCCTGCACCGCACAGAAATCTATCTTTCTTCGCTCCAGTGCTTCTACCAACTCGCACGAGCGGCCCGTCAGCGTATACATATTCAATGTTGCTACGCGGGTCTTTCCTACGTTGCGCGACTTTCCGACTAGCTCAGTTGCCTCCCGATGCCGTTCTCGCACCAGTGACCCTCGCATACTTCTCACACGCCGGGCTTTGAGAGTGCGCGTCGGCTCCCGCGAACTCCGTAGTATTATCTCGAGATCTCTGAAACGTCATTAACCATATGATGTGATACAAAATGCTTGTAAGCCGGCCTGCCACTAGGGCCTGTCGCCTGCATTCGATTGTCCATGATTAGCTCGGCTTTCAAAGGCAAGCAGTTTCCAGTGGCACCACGTGGAGGAATGGACATCGCCACCTTTGGTAGGCTTAGATATTTTCTATATAAAACCAGCGGTAGGATAGAATGCTTTGTCTTCCTATCGGAGGGCCTCCCCTACGCTAGATCTCTAGAATAGTGAGTTCCAGCAAGAAAAAAAACAAGAGAAACTCATCGTCTTAAGTCCACATCCCTCGTGGATTGTGCCACGAAACGTTAATTAGAAAGGACATTTGCTACCACATAACAAGATTAATGACAAAAGGCAAAGCGTTGATACAGTTAGACTTCAGCTATGGTGATATTTATTTATTTATTTACTTCATGCACTCATGGGTGCGTCAAAAAGAAAAAAACAGTCACCACTCCACAAAGAAAGAAGCTATGGTCGGTATGTCAAGAACGCAATAAAAGAACAAGGAAGGAAAAGAATCAAGACACAACTAAGTAGGAAACTGAGGAGTCGTAGTTATTTTGTCAACATTGCTGATCCTGAAATACCTCAAAAAATTCGTAAGCCTACAAACATATTCTTCGTATGAGTGAAAAATCCAGTCTACTAAGAACGAGGAAAAGAACAGGCCTATACTGCGGTTCTACTTGACTTGAAAGACTATCCGAAAAAAAACTATCTGCAATATAAAAGAAGTTATAATGTTTTAAAATAAAAGTTATAAAAACTATAATTAGGAAACAACTGCTTCCCGACTTATAATACAGAGATTCAATGGTTCTCCACCTTGAGTGCTACGACTTAGTAGACACGCAACTGGCATAACCATACCGGGCGGGTTCTATCTTCCAAGAACCTCTTAAACTGCTACGCACCCCAGGCGATGGCCTACTAAGGAGACCCGCAGAGGAGACAGATATGCAAAGATATAGTCAGGTAACAGAGTTCAAGCAGCAAACTGGTTGTAACTATATAAAAAATTGATTTCTTCAAGCCAAAAAGAGTCATTGCCTACAGCTTTCCGAATTGATATGACTCAACACTACTAAAAGGCAGTAAAAATCTTAGACTAGGAAAAATTGAGGCATTTCGAGGAAAAGCACTTACGAACGCGAGGGGTAAGTGAAACAAAGGAAGCTGAAAACGGGGGGGGGTCTGAGAGTATCATTCAAGATGTCAGTAAAAGAATCTCATGGAGGAGCCTATTTATGGAAGAGGCGATGATACTGTGTCGAAGGGCATGGGCGACATAACGACGTAGCCTTGTTGGCGCGGATGAGATATTGATAAGTCGTGAGGAGTCCATTGAGAAGACGGGACAAACATCCGAAGCTGCTGTAAAAGTACCCATCAAATGAATATAAAAGGAGAAAAAGCACTTATTCTAATAACAACACGACGGAGTCTAAAGGTCCGCAGTTGAGCTAGATACATGTTACTGCCTAAAAGTACTGTATCTTTAATAAAGAAAGAAAACCTGTTCTTTTTAGCTTACTCCGAAAAACTTAGACACTAGAAGAGCTCAGTACATCGGCGGCTAGCATTTGCAGCCACCGTGAAGTCCTATAAAAAAAGGAATTGTAAACTTTGCACCGATGCCAGTGTTTAAGTGTGGGACAGCTAATGGCAAAATGTCTTGTACATCCACTCGTAGGTATAAAAACCCAATACCTACTGAATCTCAATTTCACTTCCATCCGTAACATACGAAAACAAAGAACCAAATCATTGAAAACTCTATGAAGCAATAGACTGTTTAGACCGAAATTTTTAAGCCGGTGGCATAATTAGAAAATCTCTAAAGAAATCTAATCTCGCAAGGGTACCTGATATTGGAAGTCCTAAACACTAGGATTCTTGTGAAAGTCTGCTGAACCTTCTCAATCTGTGCCTGGAGTTTTATGTTCTCATGGTGGTTCCATACCTGACAGCAGTATTCCAACTACGGCAGAATATATGCTTTGTAAAGTCTAATAAAAGTAGTACTTTAATTGGAATGGGCGTTTCTAAAAACAAGGAATAGATTTCTAAGAGCTTTCCGAACAGTCTCATTTACATGGGGCTTTAAATCTAGAGAGCTGTTGATAAGCACCCTAGGTCTTTGACTATTTCACGTTTCTTGAAAGTTGTTCCTCCATATCTATATTCCAATACATAATCTCGCCCAAACTGCATTACGTAGGTCTTTTCGAGATTCACCGAAAGGTCACACATATCAGTCCATTCCACTAGCCTGCGAATTGATTCGTTTAATGCCGCGTAAATCTCGTCTTTGTTTTCATGTCCGTAAGCTAGCTAAAATCATATGCAAGCTAAAACCTTCTATTTAGTCACCATTTGCATTTGTTCTCACTCCGCACGGCGCACCGTAACTCGTGATGGACAGCGGGACGTGTATCGATCGCCGGCGCAGGAGTCAGTTGCGATTGTCAAATGCTTGCCGGTAGGTCCCGTGTGGAGCATACGCAACAGAAGTGTGATGTAATGTGTTCGGCGCTAGTATCCCGATCTGTGAAGACTTCACAGGAGCGGATTCTCCTACGTATGGTATACTCCTGCCGGAGCATCCGTGGGACGTCCGTGGACGGGATGCACCGCGAACGGTCGTCGTCGTCCCGGGGCGGTTAGCGCAGCAATGGAGCGCGTTTTTGGCGCCGGACTCTGTAGGGCCTATGTCATACCATCGCTCACCCCGAGCGAAGCCTATTGATAGGCTCCCATATCGATCGCGAGAAGCGATGAGTCGATATGGGAGCCTATCATTAGGCTTCGCTCGGCGTGAGCGGTGGTATAACATAGGCCTAAGGCCTATGGTATACTCCCGTCCGCTGCAGCGACGCGGGAGTGCACAGCGACGCAACGGCTCGCGATGCGCGTCGCGAGCCGCCGCCATCGCCGAGGCTGACAGAGTTCACGCAGTTCTGCGGAACGAGCCATTTGCAGAATTTTAGGGAATCAGCTGAATCAGCATGCCTACGACTTGTGGTCCCTTTTCATATAGTAGTGTGGACGAGCACTTCTCATCAGTCTTAATTGTTGGAGTGAAATTAAACGCAGTACTCTTGGTTGGAGCGAGATTAAACGCAGAACTCTTGGAAATGCCGAAGAGAGCGCGGACACGAAAAAACCGAGTTCAGAAACATTATTTTTAAAAACTTGGAGCTGAAATGGCATATTTTTGTGATCAACGCGTCATGATAACCCTATAATGACCTGACAAGCACAAAACTGTGCGTCTTCGTGCCTGAGAATGAAAAGAAATACTGCAGTCAGCGAAGACGCGGAAAAAACCTCGCTAGAAAAACATGACTTCGAAAAAATCGGCGTTCAATTGGCACACTTCTGTGCCGGACATGTCAACAGAACCTCTCTATGACTTGTCACACACAGAAATGTGGGGTTCGGTGCCGGCAAAGAAGCCCACATGAGAAAAAATGCGAGGATCAGCATACAAGTGGTAAAAAACGGCCTATAAAAATATCTCCTCAAAAAACTAGTCGTTCAATTGGCTCATTTCTATGCAGGACATGTTAACAGAGCCTCCCTGTGACTTGTCCGGCACAGAAATGTAGATTTCGGTGCCGACGAGGAAGTTCAAAAATGCGAGGATCGGCACAAAAGTGGGAAAAAACGGCCTAGAAAAATATGTCATCAAAAAACTAGCAGTTCAACCCGTCCAAGAAACCCAAAATGAGTCTAGCCACGACGAAAACCCTACGAGGAGAACAACAGAGACATCACATGACCACCCAACATCAACAGACGTGTGTTGAAATTGCTGTGGTATGGTCACGAACCAAGGAAGTGAACGGAAGTGCATAGAGTAGGGCACGACAAGCGCTCCCCCCTCTGCGACCATCGCTGCCCGTCGCACGGGAGTATGTTTCACTCCCGCGACGCGGAGGTATAACACCCCTCTGCAACGCATCGCGGGAGCGATGGCGCGTCAACTGACAACCGCGCTCCACTGCACCGTCCGTCACTGTAGCGAAGGCGCGCCGTTGACAGTTGCCCCGCGCCCGTCGCTGGAGCGACACGGGAGTATACCATAGGCCTAAGACAACAGCCTTCCCTCATATGTCCAATGGGCAGGAAATATAACGGGTGCCGGAACTTTCACTCACAGTTGGTCGCGCGACGCCGCCGTTCGCGGCAAGCCCGCGATGGCGCAATGAAAACTCATGCGGCTTGTTAGCTCCGTGCTCGTGGGTCCTGCATTGATTATCGAGAGCTGGTAAATTGCCAGTCGTCGCCCCGTCCCTTCAAAATCGATATGCGTGGTTTATATATTAAGTGCACGTCTACGTATCGTCTTTCTCTCTGGAACCGTAGTAAGCTCACCGTGCTGAGAGAGTGGCAACGTTCAGTTCTCAACTTTCATCATTGCAAAGTACTGATCGGCAATGAGATTATACGACGTAAAACATCGCAAAGTTAGCACATAAATGAATTAGGAGAACGTAAAACATAACGAAGTTATAGTACAATACAAACGTGGGGTGACTCCTCCTAAACTACATAAAGAGAATGGTCTATAACTTACCGTAAAAGCGAAGAAGGGTGATTCATTATGGGCTGGTTTTGGAAAATTTTCTCGAGCCAGCATAAAAATGAAATGCTCAGAATTCTTGCTATGTTCTGGAGCAGATCACTTCTATGCCAATACTTTCCGGGAATGGGTGCAAGGAAGGAATTTCAGATTAGGCATGCTGAAGTGACCGTGAAGTGACCTCTTTGGAGGAAGGAAGAAGCGTGAGAAATCACGTCCGCACCGCCAGCGAATGGCTGGCGGTGCGGACGAGATTGTGCGCGCGGCCGGTGCGGCCAAAAGTGAGTAAAAGGTCCCCCAGACTTCTGCGGCGTTGCCGCTGCCCTATCCTTCATCATAGGGCAGGGACGCAGAGCTCGCCGCCAGCGGCGTCCCTGCCCTATCCTTAACCACAGCGGCGAGCGGCGTTGCCGCAGAACTCTGTGGGGGCCTTAGAAGTTCTGCACCGCCCCCCCCCCCCTAAGTATGACGGCCCCCTCATTGTCCGTCGACGGCGATCCGCGGACAGCAGGCGTGGTGGGGTAGGCAGGTGAGGGATCTCGGCGCGATTCCTGCCTGGCTGTCCGCGGACGCTCCGCGATTGTATACCATAGGGCTACGTCGTGAAGCGCTTCCATTGGCTGTCTGGACACGATGGTCACGACCACAGCTCTTCCACAGGAATCAATTCTTTCCCCGAATGTCTGGCGTCATTCATCGCTTCTTGCCCAGTGATTTTTCGCAAAAATAGGGTCGCTCAGTGCTTGTTGCTCCCCCGCCCAAATCTCTGTGTATTTAAAGAAAGGAGAACAATAAAGGCAGTTCTAATTGCTCTAATTTTCTCAATCCTGCTACACTAATGGTATCCTAAGAGTGTCACAAAGAATGTACTCCAATACGAACGCAAATCATTGCAGCTTTTCCAGCGTAGAAAGACTGCCCTACCATGCGACAAGCACCTAGCATGTGAAGCACACTCGGTTTACAGGAGTATACAGACTTCGAATGAATTGTGACTTACAGCTCATACACTGGAGTAAAGGACAAAGTCACTCGCAGTGGAAATGCCCTCATTCCAATTGATCATCGTTTGATAGCGTTTCAGAAGGCATAGAGGGTCTCCTTGGTACCGGCCAAATTTTCGTGCAGTAGTGTCGTCTGATGTCATTTAATGTTAACATTGTGTCCCTTGTGGGTCTCTCCGAGGTGCCTAACTAGAGAGCTTAATAATCTTCGCCTTTGCTCACCAGCTAGATGCTCTCTGATGCGAACACCTGGCACTCCACCTGTTTTCCCGGTTTTCAGCTCATGGCAGGTTAAACAATGAAGCTGTTATGTCAGTCCCGTTTGATCGCAGTCTTCATTTCCACAACAAGGGCAAATCGCGCAGCTTTGAGTAATGCAAATGCGGTCATAGAGACCGTTACGGACGAGCAGCCCTTTGATGTTGTCTCCAGGGATGTTAGTTAGGTTAACATCGTTGCTCAAATCTGCTAGCAACAAGCACAGACGTACGGCTGTAATGAAAGGCTATCGGAGACAGACTATCTCAGAGAAAATGTAGCATGCCCATGTTGTGCTCCGTCAGCTCGTCGTTATCTTGGCACGTACCCATTAAGGCAGTGCCTGTTTTCTAATGATGAAATTTGCTGTTAAATTCAGGTTGAGAACTTATTTAAATTCGAAGTCTTTATTCCATTTGCACCGAAAAGTTGTCGATATTTATCCATGGAATCGTGGATTTGCGTTGTTTATTTTTCCCGCCGTTGGGTAGGCAGTCCCAATATAGACCTAAAATGTAAGGTTCAGTGAATAGGAGGATAACTAGCTTTTAATCTAAGCAGCACCTTGCCGTTCTGGGAAAGGTCGTAGCTGGTAATGGACAGCGGGAATCCGTCGATTTCAACCTGAAGAAGGCCAGCATTCATCAAGTATGTTGAGTGTATTATCAATATTTTGATGCAGTTATTCAAAATTGGGCGTGAAGCGCAGTCGGAGGAGGGGCCGGCTGTCATTTGCACCCGATACCAGGTTCTTAGTTCGAATTTCCTAGCCCGGAGAACCAAGGCTTCTATCTCCACGGGGTCGTCGAGATACCAGTTGTGCCTGGAAAGAATGAAACACTGCTGCTGTTCATCGGTTGGCAACCACAAGTCATTGTATGGGCCAAATAGTCATTCAAAGCGCGGCTGTCACGTAGCAAAGAATTAAAATTTGTGACGCATTCCCAAGGGATTGAGCAGCGCAGTCCTCACGCTTTATTCTTTTAGTTAAAATAAAAGTTTTTCAATTACTCGCTTTCAGGAAGAGCGCTTGGCATAGTAGTCCTCAAGATATGTAATAGTAGATGAGATACCCCACTGATCGTGAGAGATAATATTCAACTCAACACACTCTAAGATTGGTAAAACAGACAGCACTCTAGTTAACGTTTCGGCGATCTCGCTTTCTTCAGAGCGTGGAACATCTCATTTTACAGAAATCGTTCGAGAAGAACATTAGACCAAAGAAACGGCCAATAAAGACCAGGATGTCTAACCTTCGGCAAGTGGACTAATGACGTCCACAGTGCACCTGCAGCGGAAGTTAACGAGAGTGACTAAAGCTAAAGCCCTAGGGACAATCCCTAAGGGGACCTCCTGGACCATGACCCCGTAGGACAAAAAGGCGCTGAAGAAGGCGAGTACAGTGGCGAGTACGCCGAAACGTTTCTGAGTTCTGTCTGTTTTACCAATTTTGGACTGGCTTGAGATAAACATACTCTCTAAATAGGATATCTCGTGGACTACTATGCGAAGCGCCTACAGTCGAGGTGCTGTAGCGTACCTCACATTTATCGTTGCCTCGCCGGGACAAGAAGCAGAGCGTGTAGAGTGCCATGTCGAACTCGGGTGACGTGCCAAATAACAGCGATCCAGACTTCTTCGGAAGACCTTTCCACATAAACTTCACTGAGGCCATTACACTCTAAGGATAAATAGTATTGGTACACAGGGTGCTGCCTTTAGTGGATCATAGCATATAAATAAACGCAGCTTTTTTTAAACAAATGATTGTTACCTTTTTGATGCTTCACAATAAATGATTGGCTGTGGTGCTAGAACACAGCTCAAGAATAAGGGATGTTACACAGTGCATCTATTTCGACGATTCTATTGCATTATGCTGAGCACTTCGGAGTCTCAATGAGGAGTAGGGAACGAGGTAGGGCAGCCGGAGAAGGCGCCGGCTGTGGCGTGTACTTCAATTCAAGGTTCTTGGTTTTTTTTTCTCGCCTAGGTGAATTCGTGGCTTGTCTGGGAAGTGAGAAATTACTCAGTCGTCTATCCTGTGGTCACCCGCAGTCAATGTAGAGACTGAATCTGCATTTTAACTGCCTCCATCTGGTAGAAGGTGTCTGGTAGAAGAAGTGACTGACCATGGGATGGAGCAACGCCGACTTTCTCCTTTTCATTCTTTAAAACGTGGAGCTGCAACGCCTATTTGATGGCAACATTTCGTGATGAACCCAGCTTTTCTCATTTCGTGGACGAAATAAGTCTTCATGTATTTCAACTGTCAGCTGGCTTTAAACTGAGCAGTTTGTGCACTATATGTGACCGATTTACAAGATGATTACAGTACCTTTCTTGTAGTGTTTGAATAATCCATTCGTAGTTTTGAGGCACAAGTTGTATTCCCTTTACTTAGTTAGCATTGTGCCTTTCCTCTCAGATTTTCCTTGAGCAGGAGGATTTTCTCCATAACGTCAAGCTCCTTAGTCTTGTGAACAAGGGTGTCGAAAATTGCCCAGAATTCCGAAAAATCTTCAGCTAAAATTTTGGTAACTCCGCTTGGGGAGGTTTTATTGAACGACACCGTCGTCCCTCACTTCCTGTAACATTATCAGCAACCGAATTTTGAGAGATATTGTTGTCTTTCAGTCGGCTCAGTTTGATTTGCCTTATCTCCCTGCGGACTAGTACTGCACGAGTTCTGCAGTATTAAGGCTCTCTGTGAGATGTGCCCTAGTTTTATGCTCATCGTGTCTTTCACACACTTGGACTCCTCATGACGTGTAGCTAGTTTATAAACAAATTTGTCCACACTAGCTAGCTCTTTCTGCAGCTGTGAGTCATCTTCTATTTGCTAAGTTTCTAGCATTATGTCCTTTTTATCAGACTTATTTCTACAATTTTTGTACGCTTCTCGAAGCTCTTTATAGAGCTTTTCGGGCTTCTCTTTTCCCTCTTTTACCTGCTTTATTGCTTTGTAAAAGTGCAGTAGTAGGCTTACATTTTTCGCAAGTACTTTCATCCGTTAGCGGTTACTCTACTCTTACTATGTACTCTGTGTTCGTTACAGCAATATCTTTCAGCGTTGACGCGCTGCTCATGATCAGGGCTGTGTGGAAGTGCAACGCCATTTTATGTGGGACTTCTCGTGCGTCTCTTTGAATTTAAGAGATGCTCCTCCTTGAGATGTTCTTGGACACTGGGAATTTCTTTCGGTGAAGAAAGAAAAGTTTCTAGTGCTATACGCACAGAAATTTGCTCCTCGTAATGAATACGGAAGTCTTGCAGTCTCTTCATTAGAGGCTGTGGTCGTTACTGGACCAACTCAAGGTGTGAACCGAGAGTAATTCTCTTAATTAGAGAATGCGACCTGCAATAGATCGACTTGCGGCTCTAGGCGTAGCTACGCGATAGACTTACACTATGACTTATTAAGCCGATGCACCAAATATACCCGTTGTACGGATAGCGGGAGCGGTACAGATAGCGAAATGTTTTAGGAATAATGCGATTCTACTTCTGTACACAATTCAGGATGGTTCAGTGGTTTATCGTTTATATATAATGAGCAGGAGAGGGAGATATAACTATTGGTCACAACCACATAGGACAAGTCTGGCGTACGCTGCTATCTTCTGGCCATGGTGACCCGTTCCGCCCACCCACAGTGGCCGGCTGAGGCCTCTTGTGGTAGAGGCATCGTCGTCGCCGACGATATTTCGCCTATTTGTTGGTAACATTGTCTGTGATATGGATACCAACTTCCTGGTTCGCAAGTGGAAATTGTTTTAACATTGTCGCTGACGCGACCACCTTCTCCCGTATCACCTACCGTAACACATGGTGTTACCGATAAGATCTCTGCAGCCGGTCTGAAAGTTGCTGACGTCACCACTCGATTGGCGTGCGCGGCCTTTTCCACGCTTGTGTGCCGTATTGATCGTTGCCTCACCCCACTGTACGCTTCTACAGCGAAACGCGCCGCTCTCTTGTTTCAGACCTTCGCTCGACCCGAATTACCTTCGCCATATTCCCTCACCGTACTTTAGTCAAGGCAGCAGGCAGGCTGCGAGGCCTGGTGAGTGCCTTGTCCACCCTCGCGACCTTGGATACTGATCTGCAACCAACCCAGAGGTCTTCTATTCTATTTCTTCTATCTATAGAGTGTCCAGAAAGTATCTGCAGAAATAAGACATTTTTTCGAAATAACGCAATTTTATCTCATTTTATTAATCAACCAAATAATTTCCATCAACATCGACTACTCTCCGCCATCGTTCCACGAGACTTCGAATTCTTCTGGCGTAGAAATCCGGCGATTTGGAAAAAAAAAGCTCGGAGGTCATTTTCGATGTGGTCACGATCCTTATAACCCTTCCCTTCCAGACTATGATGAAGTGATCGAGAAAGGTGTGGTCACTCGGGGCCAGATCTGGGCTGTACGGTGGATGCGACAGAGCTTCCCATCCGAGTACCAGAGTTTTCTGAGAAGTCGTCTTCTCGATGAGTGGGCGCGCGTTATCGTCGATCGGTTCGTGTGAGAGCCAGTGACCGAGCTTTTTAACCATTCCAAGAGGTAGCACTCTATTGTCCACGGTGTGAACAATGGAGTGCAGCAGCAAAATAACGCTCACCTTCTAATGGATGCTGCTCCGCCAGTTTCAGTTTCAGTTCGTCCAAAGATATCGTTGTCGGTCGACCGGAGCGAGGCTCCTCTTCGAGACTTCTGTTGCCGCTTTTGAAGCGTTCGAACACAGACCGTACAGAATGAAGTTCGAACACAGACCGTACAGAATGAGCTTCAGAGACGAATACAGGACACAAGTTTCGATAGGCTTCTGCTGCGGAGTGCCCAGATTCAAACTCGTAAACGAGTACGTGTTTAATATGGGTAGACAGTTCGGCTATCGTACAGTGAAATAGGCAAGGAAGACGGAGCTGGATTACCGTAGGATAGTGTCCTTATATAGCACTTATGTTGAAATCGTCAGAACAGGTTAGAAAAAAATTTTGTATTGCGAAATTTCCAGCAGATACTTTCTGGACACCCTCTAGCATATTCCGGTCAATACCGTGGCCGTAATGAATCTGCTTCGTCTATCTCATGTGAAAGGATCGGAAGGCAGAGCATATTAAGCTCACAAGGGAAAAACCCACTGATAACTGGTTGCCGTTTCGCAACGTCCAAGTCAGTTGCCCGCGGGGCAGATTCCATACTAAATGGTATCGTAAGCCCAGTAGTAAGAACATCATCGTGGTCTGCCCATCCATCTCAAACGAAGAGGGCCACGATTAAGAACATGTTTCGAACGGCGGCGGCGGGATCCTCAGACAGCGATCTCAAGTCAGTGTCATTGCAAATGGCATCTCGAATCGCGGTGTCCAACGGGCATCCCCAGCAGAGCCTGGCTAAAGGTCATCGAACACCGGCAATGGCAGCGAGACATCAGAGCGACAATAAAATTCCTTTTAAGGTGCCTTTTGTCTCGGATGATTTTAGTACCGAAGTGCGAAACTGCATTCGCAAAGCTGGTCTTGATAGCATGGTCCGCATGACCGAGGTTCCGCCGGCCAATCTCAAGGCACGTCTCGTTAGGAATCGACTATACGATTCCTGCTGTAAGACTCGCCAGTGTATTATCTGCCCATTCGGTAAGGAGGGAGACTGCATGGTCTCAGGTGTGGTATACTTTATAAAATGCACGGGTTGCAACGGCGAGTACATTGGCGAGACGGGTAGACCCCTTGGGGAGCGCGTTAAAGAGCATTTGGGCATGCTTCGTAGGTGCGATATCGCCGGTCCGTTGGGTGAGCACCGGCTACGATGTCACAATGGCGCGGGCATTGACGTGGCGGTGACGATATTGGCACGCGAGTTCGAGAGCTCGGCGCGCAAAACACTAGAAGCGCTGTGGATTGCCGCTAGGAACCCCACGATCAACAGGAAGGAGGAACGCGTAGCGGTGATACAGGAGCTGGCTCCGTACGTTGACCTTTGCGGTCTCGAACCGGAGGACAGTCTGCCAGAGGCTCGCTAGGAGGGTGAACCGAAGGTGACCTCATCTTCTCATGTGTCGCCTTAAAAGGGGTACCGTTCGCCCATCTGCACTGGACTGTTTGTGTTACTTCCTCGTGTTTCGTCTCCCTCTCCTACCAACCTCTGATTCTCCGCTGTGGTCTGAAATGGCTCTTGGACGGATGGTTTTTCAAACTCAACTTTACTCTTCCAGGCTCTGAAGAAGGCGGTTACGCCGAAACGTTAGCCGGAATAAAGGATCTGTACTAATCTTGGCTCGTCAGCTACATCACTTGGGTATTCATACTGATCAAAGGATCGGAAGAACACGGGTCAGTCCCTGTTGTATCGTGTTTCTGATGTCCTATTGAATATTTGCCCTGGATTCATTTGGGTACATTGTTGTTAATCTGCTGTGTCGTGCAAATATCTCTCCCATTCCTCCCTGGGCTGTTTTGTTAACCAATGAACATTAGAAGGGGATGCCGGAGAGGTGGTCGAGGTTTAAAGAAGCTATGGTCCAGGCTCCGAGTTCCGTCAAGTACCATAGATAAGTCCATCAATAAAGGAGTCTAGGGATAGGAACCAAAGGACCCCTTGTGCCTCTCACTTGATGACCCTAGGGTCGCTCATGGGGGAGAAGGATCCGCAAGCAGAGCTCACCCCTGCCTATAAGGCAGATAATCGCAACAATTACTGTCCCTTCCCCTGTGTAGTCATCATGTCGATCAAAACCGTTAGAACCTGCCTTTCCAGCAGAATTATCTGCTAGAAAAAGTTTAAAACCTTTTGCGGTTAAAAGACTCTCACCCCTCGCTTGACCACAAATCCCTTGTAATCAAGCTCTTCGGTGTTGTTCTTCTCTAGCATGTAGAATCGTATCCAATTGTGCAGGCCAGACACCTCACCATTCTTTTCCTAAAAGGGTGGTATTTTAGAACATAATGCACCACTCTGTTCAGTACTCACCTTAAGCGCTGCATACAGAGGCTAGAATCCGTTCAGAATAGCTACACTAGAAAGCTATGGTTACGCTTAAATGGCTATGACTACACCTCCATTCCATCAGCGCCTGATCGTAATAAAATATTCGAGCTGGAATAGCTTGCTATTCGTAGGAAGCGAAACGATCTAATTATGATTTTCAAGATGATGACTGAAAAAGTTGCACTTTCACTTACTGAGCTTTGCACAGTCCATCATTCTACCACTAGAGGTTGTAGATCTAAAATTCACTATTCTACGGCCAAAAGTTGTGTTCGTGCCCCCTTTTTTACTCAAAGGGCCGGTTCTGAATCCTTGATGTTTACCAAAAGACATACTTTGACATCTTCGTTTAACCAATATAAAAAGCTCGTTGGTAGTTATCTTAAGACTCGCTAATTCACCGTTTCTTGTATTTTTGTGTTTATTACCAATGTGTTGTCTTGCTGGTGTTTATTTCGTCGCGTGTTGTCATACACGTATAAATAAATAAATAAATAAATAAATAAATAAATAATATAGCTACTACTCTCAGCGATAGCTACTAAAAGTTCAAGAGCTAAGGTGCCACTACTTTATTAGTTCCTACATTTGAAGTGCCAACGATTGATGAATCCGCGCGAATAGGGCAACTTTTCATGTTTGCGTAGGGGTAGAAACGTTTAATTTTAAGAAATGTTCATCAATCCCTTCAATCTCGGACTCTTCATAAATTCGTGAAACCTGCGTTATTTTCGATTCATGCGAGAAAGCCTGCGAGGGCGGGGTGCTATGCGGCGCAGTATTAACGATCGCCCTCGTTCAACGTCATTTCGGACGACAGCGCGTTCATTAAAACCGCGCCGCGCCAGCGTTCCACTTTACCCCACTCTGCCCCGCAGGCTTCCCCCTATGAGCCGTATTTTCCATACTAAATTTGATGGGTCTTATTTTTGTGAATTTAAAAAAATCAGCAAGTTTGGTTGCTCCTAATAAATATAATGATAAAAATAAAGTTTACTATATGTGAGCGTTTTTAGTTGCTTTTGATATTGAAGCATTAATGTTGCTAGTAATCAGGGAAATTTGACGTTTTTTTACTACCTCCAAGATCCTCTCGCAAAAGCGCAGTGGGGAATTTAGTCAGTCAGTCAATCCTATCCAATATAGCTGCACGCCTTATAACTAGATTCCTTAGCACTATTGTACTTTCAGGACTCCAGAGGTTGAGGAGAGGATAAATTTTTTAATCCAAACAGTGCCCAAGGTGGTTGTTTAGGGTGCTGGTCACGAATCTGACACTCATTTTGCATATTACGCTGGAGTTCGGTCACCATAGCCCTAGTCACCCGTACCTACCACATCCTACAGTACTTCAGCGTAAAACGTAAAACAGATGTCAGATTCATGATCAGCATCCCAAATAGCCCCCCTAAGCGAGGTTTGGGCGAAATCAGTGATTATCACCTTGGCAGCTTTAGTCACCCGTACCTACCGTAATCGGCCGAAATTTGAACGACTGATGTCAAATTCGTAATCAGAACCCCAAACAACCCCCCTGGACGATGTTTAGGTGAAATTCTCGACTTCTTCTCGACTTCTGGAGTCCTGAAAGTGCAACAGTGCCTACTCTTTGCCTTTTCAATAACTGGTTCACTGACAGTTATCCACCTACTATCAGGTTGTAACGAAATAAATGGCATTGAACCACTGTAAATTTAAACAGTTAATATCTCGGCTTCTAGGCAAGTTTATTAATCGAAATAGAAACCTTCTGATTCTACACATCTTTGCCAACGTGACACAAGCTTTTTTATCCCAGTAGCATAAAGTCAGAAGTTCTGGAATTGACGAAATCTTCGAAGGCACTTTCGGCATCCTGTTGGTATTTGAATATTTTCCCTACCAAGAAGTCGCGAAGATGCTTGAAGAAATGGTAGTCTGTTGGGGAGAGGTCGGGAGAAAACGGAGGATGTGGTAGAGTTTCAATGCCCAGCTCATTCAATTTCTGCAACGTCATTCGTGCTACATGGGGGCGAGCATTGTCGTGCAGAAGGAGAACTCGCCTTCGGTTTACCAAGGCCGGCCGGATATCCTTCAACTTTTTCATCATTTCTTCAATTTCAATGCAGTACTTCTCTGCCGTGATGGGTTCACCGGGAGGGAGGAAGCTGTGGTGAATAATTCCCAGCGAACACCACCAGACTGTCACCATTACTTTCTTTTGGTGCAATTCCGGCTTCGCAAAAACCTTGGGGCTCTCATCGCTGTCCACCCACTGTGCCGATCGTCGCCTGTTGTCGTACATTATCCATTTCTCGTCATAGGTTACGATGCGATCAAGGAATGGGTCCGTTTCGTTCCGTAGAAGCAGTGCGGACGAGATCTCATATCGTCGGTTTCTTTGCTCCTCAGACAGCTCGTGAGGCACCCATCTTTCCAGCTGTTTGGTCTTTCCAATTTCCTTCAGATGCCCGGCAGCTGTGTTGTGACTGACGCCAAGAACCTTCGCTATCTCCCTGGTACCTTTGTGTGGATCCTCCTCTACCACATCTCTCAGCTTGTCCTCATCAACATCCCTATGCCTCCCACGACCTTCACGTTCTTCCAAGCTCTCATCTCCATTCCGGAACTACTGATACCAACGATGCGCCGTCCGAATTGTGGAACATCCTTGACCGAATGCGGCGTTGATCTTCTCGTCCGCCTCCTTAGCTGTAGTGCCCAGCTTGAATTCATACAAGTAAATGCCTCGGATTACCCTCTTGTCCATCTGCAAAAAAGTCAATAAAACTCTAACGTTTTCCCACTTTTGCATAGAAAATTTGGTACTCACCGGTAGAGCAAAGTTTGCGCTTCTAAATGATATGCCACATGTTACGGTTTGTTCTTGATCAAACGCGTAAAGACGCGCCAAAAAATGGCGCGAGCCAGTGCCATTTAATTCGTTACAACCTAATAACTTTTTCTTCAGAAATTCTCATTATGCAGGACTGGTCTTGATAGTGACTGTACCTCTCCAATGAAGATGTGCTCGAAACCAGATGTGTCTGCCTTTCCCTTGGCACGCGAATAATGATCAAACCAGAGCTTCTTCATCCACTTGAGGAATTGGTTGTCATCGCCGCTTGCGTAAGGATGTCCTAATCAAAACACATCATGAGGAACTTGTCAGATTATTCGAGCTTTTGTTGTTGAAAATGTACACTTGTAATATTTTCCGAAACGGAAATCCTTTTTAAGTGAGTCAGTTTTTGCACCTTTCTTTTGCAGGAATTCATACAGCAGCTCCCATGGCCTCGAATCCATGATAGTGCTCAGGAAAGCATTTGTCTCGAGCTGATCCTGGAACACAACTCGTTCAATCCAGGTCATCATCATACAAGCCTGACAAGTACCTCTTGCACAGACACTCTTGGCTCCTCTCTTCCAGTCTCACGATAGAAGTTGTCGGTGAGAGCAAGAAACTGTTTGTAGCTTGGCCTATCGAATAGGCTGCTATCCACCTCTGAGAACAGTCTGAAAGTGAGTACCGTTCATCACTTCATTACGAACAGTAGATGGGCAAAAAATTAAGCACAACCTTACCTATGTCTAAGATACACCCTATACACATACTGTCGTACCTCCACTTCCATGGATTGCAATATGAAACGCGTTTTAGAGTTTAGAGCAGTTAACTGTCAATTTAAACTTTGTCATTAGACAGATTCAGAAGAATATCGCCGCTTCTACTAGTGAACGATGGTGGTTCACTAGTAGAAGCGGCGAGCTGGCAAAATCATAAAACTTTATATACAGCACCCACTATAATGATTTGATACATGCCGCGAAATGCACGTTATTCGCGTTCCTTCTGTTCTTTTGCTGTAGCCATCTTGGTCTTCATATTTTTGATTTTTTTACATACCATTGTGATCATCTCGATGAAGCCAACTCACTCCCATAGGAGCATTTTTAGATACTTTAGTTTGTGACCGCTATGCCACTTGTTTAGAGCGCGTGTGACGTAGTCGGATGAGGTGCCGGTTGTCGCGTGCACGCGAGACGAGGTTCCAGGTTCGGATTTTCCGCTCAGGCCAACCAATCCTTCCATTCCTCCGGGGTCGGTGAATTGGTAGCAGATTGGTCAACGAAGGATAAAGCGCTGACGTGTCAATTGGCTGGCACCGATCACAAGCCATTCTATCGCCAAATCACCTCTCCTAGAAGTAGAGGGTGTGGCGCATACCAAAGGAGATTAAGTAACGCGTCCTGTATCCTTATCCTTATCTCACTTATTTGCGAGAGGCCAATTGCGCGCAAAGGACACCAAAGTGATTGGATTCAAAGCCAGCGTAATTCAAAGCGGAATTCTGTAGACGTGGTGTAATTGAAATGAAAGCTGAAATTTTTTCGATCGCCTACTATCCTGGACCTGAATCTACAAGGAAAAGTTTTCTCGGTACTGTTGCCAGCGAATGAAACCTCTCAGCGGCTTCGTACCTAGTTTGGAACATATCGATGAATGTGGCCGTTATATCGGGACGATGTCCCTGAGATGTTTCAAAACCCGGGCTTATATTCGATCATCAACACCTGAAGCTTCATCACACGCCGGCTGTCGTCTGCGTCTCGAAACGACCCATACGCTTGGTTCGGGTTCCCGTCCTGATCATGGCCACCCATTCTTCCAGGGTATATGACCCGGTGTCAATGTTGTCTGGAAAGGCTAAAACACTGACTTGTCTAAGGCTGACCACCACAACTCACTGAATAGGCCAAAGACGCAGACAAATTGTCTCCACGACATCCCGAGAATGCGTGGCGCATCCCGAAAGGAATTCGTTAACGAAGCCTTTTTTCTTTATTCTTCAGTTTACCTACACGATATCGTATCACACAACACTACAGAGATAGAGAACAAACCTGTACTTAGCGTTATCGGTCATATCATGCGTATTCGTATGCTCCTGGTAGTTTAAGCGAATCTGACTGGGCTGAGCCTTGTTGTCGTCAGCGTCCCGGAGCTTTTTCGATATGTCCAGCAGCTCTTCATTGGTAACAGAAAAAGCTGGAACAGTCTGTTTACTCACTGTAGCTAAGGGTTAAGGGCATGATGTGGTTTTCGTCAATATTTTTTAAACATTATTTGGCTAAAGAGCACATCAGTTTAGCCGCGTACCTCTGCGAACGGCTGCACAGCTGCAGCCATTAACGTGGCATATCCATGCACTCTCCCATTCTCATGTTTTGATACACCCACGCTATCCTATTATACTTTCGCCATTCGATGACGATGAGTGCAAAATTTAATGATGCATAGATTCTTACGTCGGTTGAAAGAAAAACGCTCTTAAATGCAAACGCTCTTAAATGCCACTTTTCGAGCTTTTTCACCTTCACAGGGCGTTTCAAAGCGTCCGCAACGGCAGTTTTACTGGCGTCTAGCTCTTCTGCGATCCCGCGAACTGTTTGGGATGGTTCTGCTTCCACCATCTACGTCAACTCGTTGTCCAGAATTGCTCCAGGTTGACCGCGTCAGCTTCGAGGTTGAAATCTCCGGTCCGAAATTCACTGAACCACTGGCGCACAGTGCTTTCTCCAACACTAGGAGGCCCCCACACTCGATTAATCTATCGAGCTGTCTCGGCCGCGGATTGTCCCAGTTTGAAGCTAAAATCAAATATCGTTCGGAATTACTCCTTCAACATACTTCAATAAGCCCTTCAAGAACAGAAATATGAAAAACGATGAAACATAAATTATTTAGTCAGATAGAGCGAAAAATTCTTCACAGAAAGTAGCATTAATGCGCAATGCAAGTTGAACTTTTACTTAATAATAGTCGAATGAAGAATAGTAACACAAAACGCTGCTGAAAACTTTCCGGACATTTTAATATTAGGTCGTTGCATATGAAATGGCCGATTTTGACTTTTGACAGACCATAACTTTGCTTGGAAGCAATGTTATTAATCGAAATAAGCACCGTTACAATTAATACACATTAATACAACGCGACAATGGTCTGGTGAATACGCTGGATCTGGCAGAGTTTCGCACTTCAATTCATTCAGTTTCTGGACAACAGTTTTTGAAACGTGCGCACGCGCGCTGTGATGCAATAGGATTGGTGCTCTTCGGGGGGGGGGGGGGGGGGCTGTTTTTCAATCAACTTCTGGTGCATCACTTCAATTTCGGCACAGTACTTCTCCGCTGTTGAAGTTTCTCCAGTCCTCGAGAACTTGTAATGGGCTATACCACCATGCGGTCACCATGGTCTTCTTTGGATGAAGATGTGGTTTCGGCATCTTCTTGGGACTCTCATTCTTGTCCCGCCATTGCGCAGAGCGACAACGATTGTCATGAAGGATCCATTTCTCGTCCCATGTCACGATCCTGTCCAAGAAATGCTCCCTTAGATTGTACAGTCTCAGCGAAACACAATTGTCGTGGCACTTTAGCCTTTACTGCTTCTGCTTTTACTTCTATGTATATATTATTCAAGTAAATTTAAATGAGGCCCACATCTTAGTCTGGCTGCAAAAGCCGTTGAAATTGTTCTTCTCTTAACCTCGGCAATGATGGCTCTAATGGCAGTTGAAAGGACTCACTGTCAAAATAAACATATCGGCGCAGAACGAGTTTGGGCGGTATGGGATTTCAGCGAAAATATCACACCGAATGTGTGATACGCATATAATTAATTCAAAAACACTAAGCTATCCACGAAAGAAGTTTATGCGGATCAATAAAATAATGAACTGCTTAGCCTTCATGGGAACTGAGAAAAGGGCTAGACTATTACCACCCCCCCCCCCTCCGTAATAGAATTCATGGATACGAAGAATGCTTCAGAGGATACTTTGAAACCTAACTCCAAGATTGATTCCTAGTTTTAGTTATTTGCTGCAGGCCATCTTGATGATCGTACGTTTCTGTTGCTTTGGGTGCTCTATGTTCTGTTATTTCATCGGGGTCCTTCCTCGTATCTGGCCAGGAAGAGATGAAAAGCGGAAATTATCTGCTAACTGCTGTTGATCATTTCCAACGGACCGCATAACAGATAGGCCTTTTTAAAGTTTCTTTCCATCTTCAGAATGATCAAACAGCGTAATCTTAACTCGGATTGCGATTAGTAGTTTAGCGCTAAAGATCCACCAAACCACAAGTTGGATGGGGGGATTAAGCGCAGTGTAGTTAACCTAGTGTGGTGTATAATGTTCATACCTGGCAGGCTTTCGGCTGCCACAGATCGATCGGCAAGGGCGACTAGCAGTAAAAATTCTAGCATTTCTGGAAATCAAATATTGAAAGCATAATGAGATATGGGTGTAGAAAGAAAATCTTTGTATAAAGTCGAAGAGTAAAAAAGTCTCCGATGTGAACAACGGTGACTGCAGTTGTCACGGAGCCTTATATGGCTGTTGCGCTCGTCATCGACGAATCTTTGCTCATTGCAACGAGAAGAGACGGTGAATGTTCTATCGTATTTGCAGAAGACACGGCTGAATGTACAAGGGAAAAGGACGATGTAGCTGCCGTCACGAGTTTGTCTGTTTTAACACAACTCGTTTGCCATTGAGTGGATATCGCTGGTAGATTGATTTGGTTCACCTGAAACTCCTGGGGGGCCGATAATTGTGAAAAATACCGCCAAACCCTCTGATGCCAAGATTCATCAACATCAGGGCCCGGATTCATGAACGACTTTCCGGCAGGTAAGTGCAAAATCTACCGCACTCCCCACTTCGCGCGGTTCATGAACGCGCGGCAGAGAAAACCAGAGGTAAGTTTCGAGGTAAATGCCACCTCACCAGCGCGTCGGGGAACATTTACCTCCAGAGCAAGGGTTTCGCTTCGCTGCTAATTTCTGACCCAATGCAATCTTTCCCTGGCAGCAGAGCAAAACCCTTGCTTTGGCTGTCACGAATCAGAAACAGAGGTAAGTTCCCGGAAAGTGGCGGGAAAGTGGCCATCGAGGTAAATCGGGGTAGGATTTACCCCCGGCCGCGTTCATGAATCCGGGCCCAGGTTTGGCGGTACTTTTCGCCGTTACTCTACGGTAAGACGTTGATGAATCTCACCCCTGGTTAAGAAGATAGCACGTTATTTGGAAGACCAGACGATTAGCGGCCTCGCATCCGCCAAACGTCTGGTTGGGGGCCCGAGAATAGAACAACTCCAATCTTTCTCCTTTCTTCTTTAGGCATTCTAACTTTCATTACACTATAAAAACTGATTTAACTGTATGGACAGCGAGATATGGTAGGGCAGAATCTTCACTGCTCCTATGAAGCCCATCCACTTTCTATCGCATGTACGCAATTTATTCTCCGAAGTGCCTGTTTAATATATATATATATATATATATATATATATATATATATATATATATATATATATAGTAAGAGAATTTCATTATCTTGGACTCCAAGCATGGTTTTCGAAAGAATAAGTCAACAGTTACCGCCATGTTGAAGTCCACTGAGCTCTTGATGAAGGAGTAATAGACGTTGTATAGATGGACTTTACTAAATCCTTTGACAGGGTTTTTCAAACTGCTAATCAAGTTAATTGAAGTAGGGATACATCCTAGTTCATCGTTTCTTGGAGCAGATCGTTTCTAACTAACAGGGCATATACTGTTAGAGCTAGGTTGTAACGAAATAAATGGCACTGAACCACTGTAAATTTAAACAGTTAATATCTCGGCCAGTGCCATTTAATTCGTTACAACCTACAACCCAATATTTAAGCTGTTGACCACGAATTTGTCATCTTTTTCTAAACTTTCACTTTCCTTGCACTACTTTGCATTTCAATGTCGAAGGTTGGAAAATAAGTCTCACCACACTGGAAAAGAAAGCGGTCCTACTAACGTAGACACCTATACTCACACATATCTACCGTAATCTGCCGCAATCAAGCGAAATTTTAGCAATAAGTATCATATCCGTGATCGGCAGTTGTTTAACGATTAACGATTTACCGGATTTACCTGCAATTTTCCTTAAAAGTCTTTAACGAAATTTAACGACGAAAATTTCCGTTAAATTGCATTAACGACATTCACGTAGAATTTTTGAAATTTTACTACTTCTTTATGGAGATGGATACCGGACGAATTTTATGGATGAGCATTCGCTTTATCATTGCGCTTCCAGGGAAACACTAACTTGAATCTAAGGAAATAGGCAGTCGATATCGCTCCCCTATTTCAAGAATTGTTGGAAATGAGGCAATTATTTGCGTGCTCCCTAGTTATCTATGCTGTAGTTTTATATTCTTTTGGGCTTTCCAGACCGCTTCTCAATTGCTACACATTAGTTTTTTATAATTGCAAAGCAGTCAGTGTTTTTTGCATATTTCTATAAATGTGGGGTTGAAAAGGCATAGAACGCGCGAAGAAAAGGCTACGAAATGCAGTAAAGAGAAGGATAGTGTAAAGAGCGAAACAGGGTTAGAGAAACCCCTCTTTCCCGCACGTTTACCGGGAAGCCGGGCGGGTTCTTCGTGCAGCATCAGGTGCTGATTATAAGACCGCGTTAGGGCAATGTTGACCGATAACCTAACTGATAGAGCGTGGCTGGTGGTACTCTCATTATTTTGCTTGCAATGAATTTCGTGTCGTGCATGTCTACGATTTTGCTTAGCTTTTTTCGTCTTCTTCGAGGGCTCTCTTGGAATATTTCGTTGGGAGACGCATAGTAAGTATGTGAAGCAGTGAACAAATGTACATAAAAGCAAAAAATTGAATGAAAAAGGGGATAAATCGATGACAATTTTTCGTCAGTTATTATATACGGGGTTATCCATGTGGTTGTCAAAAAGTGGTCTTTTACATGCGGTTTGTTGCATGAAGATTTTTTCACGTTCTACGAAAAAGGCATGCCATATCTTTGAAGGTGCAGCTCTGGCTCTAGCAAGAAATTTCCTTTTCTTCGACTAATTTGCAAATTTACTATATTACCGTTCATCAATCCAAAATGTGCTACACAAAAATGGAAGAAATTACAAAAAACAAAACACATTCCAACCTCAAGCATACCAATGTGCTCTACTGTATGGTACCAGGTGCATCAAGAAAAAAATCAGAGTGGTCAATTGCTGAAACGTTGTAAAAGAGTGGCAGACAGTGCCGAGTTCTATTTGGAGGAATTATGAAGGATTTATTTATTTATTTATTTATTTATTCATGACATGAGCTAAGGCCACACGTGAAAATACAATGTTAGAATAAAAACGCATAAACTCAATCAAAAACAAACGAATACAACACCGAAGGCACTCATTGCATACGCAAAAGCAGCTTCTTGAAACCGTGCAAGGATAGACCTAAGACTTCCTCATTTGTGCTCAAAATGTGGTTAAACTCCTTTAAATTTCTGTAGGTGAAAAAGCTTGCTCGGGCTCGTGATTTCGCCACCGAAACGTAAAGTCTGAGCTTCCCTCTTATGTTTCTTGTCAGCCTAGTGCCAAAAAAGTTGAGTGGGTTTATAGAAACCCTACCAGTGAGTATCTTAAACATCATGAGGAGGTCAGCTCTTTTCCTTCTTATGAAAAGACTTGGTAATCCTAACATCTCCGCTCTTTCGGCACCATTTGGCATCTGATAATAGTTATTCCCGTAGCACCTCATCATCAGCTTACGAGTGAAACTATTCTGAACATTTTCTAGAAGAAGAATGTTTTTTCTCTTCGAAGGATTGAAAACTGTTGTTCCACACTCTACCATGGGTCTCACATATGTCTTATACGCCCGCAGAAGGATTTGAGGATCTCTGCTCTTCAGTGCTTTAAAAAGGTTGTAGATGCGGTAGTTAGCTTTCTTGGCCAATGCTTTATGATGCAAGTCAAAACTGAGGTCCTTAGATATTACGAAGCCAAGATCACGAATGTCAGCAGTTGTTTCTAATGTGATACCTCTTAGCTTGTAAGATGGGATTACGACAGTGCGATTGGTCCCAATGACAAAACATTTAGATTTTTCTGCTGCTAGAGGTAATTCCCATTTCTCAGCCCAGGAATCTATGTAGTTCACTGCTTCTTGAACTGCATATAAATCATCTGTATTTTCAATGGTTTTATAGATCTTGATATCGTCAGCATACATTTTACAAATAACTCCAAATCGTGAAAGAGACTCTGGTAGTTCGTGGGTATAGAGCAGGAAGAGCAGAGGGGAAAGAACTCCCCCCTGCGGTACTCCGCTGAAAGCCTTAAAGATCTCGGAAAACTGCCCATTTATCTTAACTTGGAAAGTTCTTTCTGAGAGGAACTCACGTATCCAGTTCACTATCATGTGATGAACCCCGACCAATCTTAATTTTAGTAGCAGCTTTGATAATGGAACTCTATCAAAAGCCTTAGAGAAATCAAAATAGATCACATCTATACGCTTCTTTTCCTCAACAGCTTTCGTCCAGTCATTTAACGCTGTAAGTGTAGCAGTCTCAATCGACCTTCCCTTCAAAAAGCCAAACTGATTATCAGAAATAATGTTCTTTTCTTCAAGATGTTTTAGGATGTGTTTGCTAACAATTTTCTCAAAAACCTTTGCTAATACAGACGTAATGCTCACTGGTCTGTAGTTCGTAGGATTGCTATAAGGGGCTTTCTTAGGAATGGGAGTAACGAATGCATGTTTCCATCGAGAGGGGACCTCTGCTTTCATATAACTCCTGTTAAAAATGTGTTCTAAAGCGTATTCTATGTATTGCACAATGTTTTTGATGAAAGCAAGTGGAACGTAATCCGGTGATGTGGAAAAACTGATTGGCCATTCTAGTATAGTCTTAGAGATATCTTCTTTGTAAAACCATAGAGAAGGTCCCATCTCAGGAAACTCTGATAATTCATCAAAATCGTTACTTGCTGCTAAATCCTTCGTCAAAAGATCATTTTTGTTAAACACCTTTTGAAACTCCTGAGCAAGCAGATTGGCTTTATCAGAAGGAGAGGAGAAATACAGACCGTCATTACTGACTAGAGTAGGAACACATTGCTTAGTACCGCTACGAGACTTAATGTATCTATAGAATTTCGTTCTATCGTTTTGATCAAGTATTTTTTTCTCGGTATAGAGATTGTAACGGAAAAGAGCTTTGTCTACTTTCGCGCTGAATGTCGCATAATCCGCCCATGCACTTATATCCCCTGATGTGGAAGCCTTATTCCAAAGAAAAGAACGGTAACCTTCCATTCGTTTTAGATACTTAGGAAGTTTTAGTTTGCTCGGCACGATTTCACGCATTGGTACATATAGGTCAATCACATGATGGAGAACGGCAAGAAGAGCTTCATATTGTTCGTCAACTGTCCTCAAACAAGCCATAGTACCGATCCAGTCAATCTCTGCCAGGTGCCGCTTGATATTCTCGTAGTCAGCAGCATTAAAGTCCCTCTTCCATAACGACTTTTGTCTCGTCACTCGCCAGCCTAATTTGAAGGTTACAGTGCAGTGATCACTGCTTCCTAATGGAGGTCCTACGGACACTTCGTGAATTAGCATTTGGTCGTTGCAGAGCACTAAGTCAAGGAGAGCGTCCCCCCTTGTGGGTTCCGTCACCAGTTGCTTAAGATCATGCGCTTCGAAAGTGTCACGAAACACACTGGCAATACTGCTTGAGTCACACTTATACAGATCTGGGAGGTTAAAGTCGCCTAGTACAATACTTGATATGCCGCATGAACAAAAGTCACTTACAACCTTTGCAAGCTGGATGGACATTCCTACGTTGCAGCTCGGGGCTCGATAAACAGCAACGATACGAACAGAGTTAAGTTGAAACGTCAAATCACAAACAAGGATTTCGTACGAATCCTTGACCGATTCTTCGAATACGTGCTTAAATAGAAAATATTTTTTCATTAACAGCAAAATTCCCCCTCCTTTTTTGAAAATTCTGTCACATCGCATACTCATATATTGGCTACTGGCAATTCCCAAAAGAGGGTCAAGCTCATTCTTAGAATTCAGCCAAGTTTCGGTTAGCAAAACCACGTCATAGTTATTTTGGCACAGATTCATGACCAAATGATCGCAATTTCTTATCAGAGATCTTATATTCGATAGGGCACATGAAATCATTTTGCACGGTTTCCTACGACAACTTAGCTGTTTCCCGAAGGATTGCCAAATTGCGAAGAAACTGCGTTTATGGATGGCCCGTATTGGGTGGGAACCGGTGACTGGGAAGCACCTGCATTTTGACTAACTGTGGTGCTGTTACCATTCACAGGTTCACGGCTAGCTAGACGCTGCTCACGTCTACGCTGTCTCTCCTCCCAAGTGAGGGAGGGGCGTAAATAGACGCCCTTTTGAAGAGGAAAGAAGCGCAGACGCGGTGCACGTCTAACAGCTTCCCTTTGAAACTTACTGGCCGGGAGGACAACCTTCATAAGTCTAGGTCTACCCTGCTGTGGTTTTCCCATTCGATAATGAACTACTGAGAAACATTCTATTCCGAGGAAATCAAGAACACTAGTAACACAATGTGAGTCATGGGCTACCCTAGCTGATGGATTATTTGCCAAAGACTCAGGAATATTGGCCAATACAATTGATCTATCGATTTCTAAGTCCGCTTCTCGTCTACTGTCGAAGAAAGTAGCCGTCTGATGGGTTGATATCGCACGTTCCGGCGCTTCCGCATTTCTGCTTCCCTCTAACATAGTCAGCTTTTGCCTCAACTCAAAGTTTTCTTCCCTGAGACGGCTGATCTCCTGCATAAGCTCTGCATTACGACGATTCATTTCCTTGACCTCGTCCCGCGTTTGCAGTAGAATATCAATGACGAGTTTAACGTGGCTTGGAACTTTTCCATAATCCGCCATTTCTTGGAGACGCACCACAGGGTCTTCCGAAGTCGTCGCAGCACCAGTAGTACGCAAATGCCTCGTCTTTCTTTCTGGAACAGGAAGGCCGCCAGCAGGAGATGCCATCGATCTCAATAATCCGTGTGAAACGAAGACAATGAAAAGAATATCGCAATGAGATCACCTTTCTTGGTGGCAAGTTATACCGCAGTTGTCCCCTTGCCACTAGAGACGTAGTTTGCAACCGCTGAGAAGTTGTTATAGAGTGAGTTCCTCGTAGTAGATAACACCGCGGGGAGCAAGATGCTGAGTCGACCGCACGCGGTAGGGGCAGAATGAGGAATGAGGATAAAGACAAGATGAACCACTGTTAGCATTGGGCAAGAAGTGGCCTTTTAAACACTCGTGTTTCATATGAATTTCCTTAGGAACACAGAGGAGAAAGAGCTTAACAATTGAAATTTTCGTTCCTTGGGTGGCAAAGACAAATGCACAGTGCAGTAGAATTTGATTCGACTAAAATTCAGTCGACGGTCTGCTGCTGTTTATTTGATTCCCTGTTGTCGTCTGCATTGAGAGCAAAATCTTGGGAGTAAAGGAATCATTCTATGAAACAGGAAGATCTAGGAACTTCTTAAATCCAAAAACGAACTTTACCAAAAAAATTCGCTGTGATCACTGCTTGACATGAATTCTTCATCAAAACATTCTGTGATTTTCCGAAACAATTATGGCGGTATAGAAGAATGCAGGACTGTAAAATTCTCCCTAGCAAAATGCTTTTTTTGAAAACGTTTTGTCGGTATAAATGAAAACGGTCAGAAACGTTCAGCCGTGCTATGGTGCATAGCATTATGGATCTTCACAGAAGCTTGACACTTTCCACAAGCTAAGGAAACTAGGCATAGTAAGAGATTCGTTATTCTAAAAGTCTTGTTGTTGCTGTTGCTGCTGCTGATTTTGGAATAGTAATGATTTTTCCCGTTTGGGGATTTATTGATGACCAGTCGTTCGGCGGCCTAGCGGCCGCCTACGACTGGTTGGGGGCTTCGCCCCCAAACACCGAGAATAGGACGCCATGGCCGCTACGGGTTTCCTATTCCTTCCTAGGCCTTCTGACCATTATGTTAATCGAGATGGATCGGCTGATCTTCCTCGACGTGATCCTCAAAAAATCGATAATATCGATCGATATCGATTGGTAGACTTCAGATTCCTGTTAAGCGACCACGATTACCCCCAGGGCCGAAGTTTCGTGCCGCTTGAACGTCATCCTCGAAAAATCGATAATATCGATCGATGTCGATTGATCCGACTTCAGATTCGTGTTCAGCGACCTCGATTACCCCCAAGGCCGAAGTTTCGCGCCACTTAAACGCCATCTTCAAAAAATCGATAATATCGATCGATATCGATTGATCCGACTTCAGATTCGTGTTCAGCGACCTCGATTACCCCCAAGGCCGAAGTTTCGCGCCACTTAAACGCCATCTTCAAAAAATCGATAATATCGATCGATATCGATTGATCCCACTTCAGATTCGTGTTCAGCGACCTCGATTACCCCCAGGGCCGAAGTTTCGTGCCGCTTAAACGTCATCCTCAAAAAATCGATAATATCGATCGATATCGATTGGTAGACTTCAGATTCGTGTTAAGCGACCTCGATTACCCCCAAGGCCGAAGTTTCGCGCCACTTAAACGCCATCTTCAAAAAATCGATAATATCGATCGATAACGATTGATCCGACTTCAAATTCGTGTTCAGCGACCTCGATTACCTCCAAGGCCGAAGTTTCGCGCCACTTAAACGTCATCCTCAAAAAATCGATAATATCGATCGATATCGATTGATCCGACTTCAGATTTGTGTTCAGCGACCTCGATTACCCCCAAGGCCGAAGTTTCGCGCCACTTGAACGTCATCCTCGAAAAATCGATAATATCGATCGATGTCGATTGATCCGACTTCAGATTCGTGTTCAGCGACCTCGATTACCCCCAATGCCGAAGTTTCGCGCCACTTGAACGCCATCCTCAAAAAATCGATAATATCGATCGATATCGATTGGTAGACTTCAGATTCGTGTTAAGCGACCTCGATTACCCCCAAGGCCGAAGTTTCGCGCCACTTAAACTCCATCCTCAAAAAATCGATAATATCGATCGATATCGATTGATCCGACTTCAGATTCGTGTTCAGCGACCTCGGTTACCCCCAGGGCCGAAGTTTCGCGTCGCTTGAACGTGATCCTCAAAAAATCGATAATATCGATCGATGTCGATTGATCCGACTTCAGATTCGTGTTCAGCGACCTCGGTTACCCCCAGGGCCGAAGTTTCGTGCCGCTTGAACGTCATCCTCAAAAAATCGATAATATCGATCGATATCGATTGATCCGACTTCAGATTCGTGTTCAGCGACCTCGATTACCCCCAGGCCTGAAGTTTTGTACCGCCGACGTGCTCGGCACGTCTACGGCTCGCCATGCACGGTTGCCGACGTGTTCGGCACGTCTGCGGCTCGCCATGCGCGGTCGCCGACATGTTCGGCACGTCTGCGGCTCGCCATGCGCGGTCGCCGACGTGTTCGGCACGTCTGCGGCTCGCCATGCGTCGCCGACGTGTTCGGCTGCCGCACCCCAACTCAAAGTGGGACGGACGGACGGTGTGACACAGTGACACACACACACAGTGACACACACACACACGCTTGCTCCTTTATATATAGTAGGATACGTGGACTGCTGTTATTCTGTTGTGATGATGAATAGTCATATAATTGACGTGGATGTATACGACCAAATTCAATAAAGAAAGAGAACTTGCATTTTACATAATTGTCAGTTACGTCGTCGTCAGTTTGCCATTTATGGGTGTGACCCCTTGGTGTCTAGTGGATGGCTGGGTCATGGCGAAATCTGCACTCAAACAGGGGAGCTTGGACAGGCCCCCATACCGGCTATGCCGGTAGATCTATCAGCACACAACCCTTCCTCGTTGCCGACCGGCTCAGTGAGCTTCAAATCCCTTACCGGGCATTCTGCCTGACGGCTCCTTACGCGCTTCCGGAGAGCGATGATCGCTGCTATCTGAAATTAGGTTCCGACTTCGTACCGCACCATAACGAGACAACTGCAACGATACTCCTGGCTTGGTGACAGTTCACGGACACAGCACATAGCAGTGGATATAAGGTTTATCAATAACTACACTCAGTTAGCGATGTCGCCAACGAACTATGCGCAGACCTTCCCCTCGGACGCAAGGTTGGCGAGGAGCTAAACGCCTCTCCGGGTTCCCAGAATCCTTTCCGGTACTTCGCTATGCTGATTGGGGGACTCTGCCTGTCCGAGGGAGACTTCAGCGGTTTAACTGCCTTGTTTAACCTGATTCCCGACCGCTCGGGAGAAATCACAGCTGCTAGAATGGACCCTGTGCCCATGCCGGCCGGCTTATACGGAGTGAGCGCGCCCCAAGCGCCGCCCCTGGCTGGGATTGGCTGGCTCGGCGCACTCCCCCACCAGGCTCAAGCGTGGGGTGCGAGAATCGCAGGGGGGGGGGGGAGTCGTACTTCGACATAGATCCGAAGAAAAAAATTTCTCGGAGGGATGATTCTTTCGCAAGCATTGTAAGCAGAGGTATGTAAATATTAAAAAACTAATTATTAATATTTAATTATTAAGGTTTGAAGCAAATAAATCGATTAAATGAACATTTTTAGGCATGGCAGCGATATTGCGACACCCTGGGCATCGCATCTTCTACGGAAAGAAGACGCCATTTGGATTTAAAACTATATTCAATAAAAATTTAAATAGTTGTTGTATTAGTTGTTGTATATGGATCTTACTGAAATTTAACCTTCAATTTGTAGCAGGAAAAACATTAGGCCTCTCCTAAACAACCTTTCCTCCGATCAGATGGAGTGATTTTCCTATCCTTCACCAAAAATCTAATGTTTCCTGAACAAGGCGACCACTGGAGCTGAAATTGGAGTGAACAATAGCACAGTTTTTATTTAGTACTTGTTCAAAAACATGAAGTCTTTCCTAAGCAATCTTCCTTGTGATAAGGTGAGGTCATGCTCATTTGTTCAAAAATAAGGTATTTTCTACCTGAAGGAATCGATGTCTAGAGCTGAGATGTAGCTTTACAGCTTTAATTTGGATTTGAGTGCACGTTCATCACTTGAATATTTTTACTTCCTTAATAGTTTTTGCTTTCAGGAGAAGTCGTTTGAACGCGGAAAAGAGATGGTCAACTGAGTGATCTCAACTGGGAAAGCAAAAGAATTTATTTGCGACGTTTCGAATAACAGACAGGGTAAATGTTATCATATATGTGCTGTCGGATCTTCTTCAATATCATGAAGTACTCCGCTAGAAAAGATGGATGCTTTCGAAGCTTCAAGATCTTCTCGAGAGCATCGAATTTCGTCGCTATCTTTTCTGTTATTTAGACCATTGACAATCATATATTCCTTGACATCATGTTCGACGAGAGCACGTGAATTACCTGTGTGCGTCAGTTATCAGAAGCAAAAATCACATTTAAGAAATAACATCTAGATGGGAAATAGATAAAACAGATTTCTCAGAACCTACCTTTTGCGAGCGAGTCTTTGATTTGTTTCATTAGGCTGCTGTCACGTTCGAATGTTGACGGTTTTCCCTTCGGTAATCCGAGAATTGGACGAGGATGTAACCACTGACGTGCTAATTTCATAGGCTTAACTGTTAGAACGCTTGGGCCATCGCGTTCTACTCTGAAAACACTTCGAATTAAAAACGGGAAGTATGCAGTGTGAAAGCTGTGGTATGGTGAACACAAAAACTTACGTCATAAGGTAGTATAAAGTTTTGGTGCCAATGTTGCTTCTCTCTCCTCTGCTAAGGCGATTGGCTGTTGAAAAACTTCGCTCAGGATCAGCATTGCTGGCAGGTATGACGAGTAAGCATTTAATAGCCTAAGAATGTGATAATTACTGAAGTGTTTACTTTTTGGAAAGCGTTCATACCTCAACGACGGAATCCCGAAACTCAAGCTCTTCAGCATTATTGAGCAGTGTTTGGTAGATTCTCAAGCTGTCGTCATTCTCGCGAAGGTCTATCGGCCATGACGACAAACGCTCGACATTGCGGGCGGCGTTATCGTAAAAGTGTAGAAAGTCTTCCTCTGCTGATGGCAAATTGCAGTACTTTTCGATAGATTTGATGGAGCGAAGAATCAACTCCTTCCGATCAGATAAGTGTACGAAGTTGTCTTTGTCGACGTACGCAGGATATCCTCTAGCTTCGGGACTCGTGTCTTTTGGCATACATGTGAGGAAATGATTGAAATCACCTTGGCACTCAATTATGTCCAAAATGATGTGACGATCCAAAGCGTACGAGAAGTCTGCTGCTGGCTCAGACTGTCGCTTACCGGGAGTCATATATAGGTTCAGAGCATTTTTTACTTCATCGTAGAATGCGTCTATGTGGTCTTCTGCGGTTTGAGCCTTCATTCCAATGGCGTAGAGTTTTCCGAGAGTTAGGCTTGCAAGCTGTCTGACGTCAAAATCGGGTGCCTCTTCCACATGATAGGCGAGGTCGATATCTAGATCAGGTTCAGCTCCTCGTTGACGATAATCAAAACTTCGGAAAAGTTTGACACTTCTTGCTCCTTCGGTGGCCTCGCGTGTCCGAGTTTCCATCTTTTCCACCTGTTTCTGTTTATAGTCGTCGAATTTCACTGGGTTATAGGCCAAAAGGAAGGCCACGGATTCTGCATCAGTACTGCCAGTGACATATGTGCAGTATCGTCCGAGATGATCCTCTTCGACATTCCGGAAGTTTCCGGTACGGGGGTCATGTTCTAGCAAATTTCTTTCTTGGACAAGGCTTTTGTGAACGTTCTGCTTAATCTGTTCGTTTTCTAGTAGAAAATTCAGATGCCTCCATCGAGTGAGGTGATCAACAAGAAGGCTTTCTTCATTTTGCAGAGCTTTGGACAGTGTTGTCAGATGAGAAAGCACAGCATTTACGTGGTGGAGAATGATAAAAGCCCAATACGTTGAGGACGGTTTAGTAACTCAGATGCGTCGTTTGTTCAATGAAGCACTTAATGCCGTACTATAGAGACGACTTAAGAAATGAAGAGCGAAGAAAAAATATTAGGCTACCAATCGTCAGAATGGCCTCTCGGCCGCACTGTCGGCTTTTTAACGGCTTCGCAGTACTAATGACTTCTCATCACCAAATGCAGCTGCTGTCTATGTCATGGTTTTCGCAGGAAGAACACCTTATCTAAGTCGATGGGGGCAGTTAGAAAGAAATAGAAAAACTGAACGACATCCAAAGAAAATCGATAATTTGATCAATATCGATTGATGTCCATCGAATTTTCAAAAACGAACTTCAGATTCGTGTTTATCGACCTCGATCATCCCCAAGGCAAAGGTTTCGGGACGCTGTCTATCCCTGTCAATCGTTTAGTATCGCCAATACACCGCCCCCCCCCCCTCCAGTTGTGACGGACGGACGGAAACACACACACCCACACACCCACAGTTTTTTATATATAGTACGAGATCTTATGGAACAACCTAATAAACAGTAAGAAAGTACTTCCATTTTTTCCAAAAAAAACTCACTCGACGCGACTTCGTGTTCAAAACAAGGAGACCGTATTCGTTCAGCTTCACATTCGACTTGCTATTGCAAGCGTCATTCAGTGCGAGTTCAAAGTACTGCGGTGCAGCTGAGGTGGTGAAACGCAGCGACGAAATTTCGTTGATGATGGATAGGACGGCATTCGCTAGCCTGAGAAACGCCAGAAGACGAGAGGAGTATTGATGCAAGAGCAAAAGGACACATGGTCACATATCACGCCACAACAACGCTTACATAGATAAGGCCAGCACGTACTTAGAAATTCGTGTGATTAAGAACGATGGAGTTCTGGTCGATCGCTAGATTTGACTGAAAGGTGTTACACTTGTACTTTGTTTAACCGATCGTAGCTCGTTCAGTTTTGAGAATTATGCAAATGCGGGTGGCACTCAAAATACTATAAGAAATTCTCTTTCTTATGAGCCTAAAATCACCTTTCAATAAAGGCATCTTCATATGCGGCCGGGGGATGCGATTTTTGCTCGAAAAAATTGGAGTGATTTCACAAAAACAATCATAACTCGCTTCCTTAAAGAGATGTGCGAATGCGGGCAACAATCGGAAAAGTAGAAGAAATGCTCTATCTTATAAGTGCAAAATCAAATTTTGAAAAACTGATCTTCATGCGCGGCCAAGGGATGCAATTTCTCGTTGATTTTTGCGAAAATACTTGCCAAAAATCGCACCCCTCGGCCACTCATGAAGATGCCTTTTTTGAAAAAGATTTTGTAGTCATTGGAAAGAGAATTTCTTCTAATTTTCTGAATGCCGCCCGCATTTGCACATCTCTCAAAGGTGAGCGAGTTATGGTCACCCCCCTGGCCGCGCATGAAGACCATTTTTTCAAAATTCGATTTTGCACTTATAAGATAGGGCATTTCTTCTAGTTTTCCGAATACCGCCCGCATTTTCACAGCTCTTTAAGGTAAGTGAGTTATTATTGTTTTTGTGAAATCACTCCAATTTTTTCGAGCAAAAATCGCACCCCCCGGCCGCGTATGAAGATGTCTTTTTTGAAATGTGGTTTAAGGCTCATAAGAGAGAGGTAATTTGAGTGCCACCCGCATTTGCATAACTCTCAAAACTGAACGAGTTACGATCGGTTGAACAAAGTACATGTGTAGCATCTTGCAATCACATCGACGAGCAATCGACCAGTGATCCATACTTCTTGATCACATCGAAAATAGCTCCAGATAAGCTGAATTTTTTATTATGTATCAGTCAAATATTGAGCTTTTGTGAAGCTACATTTCAGCTCTAGAGATCGTTCCGTTTAGGTAGAAAAATCTTTATTTCTGAAAAAAAATTGAGCATGACATCACCTGATCGCAAGGAAGACCGCATAAGTAAGGCTTGATTTTTTGAACAAGCGCTAAATAATATCTGTGCTGTTGTGAACTCTAGTTTTAGTACCAATAGTAGCCTTGTTTAGAAAACATTTTGCTTTTGAAAAATTCCAAGAAAAATTCCAGGAAAATCACTCCACCTGATCGGTTGAAAGGTTGCTTTGGAGAGGCCTGATTTTTTTCCTGCTACAAATTGAAGGTTAACTTTCGGTAAGATCTATATACAACAACTAATACAACAACTGTTCAAATTTTTATTGAATTTCAGAATTTCAATAATTTAAGAATTTCAGAATTTTGAATTTCTTATTGAGTTTCAATTTCAATTGACGTCTTCTTTTCGTAGAAAATGCGGAGCTCAGGGTGTCGCAATATCGCTGCCATACCTAGAAAATCTTCTGTTAATCGATTTATTTGCTTTAAAACCTTATAAATTGAATATTAATAATTATTTTCCTTTATATCACATTTTCTAAAACTGTTTGCAACATAAAAGGCAACTTAACATTAAAATCCATCGATTCTTTCGAAGGGGGGAGGGGTCGTACCAAGACCCTCCTGGTGAGGGGGGGGGTCGTAAATTTTTGGCAGAACAGAACAGCACAAAATATACACCACACAGTAGTGAGGGGACCACTGACCTAACATGCTAAAATGCAGCCAAACTGACTGGAGCTAAAGGAAAGTTTATTTAACGGATTTGCTGAATTTACCGATTTTAACGCAAACCTTTTTCGTTAAAAAACAGTCGTTAAAAATTTACCAAAAAAAATAACGCACACCCCTGATCAGCACCCCAAATAACCCCTGGGCGATATTAAAGGGAAATTTTTTCTTTCGACCTCTCTCGACCTCTGCAGACGTGAAAGGCAGCAGTGCCGGTTATTATGCATACACCCCTCTTTACTTAAACATACCCATCGTAACCTTCTGCCATCCATCGTTTTAACCAAAATGGTTGCCAGATTAGTAATCTGCATCCCAAATAACCTTACTGAATTTTGGGTGAAAAAAGTTTTCTGACCTCTGGAGTCGAGGGAGTGAGTACAAGTGCTCCTATCTGCAATGCCTCGACACGTCTCCCGTAAGAGTATGGGAGAGTGGTCAGGAAGAAATACGCAGCTAGATAAATAACACGAGTTGGACAAAATATGCTGTACTTGGTAACAGTTAGTAGAATTTGTAAAAGTTACGAAAATCATAAAAAGCCGTCTGTATAGAAATCCGAAGAACGATGAATATGTCTTGATGATGGGTCAAGTCAATGCTTGTCGATCTTGTTTACGAATGAGGTGACAGTGGAAACACTTCCAAAAGTAGTTGAGAACATTCCAAAGGGGTCATATAGGGGCAGCATCCAACGAAACCTTCCTCAGCGAGAAAAGCTGGTTTAATAGACACTTGACATCACCGCACACGACAAAACTAGCTTCTTCCACACCTGACCACAGATTGGAAGCGGGGTTAGGGAGGGAGGAACGTACCCTTCCGAAGCCAAAATGGCGAAGAACGTACCCTTCCGAAGCCAAAATGTACTCTTCATTTGGAAAACGCTAACAGTCTACGTAGCGACAGAGAAACACCACCATCGGAATCGAACCTTGGACCCCCTCCCTCAAGTCCCCTCGGCCAGCCAGTTGCTACTGCCACCGTTGCCAATGAATCACTTGAATGCGCACTGCAGCTTCGTCTAGGAAACGTCGGAAATTCTCGTTTTACTATAATCCAACCTTAATTTGATCTCCAAAAAAACGAAACACAGCGCTATGATCCTTGCCCGATGCGCTACAAGAACATATAAGTCTCACTCAGAATTGCCTGACCGAATTCACCGACCTCCCTTGTTAGTGGGATTCCTCAAGGAAGCGTCCCTTCGATTTCAAGCTCTATCTTCTTGTACAGTCTAGGTTAGACTATCCTGCAAAAGAAGGGGGATGATGCGTATCACCGGTCATTAAAATGGACTCCCATTACCGAACGAAAAGATGAGAGTCATCCCATTAGGGCTAGTGTAAAGTTTAGGTTATAGCATTGAAAGAATATTACTTGAGGAGGTCCAGGAAATCACCGATCTCGGATTTTTTGTAAGCTTCTCCCTTGATGAGCACTGTATAAGAATAGTGCATCAAGCAGCCATCACGATGCACAGAGGCCTTTGGAGGTCTTACAACTAACAATCCGGGCGTTCCTTTATACAAGACATATGTCAGACCACTATTAGAGTATGGGGCGGTAATTTTTAGCCAACACAAACTGAGCCGTATCAAAGCCTTAAAGAAGATTCAATAACTTTTACCAAAAAATTTTTTGTAAGGAATGTAGGATTAAGTGACGATAGAATGCCATGCAGTTCGTTGTGGTGGCGATGTCCGTTCCTCCACGTGGTGCCACTGGAAACTGCTTGCTTTTGCAAGCCGAGCCAATAACGGACAATCGAATGCAGGCGACAAGCCCTAGTGACAGGCCGGCCTACGAACATTCTGTTTCACATCATATGGTTGATGACGTCACAGAGTTCTCGAGATAATGCTACGGCGTCCGCGGGAGCCGACGCGCACTCGCAAAGCCCGGCGAGTGTGGAAAGTATGCGAGGGTCCCTGATGCGAGGACGGCATCGGTGGGCATCCCGATCAAGCATTTGGTCGGGAGAAATGGCGTCACCACACCAGAAGAGCGGACTCCGCCACCAAGCGGGACAAACGCTACTGAAAATGATGATGAGAATGCCATGCAGTTATGCTCGTAATTTCAACTTAATAATTGAGACCAGGAGAAAGAAGTTTGACCATATCATGTTAAACAAAGCTCCGTCTGGTCAATCAAGTCTGAAGTCACATATGATACTTCAACTGAAAACGTCGATCAAGGGACGTCTCTTGTATATTGCAGTCACAAGTATCAGAACATCAAAGAGAACCAGGTTTTTTTGTTAAGGGAGTTAGATGTTCTGATACTTGTGACTGCAATATACAAGATACGTCCCTTTAGATTGAGCTTGAGGAGCTTGGAAGAGCACACAATATTCCTATCACAGACGATTGTATATGAAAAAATGTATTTCTAGAGCTTATTTTCATTCTCATGCATTCCTCTGTAACATTCCTGTAGCTGACGAAAGCCGTGATAAAACTTGCGCCTGGGTGCGCCTATAAAAGTGATGGTGAGAAGCATTTCTCTGGTTATTTCTTCTGTCCTTTTAGCTTTCCATATCCTACGTCTCTTCCTCCCAGGGATTGCGCATTATAGGACTCAGTGCATTTAACGGAGCATTCATTACTTATTTGTAGGAGTGTGATTGCATCATTGCATTCTTATTTACTTCTTCCGTCATCCCTCATTTAATAGGATACGCTTTAAGTATTTGATCCTCGTTCTTCTACGATCATGTATGTTATTTTCGCCACAATGAAGTTTAATTATCCAAGTTTGAGGTGATGCGTTGGTGGGAGATACACATTAGCTACCTGTAGACGTGCGAACAATTGCTGTAGATTTGAAGATTGTGAAATTCAAAACTCAAATTCAACGATGAGAAAAGGGCTATGCTGTAAAATCGATCACGCATGCTTTTTGTTTTCCATGTAGTTTACCGATTTTCTGATAGGTTCTGAATTTGTGCATAAATGGCACGCTTTCGAGACAAATGAATAGTATGGAACAAAATAGAGCATTAGTTATTGCATCACTTAGCGCTGAGCGAAATGTTTGAACATTCTACGGGTCTTCAACCACTGCTGTACTGCTCCGGCTTCTGCCAACGTCCCCAATCTGTGTTCTTCAAATAGGATATCAATATAAGGATAGCTGCATGGTGCTCTTTATGCTACTTTTCTGTTTCCTAATATTAAGAAATTTTATGAGCTCTCAATATCAACATAGCTTTAGTCCATCCTGCAATGTTAATGCTAAAATATAATCGCCAAAAATCTTTCCAAAAACAAATTGTAAACAACACACAAGAAAAAGTAATTTATAAATATCAGCAGCAGGCATCAATAAGCGATGGATAGCTACCCATGGAGGCGTTTGCATTGCTCTGTCAATTTTCCCGCCGTTGGGTATGTAGTGCCAATGTAAACCTGAAGTGTAAAGGTGTTTTTAAAGATTATTAGCGGAGATGACGAAATGATAGTGAGATGTACCTTGCCATTCTGCACAATGTCAAAGTTGGTTATGGACAGCGGACATGCATCGAGCTCCACCTGTACGTATAGAATTTCTATAACTTTTAAGTGCCCGGAAGATCAAAACCCACATATTAGCGCCGCAGTGCATTCAAACATAAATTGTAGAGCTAATTCAAGCGACTGTCCTTATAAACATCCATTTTTTGTTTGTTTACAATATCGATCGGCCATCTACTGTCGGTCGGTGACATCGATTTTCTTTCCGTCCGATGTGGGGATCAAGAGAGAGTGATGGACAATGAACACATTACACAACAATAATTCAATACAGTATTAATTTTGCGTTGAGTTGAGTGTCCGATAGTTAGATGAAAACACACCCGAGTGTAATTAATCTCTCATATGCCTGACCACATCTAAGGCTTTTCGGAGGACGTAGGGGGTTTTAACTACGGGATGAAGCTTCACCTAATAGTTAGACTAAATACAGAGCCAGTGTGAATGTGGTATCTCTAAACTTTCAAGAAACGGGCATCACCTTACACTGACGACCGTGTCGCGAGAGGAAGCAGAGCGTGAAGAGGGCCATGTCGAACTCGGGTGACGTGCCAAACATCACAGATCCGGATTTCTTCACGATGCCGTTCCACGTGAATTTTACCGTTGCCATGACCTCCTGCGAGAATAGTGTGTTCTGGCTTAACAGATTTGACAACCTAATTTCTGTCTCACTTTAAAGATTTGTAGGCGACATAGGAGTGTTGGACAATGCCATTTCTGCCTTATTTTGCGAGATCTATTTCAGCTACTGTGTTTCAGTGTAGATCAAAGCACTAATTCGGACAAATGTTACTCTGCTCTTCGAACATGCCGCTTTTCGGAAAAATCGTTTATTTGCAAAGTCTCGGCTCAGTGTCAGGCTGTTACGCCAAAACTCTTGGCTTAATGTTGCTCTTCGCCTTTCCTAATTGGTATGAATTTTAGTCCTTACTACGGGGGGTGGGCGTCCAGAGAATACAAGGCATTCTCGAAACTGCGATGCTTTAAGAAAACGACGCGTCTATCTACGCTGCACCTATTCCAGGGAGTACGTTCTTTAGCTAAAAGAGGATTCTAGCTCAGTCTCTGAGCAACGTTACCAAGTTACGTGAGTTGCTTACAACATGGAGTTTCCAAGGCCTTTGGTGTGCTCCACCTAGCACCGCCGATGGGTCACGGCGACAGTGTTGCGAGAATATCTACGCAATGGCGTATTAGCCTGCCCTGAAGCGTTGCCATTTTCGACCTATCCAGAGGTACGCAGGAAATTTGGCAGCCACTGTTGTTCGCCCCGATACAGTTTAGCTGGCCTGCTCGATAACGCATTCGAATTTGTTCACGTTAGTTAGAGATCGAGCTCCAGTTCTCTTCTTTAGTTAATGAACAGACTCGAAGGAACAAGTTTAGCCTTAGATAGAGACGTTTTCGTAAAGCATCGCGGTTTCGGTGATTTCTCATATTCTCTGACCGCACTACCTAGTAAGAGACAAAATTCCCACCAATCGGGATCGAAAGGCAACATTACGACAGGTGTCGTGTCCGCGATCTGACCCGGTATCGTTGGTTATACACTTGCAGGTGGGGCTCATTTTCGCAAATTCGCTATGACCCTTTGTCGGGGACTTACCCGTGCTGTCTTCCAGTATACTTGCTACTACGCGGGTTTAGAACTATGTGGAACATTGACCCTGGAGCTCCAACTACACAATAGGTCCGCAGATGGATCTTACTCTTTAGCTAGTCCCATCAAACTCGTTACATAACCTGTTGTGTTCCCCTTAAAAAAATGCGCCCACACTACTGCCTTCGGCATAGGCCACCAATCCCGAGACCGACACATATGCGTACATCCCTTTCTTTCTTGTGATCCTGCGCGCAAACCCTCTTGCCACAGAACAAGACAAATATATACATATAGTGTTTACCATACTAACAGAACATGCTACGAACGTTAGGAGAAATAGAGAGTTCCTACAAGTCGTAAGAGCACCTCCCCGCTACGAGTAACATTTGAGCCAGTTACTCTCCGCGGGGGTACAGCTGCTCCATGACTGGGACCTGCGCCCACGAGGCAAAGGGACAGTGCCTGCTCCTGCGGTTACCTGTGGCCAGCGTCCATACTGGTCCGTTCCTGTGCGGTCCTGCAGGCGATCCTGCCTTGGGCGGAAACCTCGTATCTGCAGCGCACATCAGTCTCACCAAGTGGGTGGATAGACAGGGACAATGATGAAGACCGGCAGGCGATGCCGGGAGCGAAGACAACCGACTCTGACGGAGACGACAGAGACGAGACTGACTGCCATGATGCGCATTGCAGACTTTGCCGCGTGCTAATTGAAGTCGCGTGGGCGCGCGTGTCGCGACTCAGTGCTTGCGTAGTTGGCGTGTGGGATGGTGGTGGAGGGCACCACAGGCAAGACTTTTAGCGAAACATTCTGACACTAAGCCCGAGAGTTTGCAAATTAACGATCGCTCCGGAAAGAGGCATGTCTCTAGAACAAGTACAATATCCGAATTAGCGCTCCGGTCAACGTTGCCACACAGTCACTGGAAGAGGTCTCGATCCGGAAACATGGAAACGAAATAATCCCAAGCCAAGTAATCCTCAGTAGGTCACTTTTGACATATTCACGGACACTGACCTTCTTCGTTAATGAACACTATACCGCTTAGAGAAGTCCAGAATTTTTAATACCGTTCTCTAAAAAAAGGTGCAGCAGTTCTAGCGTTCATGAACTCTCACCCCTCGCGTAACTATGTATCCTTTGTAGTCAAAGTTCTCGGTGGCGTTCCGTTCCAGAGTATAGATTCGCAACCAGTTGTGAAGGCCAGCCACTTCGCCATGTTTCTCCTAAAAATGATATTCCGTGCTGTATACAGAGGTAGAGCAACTACATAGCCACCACATGGCATTGAGTGCAAAGCGATCAGTGGGCTCCACATTCAATTGGGTATCGCCCCATGCGTTTGACTTCCCGTTTCACTGCACTATGATTACAACATAACGACTTCAGTGCTTTTGTGACTGCCACAGATCTTGCGTTGGCTATGTTTTTCTTCTAAACCGACTGGACTTCTTGTGAGATTACGCGGCATATGTACAGTGCTTGTTAGGTTTCCTCTTTCTCGTCCACACTTATCCTTAATGGAAATGTGAAATCGAGTAAATAGCGGCAGTAAGTCTAAACTCGAAGAGTGCGCCGCTTTGTCACTCTTCCCCAATCGCCTTTTGCCGCCCTCAGGAATGGAATGTGAAAGAGCGGCGCGACAAAAGTGGGGTAGAGCGCTGCGCCTCGCTCTCATTTCAAGGCTTCAGTTTTGCCGCTGCCGCGTGCCGCTTTACCGCAAAATTGTGCGAGATCCTTTTCAAGAGAACCACCTGCGTCACCTGTCGTCCTGTTGGTCATCGAGTTGCTTGAGGCGCGCCAGCAGCGTCTCCATTCGTCCCTGTCGCGTGCCAGAGTGCTCCAATGGATCCTCCTTGCTCGAGGGACACCAAGAGCGTCATATCTCTCGTTCAGGGCTCTCACGAAGAAATCCGACCAACGTGTTGGTGGCCATCCTGGTGTTCTCTTGATATCCCGCGGAATCCAGTCGGTGATGACTCTCGCCCAGTTGTCTGCGAAGTGCATTACGTGGCCGGCTAACCTAATTTTCGACGACTTGGTCCATGCGACATCGTTTCTGATCTTCGGAATTCCTTGCCCGCACGACAGAATACCCGTGTATTAGAGCCAAACATAGCAGCCAGCACTAAAGGCCTCATTCTCCTGATCTCGAAATACAAGAGAACATTCCTTGCAATTTCCTAGCGGGACTTATCAAACTATTAGTGCTGGCTTCTCTTTTTAGCGATGGCTTCCTTCAACTAGGATAGCTCTAAAGAATAAATTGTTCCTTCTAGTTTATCAAGAGCAGCACCATGAAGTCCCACCTTCACGGTATTGCGCATTTTTCGACAGAAATTGCATCCCTGCATGGGCAACATGTAGTGATGTGGTATAGCTTTCTTTATCGGAACCCGCATTTTGAAGACAAAATTAGAACGTGTACCTCTCCTATGAAGACGTGCTCGAAGCCAGATGAGTCAAGTACGAGTCCTTTGGAACGTGAATAGTGTTTGAACCAAAGCTGATCGATCCAGTCGTAAAATGTTGATTCACCTTTCGCGGTGAAGGGGTGGTCTTAAACAGAAGGGAATTAATTAAATTGCTCATCTTTTAAAAAAACTGGTTGAAGTCCTACTTTTCTCTTTCAAAAACTTGTAGAGCTCTTGCCATGGTTTCGACTTCAGCACAGTGTCGAGGAACGCCTTAATTTCACGCGTTTCCTAAACACACAGTTCTGTAGCAGATTCACCAGTCCATCCCAGCACCTACACTTTGTCTATTACCTCTTCTGTTGATACACGCGGCTCAGCCTTTTTAGTTTTGCGGTAGAAGTTGTCGGTAAGCGACATGAACTGGCTGTAGCTTGTCTTGTTGAAGAGCTTCGGATCCACATAGGAGAAAAGGCTGAAATGGCGCAATTCAACGAACATCCACGCGGATCACTGAGAGTCAAGGAGCAACGTAGGATTTTGATAGCATGAGGGGAAGCTTTGTGGAATGGAATGGCATTGTGGAGTCAACCCATAGACAAATGATATTCAACCTTTCTTTTAAGATTTGGCCACTATTGAAGTTACTCGGGAGGCATCGGTCATTTGGCGGTCACTGTGCAGAAATAAACCAAGGGCCAGATTCTTCGACCGCTTACCGCCCTCTAACGGTGTATACACCGCCAAATCCCCCGATACCGCCTTTCATCAACAAGACGGTGTGTTGCAAATGTGGTTTCATAGAGGTGAATAGAAGGCGGTACGGTGAATCCGTGGTGAGGCGATACCGGCGGTATCGTTGATGGGTCTGGTCCCAGTAGAATTTTGGCGAAATTCATCTAAATAACACCGCATGCTTAGATAGGTTCATAGTTCCTTTTGCGGGTCTCTTAAACTACGGTTTACGATTAACGAATTTTCGGACTTAACACATCTCTGAGATAGAAGCGCTTTCCTACCAAACCATATTAGAACTGTTAGCCACCGTTGTCCTTACCAAGGCAGCTGTAGTTCATGAATTGAACTCCATAAAGGCTAGGCTAGCGATGTATGAATGAACCATCATTCCACCTTGTTCTCTCCGACTAACCCTTTTGATCATGTCGCGAAAGTGTGCAACAGTGTGGTGGGAATCCGCTAGCCAATCAGGAACCATGGAATAGGCGCCCTATTCAGACAGGGTGTGAAGGGTGAGTACCCTGATCGGCTGGCTTGAACCTTGCTTTTCTTGGTGACATGTGGCTCACGGAGGACGTGCCGGCTATCACGTGGACTCCATATCAGGTTCTGGTTGAGATTTCTCACCAGGCCAACCAAGTCTTCCATCCCTCCGGTATCGGTGAATTGACCAGACTTATTAGGGAGGACAGTGCTGGCCATCAGCTGGCCACTGCAAGTTATTCTACACGCCAAGTATGCATTCAAATCGTCTTCACGATATCCTGTAGACGTTGAATGCGTGGCGCATTCAAATAGGTAATGACTACGCCGCCCTTCATCCCTTATCCTTATCCTTTCTTGGTTACTATTCGTTGGTGTTCACCCATCTCCCAATGCTGCTCACATCCACGACATGGACCAGACGTTCGTTAAGGTACAGGACTCGGAAATCAACGTTCTAGAGCAGGAAATCCATGATATTTCAACAAGTTGGCGGAGGATGGTTGGAATCGACACCATTAGCGGCCATTTTTAACTCGCTATTTAGGCTTAAGTACTTGGAAGAAGCAATTTTGAGTTCCAATTATTCCATTAATTATGTGTGGAGCTAGCAGAAACAAGTTATTTCCACTCATTTTCAATAAGCAACGTCATCATCTTTACTAAACAGAGAGAAACAGCCGCTTAAGGTCAGAAATGACGAAATAAAGGCCATAAGGTTTCACGCATTGACTCTGGATTTACCAAAAAATGGCAAAACAAGAACTGAATTGCTGGATTGTGAAAAGAGCAGCGAGCCATACCTCTCTTTAGCATTGTCCACCTTAGGGTTACTGCTGGCTTGTCCTTGGTAGTTCAAGCGAAACTGTCTATGCTCAACCTTGTTGTCATCGACGTCTCTTAGCTTCTTCGACATTTCTATGAGCTCCTGGTCTGTCACGGTAAAAGCTGGAATGCTGCAGCTCAGGTACGTCATGAAGAAGGCCTCATTTGTTTTTGAGCAGTTTTTATATAGATGCAAAGGGAATTAGTACTTTTTGTTTGATTCGTTTCAGCACTATTTTACGCCACTTGAGTTAAGTTATGCCACTGAAGTAAGTGCCATTCATTACTAGAAAAGCAGAATTTCTGTTTTTACAGACACGGAACTTAGTCTTGTTTTTCAAAATAGATAAAATAGATAGACTCTGAGTGTGGTTAGAAGCGGAGGTTATTAATCCCACTCACCATCAGTTGACATTGAGAGGAAGCCCACGTTGGAGACGATTTTAGTACAAAGTGCACGGTGTCGTTATGAGAAAGTGAGATTGGAGCCAGAAAGACTAGAGGCTTTTGGATTCGAGAACGTAACCCAACGAGGGCGCATGAAGCGCAGTCGGAGGAAGCGCTGGTTGCGCCGTGCACCCGATACCAGGTTCCTGGTTCAGATTTCGGTACTTATGAAGCAAAGGGCCCGTGGTGCCGTGGGACAGCCGGGGAACATGTTAACGCGGCAACGGCAACGGAAACGTGGCAACCCACGGCACTCGAAGACGGGTGCTTCATAAGTACCGGCCCCGTGGTGCCGTGGGTTTGCCGCGTTAAGATGTTTCCCGGCAACCCCACGGCACCACGGGCCCTTTGCTTCACAAGTACCCAGATTTCTTACCCAAGCCAACGAAAACCAACCTTCTCATTCCAGCATCGGTGATTTGGTACCGGACTCGACCGGGAAGAATAAAGCGCTGACTTGTTCATCGGCTGGCCATCACAATCCATTGTATGACCAAATACGCATATGAAATTGCCTCCATGACATCCCGTAGAAGTGCAATGCGTGGCACATCCCAAACGGGTTCGGGTAATGTCGTCCTTTAGCCTTTACCTTTTCTCTTTCAGGGAAAAGAGAAAAACAAAGGCAAGCTGGAATCAGCCTTCTGCCCATCAGTCGAGTGAGTTGGATCCAATGAAGCGCTACGGCACGCGACAGGGACGGGACCTTGCTGTATTGGGTTCGAGCAACACGAAAATCAACGGAGCCACAGCCCACACAGGGGCATAGCACAGATACACCTATGGTCACTACTGAAGTTAAAATTGTCTTTTATTCATCTAAAACTACGGCGACGTAGGGAAGCGTTAAACGAGGATGAAGTTTCTCTGCACTTTGGAATGGAAAGTATGTATATTCAGAGTTCAGAAGTGGTGCAATATGGCGAAGAGCATTCCAGCCTGGTCAGGAAGAGATGATTGAATCTCGCCGGGCGATGGAGTTTTCGTTGCTACAAAGCATCGATATAACACCTAGCAACCTCTATCCAGCCTCTCGAGGCTTAAAGAAACTGACTTGAGTCATATTCAAACTTCTATAATCATCTGACGCAGCTTCTTACCTGGCATGCTTCCACCTGCTCCTACTACCCCTGCAAGGGCCACCAGTAGCAGAAATTTCAGCATTCCTAAAAATTTGAGGGCTAAAAAGAAATGGTCGATGTCAGAAATATTGAAGAAAGCGGCTTCGCAAGCAGAAGCTAGACTATTACGACCTGCAGTACAGCCGTAGCTTTATAGGACTCCTGTGCAGCTGTGGTCGAACGTTTGTTCATTGAAGTGAGAAAAAACGTCATCTAGTCCTAAATATTTGTAGAAGTCACGGCTGAATGTACGGCTGAGAGACATCCGTCACATGTCGACTTCGTCACGAGACTTCTACTCTGAGGCGGTTCCTCCGCTTCTGGGTTTTGCTAGTGGATTCATTCGCACCAAGCCTTTTATCACGACCGTGAGTCAAATTATAATACGAATTTATATTTGTAGAGACAAATTCTTTTGTAGAGGGAGCTTCGTAATCAGTACATAGTACTATCTCTTTCTCACGAGATTTGCTAGAAGATCGCGGAAGACCTCGCTGTGGTGATGGAATGCACTGATATGTGCACGTTATAAGCTCACTGACGGCCTGGGCTCAACACTCGACTTTGGTGTAGTTTCAAGGATATGATACTGCTTCCACTTCTATTCTCTTGATTATTTTTCACTCTTGATGATTTGCAGTCTATTTTAGATCACATGGGTGTTAAGTTCTTTTGCCCCGCTCTATCAATCGTAGTGATCGATCTATTATTGATTCGTTATGGTAAAGAAAATTTCTCGGTTTAATTACTCAAGTTTGAGGTTGTCCTGAAATAAAACTACGCGATCCACCGTGTGGCGACAGAAGTACAACATGCTCGAACTGACCCTGTTTTCTCCCTGTTTGGAAGCCACCACCTCATCTTCAGGAACTACGGCTGAGAAAAATTCGGCACTAGTTAAAAGTCCTACTATACCGACACGACATAAATTTTTTAACTGAAACTTTGCCTAGGCGGCTATTTAATGCGCTGATCATCAATCTGACATCCGTTTTTTACGATTGGGTCGGAGACCACCCATGCCGTTAACAAAGGTGATCCAGGCGGGGTCACCCATCTCGCCGAAACTTCGTCTAGGGGTTATTTGGGGTATTGATCACGTATCTGACATCCGCTTCATAAGCGTCAATATCCTATAGAGGATTTCTCTCCTTGAAAGAAAAGCTGGAAGTAGTGCGGTAGTGAACGATGCAACGAGAATGAAACTTTGACGATTTTTTATTGATAAATATTAGGCTTAAAATTGGCCATTGACGATTTTTTATTGATAAATATTAGGCTTAAAATTGGCCAAGACTACCTGAAATGTACCAGCAGAGGAATAAAAAGGCAAGAAAAACATACTTCAAAAAATACTACACCAAGAGGAGGTTAGCAGGGGTGCAATGACGCAAGCTGATCCCAGAAATTGAACCCTACCTCTTTTCGGTCTCAAATTGTCTTCTTCAGAGGAACTCGCTCAAATTATCTCTATATCTACGGTTGTTGATACCGCACTTCTGATTAGCCATCGATTTAAACTTTCACCAGTGATACTCGATGTTCTGAGAGTAAGCTCCTGTGGAGGGATCTACGAAGTTTAACTGATGGTTCACGGTCAAATGGGTGTAACCTTGCGGCAAAGCTAAAATCTGGTTGTAAGCCTCCCCTGCTTATTACGGTTGTAGCGGGACGAATGTGTCTCTCGTTATCAACCTCAAAAGCGTTCCGGAGTCTCGTTCACGTACGAAACCCAGGAAAGATCTTCCGCTTTCACGTTCGTATCCGCCGAAGAGGCACTTATGCTTGCAAACCCAGTGTCCTCAGTTGTACTTCCGCAGGGTAACAAGCGTCTCGTCAATTTCTACCGTGTGGCCAGGTCACATTCCTTAAACGTCTGCATTTCAATCTCCTGCAACCGGAAGTAGCATAAAGCGAAAATTTTTCGCTCCGTCAGGACACTGCGATAAAAAACGTTCGTAATAGCGACAGAAGGGGTGCTTCCTGCGGATGGTCTACTGCGACACACCCTCCTGTAGCATCTCCATCGGTGTGCCGTCTGACTAAGTGTATCGAGGCATTGCAAATGAACAGAGAGGCGTTGGCAACAGTCCCACGCTTGTCAACCATTCTTGGAAAGCAGTGCTGTCCAGGTCAAGCTTCTCGTACAAATCCTTCAATCAAATGTCACACAATTCTGCTTGAGGACTCCTTTTGATCGTGAAGTGCCGTGGTTGTAGCGTATTCAACGACGAATCGAAGCAGCAGCCACTCCTTTTCTTTTTTCCCGCCAATATCGCGGATTTCGTGACTCGATAAACCAACCACTTACCCATACCAACCTCTACAGTTGTGCTCTCTGAAAAATTTCGAATAACCGAATATGTTTCAATCGTGCTTTTTCGAGCATTTGAATTCAAATACATTCGAAAATTGGGTTTTTCGAACATTCAATGAGAATATTTAAATTCGAATAGAATTACTCGAATTCCAATGGTAGAATATTCATTCGGGCACAACTTATCAACCACTACGTGCCGTCATCTACAGAAACTTTAAAAATGTCGTCCTGTTCCTTCCCGTATCTATATTATCCAGCAGAATCGTGAAAAACGGGTGCCAAATTTGTGGTCAGCACCACAAATGACTCCCCTAGACGGAGTTTTAGCGAAAAAATTCGAACTTAAGACGTGTCGGAGGCGTAGGAACTTTTAAATAAATACATACTAGACTCCATCTTTGACTTCAGGCGGTTGTTGATCCGATGCTTTCAACTGAGGAACAGGCCCAAAGGCCCCAGCAAAGCCTGAGGCAGCGGTCTTCAAATTTCGATTCATTTGAAGCGATGAAGGGATGTGAAGGCACGCTTCTGAAAAATCCTGATGATTATCGGTCGAAAGGTCGAAAGGTTGTCCCTGGTTCCTTTCCAGCCTAGGCCAGAGAAAAATCGCGCGTATGATCTCTAAGAGATCGAGAAGCATGGAGCTAGTACGCAACAGACTTTCTAGGAAAGTGTCGACAGAAGCTGTTCGTCTTTGCCTAAAACGCAACGGGCACATTTACTACGCTAAAGTAAATGTGAGGCGTCGCCCGTTTGGCTGCTTCTTCACTCAGTTCATCCGGAGCTCTCCCTCGGGGCCTGGCCACAGTCTCGTCTACTACAATCCCATCGACTGCTTGCCTGATGGATGGCGTTCCGGCCAAAAAGGACCGTCGGTGCTCGGGGCGCAATTCAATCAATACAGTGGAGCTCCCATCCATATCTACGTCTCTATACTCTCTTATCACTTCACTCTGCCAGGCTATACTCCATCTGCTATATTGTGTATTCTACTATGTCGGCTGTGTGGTGTGCAATAAATCTATCTTGGTGTACTACTTGGAGTGCGGTGGGTGGTTCATACATTCCAGTTGCTTGGTGTACTTTGGTATTGTGTCGGTATTGTTGCTATGTGTTATAGCTGGATTGTCGGGACATGCCTGTAAAGCCCCACGCGCGGTCCGCGCAGAGGGGTAGAGTCTGGCACTCCGCGTGGAAGGCGCGTGGGCAATGTCATCGTGGATCAGGCAATCAATTCCTGAATGGGTTGTAGACTCCCTTTGTGTCGTGCTGGTTGCAACCCAGGGCCGAAAGGGCGCAATACATTCGGAACGAAGGAACGGACCCAGGGAGTCCTCACTACAGGAGGGATGTATAAGGGCATGGAACCAGTACATCTCCCTGGGGAATGAGCCTTGGCAGCTTCTGGTGCCCCAAGGGGCAGGATCGACTTGAAACATGTTACCTTAATTATTTTGTTGTTTCGTAACAATTCAGTTGATTTTCTCCGACGAAAATGCTTTAATTGTGCTTGGGTAGATGGAAAACGGTGATACTGGTGAAAGTGGTGAAATGATTTGCACAAGGGGAAGGATATTTTCCAATGAAGAATTTCGAAGAGGGCACAGCTGTGTGTAGTTTTGAAGGCATTCCACGCAGAATGAAGACGCTCAATTGCGTGCAGCTCAGCTTCAGGTTGAAGTGCTGCGGAAAACTTGTGCTCTTCATGAATCAGTATGTATAAACACAGGTGAAAGGTATTTATTAGAAGCCTTGAGCTCTTCGTGAATCAATATGCATAAATACAGATGGAAAGAATTTATTAGAAGGAAGAGCAGCACAAAGTCGCCATAGGCTACGTAGGCTCATCCACTCCAACGTCTGCATTGGCCGTCGGGAAGATGCTACCGATAAACACCTAAACAGAAGGAAGGCTGTAGAAGACGTAGGAGCAACAGAATGGCAGTGGGGAAACAGCAATCAAACCTTGTTGTTCTGAACAATGTCGTAGCTGGTGATCGACAATCGGCAGCCGTCGATTTCCACCTGAAGAAATTGTTTTTTAAATATACAAAAATAATCATAAAGCGTCAGTGCCCTATGCTACGACAGGAATAAAAATGGGTACACGTCTTTACAATATCGTACGGGGATTGTACATGCAGATCAAGAAACAGATTTAGTCAAATCTACGAATTATAATTCAAAATATCGCACATCAACAAGCCAACTTCGTCCATAAGAGAAATCGTCGCAAGTCGTAACTATGCCCTCTTTTCTACTTACGCAGGAAAGAAACCGGCGCTTCACCGGACACTTATCGCGACCACGTCGCGAGGGGAAGCAGAGCGTGTAGAGTGCCATTTCAAACTCGGGTGACGTGCCGATTAAAATAGATCCTAATCGTTTTAGATCGCCTTTCCATGTGAACTTCACCGCCGCCATGACATTCTGAAGAACATTATCGCTATAGCAGGTTCTCTGATCCTTTAAGAAATTGCTAGTATGATAGATTCAAAATTCAGAAAAAAATCTCACCCCGCGTTTTTCGACAAATCCTTTGTAATCGAAATCCTCGGATTTGTTCCTTTCGAGCATGTACAACCGCAGCCAATTGTGCAGCCCAGAGACCTCATCATTCTTCTCCTTAGAACATCCACTCTATTTGTTCTTTAATTTTATGAAAAGCGAGTTCAGTGACCCGGACGTACCTCTCCTATAAAGATGTGCTCAAAGCCGGACGTGTCAGTCCTTCCACTTGCACGCGAATAGTGTATGAACCAGAGCTGTGCGATCCAGTAGCGGAAGTACGTAGGATCTCTAGCGAATGGGTGCCCTAAGTGAAAGTCGATTATCGATCAAAGAATCGTTCGACTTACAACATCTTCCTAAAATTGAGCAGACCTATCTATTAGGTCGCTGCGTCTGAAATGGCCGATTTTGCTACCTCAATTTCTGGTCGATTTTTTTGTGGCCACGAATGTTTCCGTTTGGGAGGCGGCAGCGATGCTCAAAATGACGCGTGCGGTCGCGCGCGCGTGCGTCTTCTCGGGTGCGGTCGGGCTGCCGCGCTGGTGGAGAGGACGAGATTCACTCGAACACGCGAGACGAACTGGAGCACAAAAGCATGCCGGCAACCTCAACTGCACTGTTTTAGCCGACGCAAAAGTGGGAAGGCAGTAGAATTCCGAATGAGGCGGGTGTAAGCTGGCGAAAATTAGTTGATGAGAAAGATCCAAAATAAAAATTCAGTGGCGACATAATGACGGGAAGACATCAAGGTGCAAACAATTTTTTGTAATTTTCGCGTTTCCAAATGAGAGAAATATTTATTGCTCTGCTGAATTCGATTGTTTATTAAATGTTAGATAAGGAGATCCAAGCGCTTCTAACTTCATCCACCAGGTGATGCGTTCAGAAAGGTACATTTTGTTCTTTGGAGCCAAATGTATACAAAATTATTGAAACTAACGGAACCACGTTGACGATAACTACTTTCCTTTCATAACCTAGGAATGAGTTAATGCTATGCGACCAAGTAAACACTTTTGGGAATGATTTTCGTCTAAAGAATCCAGTAGCGCCCCAGTACTACAACTGCCAACGACTGAGTAAATAAAGAAATCATTCGCGCAGCGGCAGACGATGTTGACAATTGCCTCAAAGCCTTACGAAAGCTTTACGAAATAACGATTTCTCGCGGGCTTGGATTGGTAACAGATTCAAATATCGAATGTAAAGAATTTCGGAAATCGTTTCTCAAAACACTCATGACAGTTTTCTTGGAATAATATAAAAAAAATAAAATGTCCAATCTGGCTGCGGCTGCTCTCTGTAAGACTATACAATACGGTGAAGTACACAAGAACTGTGTCACGCCGATGTTGGAAGATTTGCTGATAAGACATTGTGAACTCCGGGCCTCTTGACCAAGAATTCCTGCTTCTCGAATAGGAAGTTTCACCGTCAGATAAAATGCTAAAATCTTCTCCTAACCATGTTCACTCTAATCAATCAACTTTCTTCAGTTGAGGATAAAGTTTTTCATGTGATTTGTAATTTCTTGGAAGCGAAATTCAGAGTATGCGAAAGGTTCGACAACGTCAAGTTTTCAATTATCCGTCTTAACATCATCATCCCCCTATTTTAGTGACGTACTCTTACCTAATCACAAGCTGCAATCATACACCTTCCTCTCTGAAACTTCTTGTCGGGTAAATTTTAAACTAGTTCTTGCTCTGACATTTCCTACCTTTGTCACTCCTCCGCTCATTTTGCGTGGTTTAGATAGGTTTCATCGCAGTACCTGCTAGATGCACTGGGAGTGCGCTAACGCTTGAGCGCCCCAAGGGCGCACAGAGTAACTCGTACGCATTCCTGCTACGGCTAGAGACGGCATTGGCTGTAGCGCCGCACCGCGACCGCACGCGTGGCCACGGTTGACTATCGCTGCTCGCAGCCGTTCCGTTTCAGGCACTGTATATAGTTTCTGAAAGCGCAGGATTTCCACTTTTATGCCATTTATACCTGTTGTGACATAATTGCCTCTCGCTGAGCTTTTGACACCGATTTTACAGTATGAATCAACGTGATATTCGAGTGCTCTACTTATATGAATGAGAAAGTGGACACAACGCCGTGGGGGCAGATTGTATCAACAAAGCTTAATTTGGGGAGGATTTCGCTAAGGAGCGCACAATTCACCACTGGTTCGAAAGATTTCGATCTGGAGACGAAAGCAAGTGCTTGAGACACGTCTGATGTTTCTTGATAGGGAATTCTGTGCGTACTGCTAGGGAATTCCATGTCCAATTTCATGCGTAGCTCGCTCGTACTGGCGTATTGTTAACCGCTAGCAAATTAGAGTGCATAGAATCCTAACGAAGTGAGCTGTTGTATCTCCATACATATCTATTGCACGTGAATTTACGAGTTTTAGCCTTCTTGAAGATTCCTTCTTGAAGTGGGAGCGTTTGCCAAAAAAATGCGGGTAGAATGAGACTCAATATATTTCGAATGATGAAAAGAAACGGCCTAGGTCTTGATGAGGTAAATTCGAAACAAGGACAGGGCCGGAGTCATTTGTTTCTTAAGCTTGTAAGTTGCAAGAAATTTTTAACATCTTTGCTTTGAACAGTTGGCCTTGTTATCAAGCGTTTGAAGCTTTCAGGGATTGCTGAGACGTGAGGTAGCTTTTCCCTTATCTCTGACTTTGTTCTACACTTCACTGTCACTTTTCTTCAATTCACAAGCACCCTTCTTAGCAAACACCAAGAAGCTTCGTATTTCTCCATTCTACAAGTAGATACAACGGCATTTTACTGCTTCATTTTTCTTACAAGCGCCTCCACCGAAGGACTTCGTCTCGTTTATTTCATTTGGGGCTCTCTGTAGGGGCACTAGGAGAGGGTTGAACATGCAAAGGTAGCCGATGTGTTTGATTTAGTAGGCATTTGCAAAATTTCTTGCTCCGCGGCTAACCATGCGTCAACGAGCACACGTCCGCGTTTCAGCGCCGAGGCGTCGCATGCATCTAACGCGCGACGTCGCGTTGGGGTTACGTCCTGGAGCCGTCGACGGCACTATCAGGAGCGCCGCGCAGATGCTGAACCGCCACTACACCTGTGTTTCGTTGAGGCTGCTCAATATAAGGGAGCCTTTCTGGACAGGATCGTGACATGCGACGAAAAACGGACAATTATGACAATTGTCGTCACTCTGCACAATGTCTGGACAACAGTGAGAGTCCCACGGAGATGCCGAAACCAAGTCTCCATCCAAAGAAGATCATGGTGACCGTTTGATGGACAACGGCTGTTATAGTGAGTCCACTACAATTAGTAGAGACTGGAGAGACTATCACAGCGGAGAAGTACTGTGTCGAAATTAAAGTGATACGCCAGAAGTTGATTGAAAACCAGACGGCTTTGATCAATCGAAGAGGCCCAATCCTACTGCATAACAACACGCGTCGGCACGATTCAAAAATTGTGGTCCAGAAAGTAGATGAATTGTGACACGAAACTCTGCCACATCCATCATACTCGCCAGATCTGTCCCCACCAATTATCATTTTTTTCAAGCATTCAGATCGTCATATGAGGGATAAAAATTCAGCAACCAAAACTATGTCGAAAATGGCTTCTTATGTTTTATTAATTCTCGTAGTTCTAATTTTTACAAAGATGGGATATCTTAGCTACTGTCGCGTTGGGAAAATGTATTAATTGAAATAAAGTTGTTTCTAAGCAAAGTTACGATCTGTCAACGCTTTCATTAGAAACGACCTATTCGCATGCAACGACCCAACAGAATGCTTCGCTGTGCTAACCGAATTGGGGTTCGCCGTGCAGTTCACTTCTTCTCTAGCTGGAAAATAGCTTCATTTCTTATTGCACAACTATTTTCTCCTAATAAACCTATCGCTCCATTACCACGACAGAAACATCCGTCCATTCATCATCTGAGCCATGGCAATTCTGAGGCTCGAAAACAGTTTGTATATACCAGAAAATAAGTGGCAAGCCTGACTTTTCTGCTGCAGGAATTTATAGAGCACTTTCCATGGCTTGGAATTTAGTACAGTGGTGAGAAAGGTCGACGTTTCGCGTTTTTCCTGGAATTAGGACACGCGTCTTGAGTTTTAGCTCGTTCAAAAATTACAGTTATCTTCATCTTCATCAGACGAACCTCATCGACGGAAACACGAGGCTCGGCAAGACCCGTCTCGCGATTGAAATTATTCATGAGCGCTAGAAACTGGCTGTAGCTCGGTTTAGTGAGAAGGCTTTGATCGACCTTGGCGAACAGACTGAAACGAAGTTCTCTTCAATAAAAGAACAAAGGATGAAAGACTGCGTCACTCAATCCCTTTTTTTGGATGTGCCACGCATTCTATTTCTACGTGCGTGATACCGTGAAGGCGATTCGAATGAGTATTTGGCCTACAAGACGACTTGCGTTGGGGAGCCGGGGAGCAATTCAGCGAATTCTTCTTCTCAGACACGTCTGGAAGGCTCCAGGACATTACTTCGACGCAACGTCGCGGCGCTGAAACGCGGAAATGCGCTCGGTGACGCATGGTTCGCCGCAGAACAGGTCTGGTAATAATAGCAGCATACCTTACAGTACCGGACGCGTCTTTTGAATAGACGACGCAAAAACCGCGATTTTACGGTTTTTACGTCGTCTATTCAAAAGACGATATAACTTTGACAACTTTCGAAAACAAAGGATATATTTGAGATCAGGAGCTCGAGCTCTATCGTATGGTATACAATGATCATATAAAGCCATGAAAAATATGTATTTATATATATTTATATATACTTATATTTATATATTTATTTATATTTACATTTATATTTATAAAAATTTATACATAAATGTATAAATATCAAAAGCATGGAACCATATTTATTATTTTATTTTATATTTATTTTTTAAAATCAAAAGCATGGAACCATACCGAATCTGCCATAGTAGGGAAGGTAGGACCTAAGTTTCTGATTGGTGCTCCACTATCTGCAGTGAACTAACAAATCATATTGCTTTAAAATGGAAGATGTTCAGTTTGATTTTAAAAGCGTAAGGCTTTTAATGAATAGTGTCCATGTTAACGTGAAAGGTGTCCAATTTGGTTTGAAAAGGAGTCAATTTGTTTTGAAAGACATTCAATTTTACATGAAAATTGTATATCCAAAACATTTAAAGAGCGTTCAACAGATCTGAGTGATTTTATCACGTAACACGTTCTAACGAAGAGCCTAATCTGCTTCTGCTTAAGAATATTGATGGAGCAACAAAATGATGCAGGCCCGCTTATTGCTCACGCTGTTCGCGTGATTTCCTTGAAGGTACGGTTTATATCTCGGACAGCATGGAAGCTGCTGATATCGATCTCTGATATTGTTGGTTCTGGTACTAATGCACCGCGTGGCTGAGACATACAATTTACAGAAGTGACGTATCTGCATTGCTTTTTGACGATTTGAAGAGCTATGCTATCCACCAGAGATGGTTACAAAATAGCTAGAGCTCATTCTGTCTCTCTAGTCAATTGCTCACGTTCCAGAGGCGCTATCCGACGAGTCCCTTGTGTTCGTGTGGCCTTGGAAATTCAACATAATCTGCCCAGGTAGGGCTTTGTTTTCGTCCGCATTTCGTAGCTTCCTCGACATTTCCAACAATTCATCGTTTCTAACGTTGAACGCTGGAAAAATGTTATAAGTGATCATGTAGTTTGACACAGTCGGTCAAGACAGAGAGAGCATCATTGTTTCTGACAGCTGAGCCATAATGTAGCCTTTTCTATAATTGAATACAAATCCAATGTTTCTACTACTTTTTTATAGTTCCAATTTTTCTGATAGCTATAAGGCAACAAAGTGTTCTCACCTCCAAAAAATTTTGCGTGTTACTATTTACGATTAGCCCCAAACCTCAAGAGTACCATAGAACGACAGAAAGATTGACTGACGAAAAACGCAACAAGCATTTTGTCTAAACGCAATCAGTTCAGTCTAAAATTTGAAGCTTTGGACGGGTGCCTGGCGCAATTCCTGCCACACACATGTCATAAGATTTCTATTTTTCTTCACCTTCACAGACGCAATGAATATGTCGAACAGGTCTACATCAAGGTTATTGTCACGAATGCGATAGCTCACTCCCTTGAATCCAAACGCAGGCTACCGCATCCGCTTGGGATCCCGACGAGGCGCTCCTGACTAGGTAAGGGTTTTGACATCCCATGAAACTTCAAGTTGAGACCTGGATCATTAGAAAGAGCTCGGAGTGCTGATTACGAATATAGGCGAAAAAATTGCAAAATGAAACTCTTGAGGCAGTTATGGCCTGGCGAAATCGAAGGCCTCATCACAGGCTGGCTGTGCGACGCACCGGGCGCGAGAGTGGTCAGTCTCGAGGCTCCGTAAGAAGGGGTTGCCAGCTGCGGCGGTGGCGCACGAGTAGTGCCCACGCTCGTCGGATGCGACGTCGTCGGTTCGGTTCCTGTTACTGCAGCTTTTTTTGCAAATCATAATTTAACTTCGAAATGACCTTTTGTTCTGAATTCCGACACATGTCTGATTAAATAGCCGGAAAAACCACCATACACGTTTGTAAAATGCTTTAAGGCAAAAATTGCTATAGTGACATTTTTATTCACTATTTTGTACGAATAGGGTAGAAATTATATATTGAACAACTAAAGGTGTCTCTAGCAACCTTGGCATTAGTGGAACAAAGCAAAAAATGTGTGAAGTTAAAAGGCGAGTAGAGCGTATGATGAGGAAGAAAAAAATGTCGTTGATCTACTGCTTTTTTTCACTCACTATGTCCTTTTCACCAGCAAAGGTGGTGTCCATTCTTCTCGCCGAACTTGAGGTGCCAGAGTAAATAAAAATGTCACCATAGCAGTTTTTTGCCTTCAAGCATTTTTACAAACGTGTATGGTAGTTTTCCCAGCTATTTAATCAGGCATGTGTCATAATTCAGAACAAGAGGTCATTCCGAAGTTAAATTAAAATTTGCAAAAAAGCTGCAGTAACGGGAACCGGACCAACGACGTCGCATCCGAAACGAACGTGAGCACTACCTCTGCGCCACCACCGCAGCTGGCAGGCCCTTCTTACGAAGCCCCGATGACTCGCCACTCTCGCGCCCGGTGCGTCGCACAGCCATCCTGTGGTGAGCCCCCGATTTCGGCAGGCCATAACTCGTTCAGAAGTTTTATTTTGCAATTTTGTCACCCACGCTCTTAATCAGCATTCCGAGCTCTTTCTAATGATCCTGGTCTCAACTTGAAGTTCCACGGAAGGTCGAAGCCCTTCCCTAGTGAGGTCCGCGCACGCTATTGATTGGCGCGAATCCGAATGCGCGCCGCCCACCGCAAGGCTCATTCTATGCTTTTGTCGGCACGTTGAGCAGCTGCGCGGGCGCCGCACTTTTGACCCGCTTCTATATTACTATCATCCCGGGGACTACTCGAGCTTTGCCGCTCCTCGTCACTCACTACAGCCGGCTGCACTCCAGGAAGGACGGCGAGCCTGGATGGCGCTCGTCAAACCTCGGATAGCCAATACAGTCCACAAAGTCAGAGCGGTCCCGTCCCGTCCTTCCACTTTATCTATTATAGTATTCATCTTCTATATTCTACTATGGTTGTGCGATACTGATAAGTGGAATAAGCTGTGGATGTCTAGTGTGCTGCATACGGCGGGGAAGATGGTGGGTCCTTTCATAGTACATTGTTGGTAGTAGTGTGTGTTATTTGCTGTTAGATATAGCATGTTGGGGTATCGTTGTTGTTGCTATGGGGTACCATCGTAGAAATCGGATAATATTTGGGGGTGAGCCTATTCCTTAGTCGGGGTTTACTACAGCACGCCCGTAGGCACCTACGGCGCTGGCGTGTGGTGCAGGCGTGCGTCATATCAGCCGCTGTCCAGCGCGAGGTGCTAAAGGTTACGAGGCGGGCCTCCCGTCTGCCAAGGAGGGGTCGTGGCCTGCTCACATCATAGGTCCCCTACCATCCCCGCAAGGTTTTCTGTTTCTGGCTACGTCGTAGCGCTTTTGAACGAATGGGGGACCTTGCTCAACAGGGGCATGTTCTCTTGCGAGTGGGGCCACCGATTCGCAACAGTTGTGGATTTTCAAACAGTGCTTAAATTTCTTCTCTCGTTGTTTATTGCTTGCTTTTGCATTTAACCGTTGGAGAATTTTTACTTGATAAAATAGAAAAGCTTCCATAGTTTTGACGCATCCTGTACTCCTTAGTTGAAGCGTTGTGAATAAAAATTAAACAGCTTTATCTTTTGAGAAACCTTGTGTTACTGTTACTTTGTGTTTACTTTCTACCTTCTGCGCTGAGCGTACTCCAAACACACATTCACATAGGCTTTTCGGCATCGCGTAGGAGCACAAAGCGTGGCGTATCCAAGTTGATGACTAACTTTTCGACCTCCATCCTTTACGATCGTGTTTCTGAGTCGGGACGCGCCCAAGCAGTGAAATATCACGTCGTTCTCGACGCTGTCAAAAAAGACCATTCGGAGTCTTGAGAAAAAACTCAGCTGTACCTAAACGACAGCCGTTAACCGCCTTCAAGCTCTCGGCTATAAAAGTGCTGACTCGGTGGACCCTATACTGCCCATGCCAGTCAAGCTTTCGATCACTCTGGGGCCCTTGAGTTGGTACCACACCTGTGAAGGATGAAACACTGCCGTGTTCATCGGCTAGCCGCTGCCACTCATTGTATAGGCCGAATATGCATTTAAGTTGCCTTCGCGACGTCTCAGGTAGAATCCGTGGCGCAAAAGAGATTGACCAATGCCGTCCTTTATCCTTATCCTTATTATATTGTTTAGAAATTTCCCGTTTCAAGTCTGCCATAGTGGGGATGACTTTCCTCACTCCATGTGTTCCGCTACTCTCAATGCTCACCTGGAATGCTCTCAGCGGCCAACGCCGAGCCAACGACGGCCACCAGTAGGACTGGAACGCACGCCCACCACATGCCTGAAATTCTGGCCGTTTGAGGTAGCAGCTGAAATACGCGTGAGGAACGAGTGCGGCGAAGCGGAGGTGAGAACGGCGACAAGATGAAGACGACGATCGACTCACGGCCGAATTTGTACGAGACTTGTCTGGGTAGGATTGATTTGCTCTTATTTAAAAAAAAAGAACAGATCAGCCCTGTAGCCCGTAGGACTTCCACCTTCTCAATGGGTCAGGCCGCATTTGGCTGTTATTCTACATGGCGCTACGCGCCCGATAAGCTGATCCTTTGCTTTCCTCTGACGAATTCGCATACGCGATAGAAGAGATACAGTTGTGACTTTTAGTGCTCTGGATGCTCCCTCTATCGTAGCGAAAATCACGCACCCCAGTGCACATCTTCTCTCCAACTGCTGCTTTTAGGAGACTCCTTCACCCCCCCCCCATCCTCCCACCGATAGGGCCCCTGCCCGATATAGACATTCCAAAATATCGCTGAAGTTGAAACAAACGAAGAAATCGTGACATGGTTACAAAAACAAAACACGACATATTCACGCGTTCGAAGAAACAGCGAAACACAAAACCCCTTCTTTAATCGCATACGTAGGCAAAAACAACTCAACTTTTGCGAATCCTCCGACAATTCCTCCGCATCTCTTGAGCTTCTGGACGACTTATACGTACGACTCTTTCACACCGCTTCCTTCTTCCCTCCCACCCTCGTAGCCGCCCGATATGAGGATTGTGCAGGATTGAGCAACAGTGATTGTCGTAGCCGCGAAACCACTAGCTTCGCTGGTTTTCGCGGCTATTAGGCGTTTCGCGGGCGCACGCACGACCGCTCCGGGCCGTGGCAGATCGACAAATGAGCTGACGAGAATTACCCATCGCTTACGTGCACCTTTACAGATCATGCGTAAGTTACGTGCAAGTGTAGCGACCACTAGTATCTAGCAAGTAAGATACGCACTTCTGGGCAACTTACTTGTAAACATACTCTCCTTACATGCGACCTTAACCCGGCCTGATGACCATTACACATCGTTTACGTGCATCTTCACACGTCCTGCGTAAGCTACATGCAAGTTTAGCTACCACTAATATCTAGCAAGTAACTTACACACTTCAGGGTAACATACTTGCATTCTTCTTTGGTCACATGCAACCTTGAAGCTTGCGAGTAACTTGCATAGCCTATCTAAAAGATGCGAGTAAGTTAAAAAAAGGCATGGAAGCCTGCTCCTCTAATTGCACCCAAGTTGCTCGTAACTTACACTTCAATTACTCACAAGTACTTCGCACAGTGCTAGCATGGCGACTTGCAGGAAACTTAACCGCGGAAAATAGGGTGCAAGTAACTAGTAGTTCTGTTCGTATAGAGGCACAAGTAAGTTAATTCACAGCCCCTAAGCAATAAGTATCTTGTCCAATGTTTCCGAGACGGTTACCAATTGCTTACGTGTATCCTTTCGCGTCCTGCGCAAGTTACGTGCAAGCCCAAGGATTGTCAATTAAGTTACGCACTTTTTCGTAACTTACTCGAAAACCTACTTTGCCTACATGCGCCCTTAAAGCTTGCATGTAATCAATATAGCTCTAAAAGGCTCATGTAATTGATTTTGGAGGTTCCAGGGAACAGGTAAGTTAATTTGGAGCCCCAAGTAACTTGTCCTGAAAATTCTGAGAATGGGGATCTTGAAATGCAGTTTGGGCTCAGTATGTTTATTATTCATTATAAAGCACAGATCATAATCACATGCGGTAAGATTGTAGGAGTAGCATGTTAAATAAGGTATAATGAGCAACGAAAGAAACAAATGAAACAAGCCAAAAGAAGCCTCAGCGCAATTATTATAGATGTTTAAAAGAAGACAGTGACATGTTAACGATGTTCTCAAACCTCTATACAGCCAGTTGAGGCTCAAAGAAACTGACCTGAGTCATATTCAGACCTCTTCAATTATGTGACGCAGCTTCTTACCTGGTTTGTTTTACCTACTCCTACTCCCCCCGCAAGTGCCACCAACAGCAAAAATTGCGTCATTCCTAAAAATTTGAGGGCTACAAAGAGATGGTCGATGTCAGAAATGTTGAAGAGAGCAGCTTTGCAAGCAGAAGCTAGACTAGTAGGACCTGCAGTACAGCCGTAGCTTTATAGGACTCCTGTGCAGCAGTGGTTGAACGTTTGTTCATTGAAGTGAGAAAGAACGTCATCTAGTCCTAAAAGATTGTAGAAGTCACGGCTGAATGTTCTGGGAGAGAGCCATCGGTGTCGACTTCGTCACGAGGCTTCCACTCTGACGCGGTTCCCTCTCTTCCGAATTTTACTAGCGGATTCATTAGCACCAAGCCTTTCATCACGACCGTGAGTCAGGGGATGAATTTCTATCTGTAATGATACATTCTTTAGGAATTTAGAAGGAATTTCAGTAGTAGTACCACTCTTGCACAAGATTTGCTAGAAGATCGCGGAAGACCTCGCTGTGCTGATGGAATGCACTGATACCTGCGCATAAAGGCTCGATGACGGCTCTGGCTCGACACTCGACTTTGGTGCAGTTTCGAGGATATGGTACTGCTTCCACTTCTATTCTCTTCATTATTTTTCACTCTTGATGATTTGCAGTCTATTTTAGATCACATAGGTATTAAGTTCTTTTTAACGCTCTGTCATTCGTAGCGATCGATCGTTTATTGATTTGCTATGGTAAAGAAAATTTCTCGGTTCAATAACTCAAGTTTGAGGTTGTCCTGGAATAAAACTGCGATATACCGCGTGGCGACAGAAGTACGACAGAAGGCAGAAGTACCCGAACTCGCACCTTGTTTGCTCCCTGTTTGGAAGCCAACACCTCATCTTCTAGTAAAACTGCTGGGAAAAAAAGCTTGTGCTCTTGAATCAATATGTGTAAGCATTGTGAAAAGTGTTTATTAGAAGGAAGAGGAGCACGAAATCGCCACCGCAGGCCTATCCGCTCCACCGTCTGCATTGGTCCGTGAGTGGCCCTGCCGTCGGGAAGATGCTGCCGATGAATACCTAAACAGGAGCAGGGGCTGTAGAAGATGTAGAATGGAAGCGGGGAAGACAGCAGTTTGACCTTGTTGTTCTGGACAATGTCATAGCTGGTGATCGACAGTGGGCAGCCGTCGATTTCCACCTGAAAGAGAAATGATCTTGAGTAAGCGATGGAAAGCCCAGAGCTACTAATGGGCTCAATGTCGCAGGATGTTCGTTAATCAGCGATGTTTTGTTTTGCTTTTAGGTTTTGTTTTAGTTTTTTAAAGTTTTTTCTTTCTGTTATCGTTCTAGAGGAATTTGTTACTCTGTGGTAGCTACTGGTTCGGTTTCACTAGTGTTATCCGTGATGTTAATTTGAATTTTTCAGCTACTTGGTATTACATTTGATTTATTCCGTTCTTCGTTAAGCGCACGTCGTTGTGCAAAAATAAATAAATAAGTAAACACGACTCTCAAAAGGTCACCATTTTATGCTGTCAGATGACTAAGCATTGAAAAAGAATTTAAAAAGCATAAAGAACAGCGGCAACCACCCTGCTGGGAGGCGCCACACATCTACTTCTACGAAATACATCGTAGTCAACTTAAATGTGTATTATTGTAATGACCATCTGATATAACTTCAATGTTTGTCTTCAAGTTCAAGTCTGGAACCTACCCACGACCCTGTATGGATGACAGGCTTGGTTAGCCTGGGCAAGATTCGAACCAAGATTCTCGATTCGGCCCCTCCTCTTTCTGCGCTGACAATGATAAGAGTTCTTTGCTAAGGATAGGGATAAAAAAAGAAGGTCAGCGTTATTTAACCTCTTTTAGAATGCGCCAGGCACTCTACTTCTACGGGATGACGTGGAGGCGTTTGAATGGTTATTTGGCCATACAATAACTTACAGTAGCCAGCCGATGGACCAGTCAGCGCTTTGTCCTTCTCAGACAAGTCTGAAACCAATTTGTTCCTGGTTCGTAGCCTCACATCTCCGGAGGGATGGGAGGCTCCGAACCAGGATCATGATATCGGGCGCACACCTTCCCCGACTGCGCTACCACGCGTATCAAAACATGATATGCAAGAAGGAACATGAATCGGCAATTTTGCGCTATTACAGGAAAGTCTGGGATATCGTGATTGCGAATCAATGCTCAGATTTACTGAAACCTGTTAATTATGTCCAAAATTTTGTAAATCACAAAAACCAACTTGACAGAAATCGGCGCAAGGCGTAACTATGTCCTATAGGTGTGCTTTTGAGAAGTTTTATCGAACGAATTAATGAACGAACAAACTCGATGTCAAAAATTTTCGAATGAATGAATTTATTCGATGTTAAAAAATTGAGGCCAATGAACGAACAAATATTTATTCGCTCATAAATTTTCTCGAATGATTCAAAATTGAATAAGCCCATTTTTCACTCAAACGAATATTCGAATAGTCGAACAATTTGTTCGAATCAGGTTCTGTGCTTGAAGTTTTAAAGTTTATTCAATAATCGATTAAAATTATTTGATTCTCGAATAAAGTTCAAAGAAAATGTTCGACTATGGCTCCCTTTCGATTTCGTTTGAATTTGAACGAATATTCGACTCCTTAAAACCATCAATGTTCGAATTCGAGCGAATATTTGAAATTCTATAAATATCGAATATTCGATTACTCGAACACTTCTTCGGATATGTTCGTTTGAGCACAGCTATACCACGCACCCTCTACTACTAGCACAGGAGGGAAACCAACGTCACCTGACACTGATCGCGACCGCGTCGCGAGAGGAAGCAGAGCGTGTAGAGTGCCATGTCATACTCGGGTGACGTGCCAATTAAAATGGATCCGGATCGTTTTAGGTCGCCTTTCCATGTGAACTTCACCGCCGCCATGACATTCTGAAGAACATGGTAATCATAGCAGTTTGCTCCGGTTTTTAAAGAAATTACTTGTAGAATCAAATTTTACAAAAATCATGAAGCGTCTCACCCCGCGTTTGACCACAAATCCTTTGTAATCGAAATCTTCGGTCTTGTTCCTCTCGAGCATGTAGAGCCGCAGCCAATTGTGCAGACCAGAGATCTCATCATTCTTCTCCTTAGAACACCCATTTTGGTTGTTGTTGATGTGTGAAAAGCGAATTCAGTGAGGTTTAGTTTACCCGGACCTACCTCTCCTATGAAGATGTGCTCAAAGCCGGACGTGTCCGCCCTTCCACGAGCACGCGAATAGTGGACGAACCAGAGCTGGGCGATCCAGTAGCGGAAGTACGTGGCATCTCTCGCGAACGGGTGTTCTAAGTGCAAATCGATTATTGATCGAGTATCGATTTATTTGCTTACATCTTAAACACGCGCTTACTTTTCGATACACATTCACCTAAAATTAAACAGCTGTCTATATTTTTGCCAATGCTAGGCGAGTTGGTGTGCGCCATGCACTTGGCCTCTTCACTAGCTGGAGAAAACCTCCATTTCTCACTGCACAAACATATTCGGAGCTATCCTAATAGGAGGGGGGGGGGGTACATAAGATTTGCATCCTAATTCTCTGTCTTGAATTTTTTGAGAACTTCAAATACAGCCCTATAATGCGGCGTCCTTGATTTAAATTCAGGAAATGTGGCTGTGAAACGAGTTGACATACGCATTTAGCCCCTTACGGTTAAACACTCTCGACTAGATAGAACCTATACTCTTAATAAACCTAGCGCTAAATTACTGCGATAGAGACGTGAATCCATTCGTCGTCTGATCCACAACGATTCTGAGCCTCGAAAACAGTTCGTATAATACTAGAAAATAAGTGGCAAGTCTGACTTTTCTGCTGCAGGAATTCATAGAGCACCTTCCATGGCTTGGAGTTCAGTACAGTGGTGAGAAAGGTGGACGTTTCGCGTTTTTCCTGAAATTAGAACTCTGTCTCGATTTCTAACTCCTTCACAAGTGGCAGTCATCATAGTCATCACTCGAACCTCATCGACAGTCACGCGAGGCTCCGCAAGTCCCGTCTCACGATTGAAATTATTCGTGAGCGCTAGAAACTGACTGTAGCTCGGTTTAGTCAGAAGGCTTTGATCGACCTTGGTGAACAGACTGAAACGAAGTTACATTGTCAAGGTTCTCTTCAATGAACGGACAAGGTTAAAGGACGGCGTGATCTCCTTTCGGGATGCGCCACACATTCCATTTCTATGGGATGTAGTGGAGGCGATTTGAATGCGAATTTGTCCATACAATGACTTACGCGGCCAGCCGATGGGAAAGGCAGCGCATTATCCTTCCCAGACAAGTCTAGTACCAATTCGTCGACCCGGAGAGATAGAAGGCTTGTTTGACCTGGGCGGGAAATCATAACCAGGAGCTTGGTATTGACTGGATGCACGCGACAGCCGGAACCTCCTCCTACTGCGCTACACGTTCCTTACTTATACTTTAATGCTGTATTCAAAATAAGGCGGGTACGTGAAGCGCAGTCGGACGAGGTGCCAGCTGTCGCCTGCACCCGATACCAGGTTCCTGGTTTCCCGCCCAGGCCAACCAAGCCTTCCATCCCTCCGGGGTCGGTGAATTGGTACCAGAGTTATCTGGGAAGGATAAAGCGCTGACTTGTTCATCGGCTGGCCACCGCAAGTCATTGTATGGCTAAATACGCATTCAAATCGCCTCCACGACATTCCGTAAAAGTAGAATGCGCTGGCGCATCCCAGAAGGGATTGAGTAACGCCGTCCTTTATCCTTTTATCCTTTAGAGCCAAACAGTGCTCAATAGGTCACTTTGAAGAACTCCAAAGTCAATTCATTGATCTTCTTCGTTAATGAACATTAGAACGCTTTGTAATGACGTGTAGAATGTTTGATAACATCTTCTAAAAGAAGATGCAACAATTCCAGAATTCGATAGCGCTTTTCATGGTGAACAGAACGGTACCACTGAGAGTGTCGAACAATCAAACCTGGGCAAGTAAGAGTGCAAGAAACTCTAATCGCTATCTTCCGCCGGTTTAAACTGGCAGCTGAGGCTAAGGCAGTTTAGAAAGCTGAGGAGTTCTGAGAACGCTATCGTGAAGCACCTTAAGCGCTCCGTTTGCGCATGCATTTCAAGACCGTTTGCTCTCCGGTTCTTCCCGCAGTGGTCCACCGAAATCGGAAAAAATGCGTCACACAAGCCTCCCCTGCATGTTCGCACCCCTGTAACATTGCCTCTTCCTAAGCTACACCGTTCTACTTTAACGTACTACTAGACCGTTTTACTGCCTACAAGACCCACGAGTTGCAGCTGAAACGATTTGAAGTTGAAAGAGTTATTGCGCTCCGAACACGCCCGCGCGTGCAATTTGCGAGCGGTCGCCCCCCTCGATTGAAAGGTTCGATTCTATATGCATTGTTCGTGGCGCACTCTGAAGGCTAGCTGGACAGCCTCAGAGCAATTCCTTAGTAGAGCGGCTGGAAATTTATGATAGAACTCCCCAAACGCTCACTCTACCAGTTGTCGAACCCATTCGATTATTCGATTGATAGGTTCATCTCTATACGCATTGCACGCGGCGCACACTTAACGTCTCTCCGGGACAGATTGGAGCAATTCCAAAGTAGGGCGGCTGGAAATTTCTGATAAACTTCTCCAAACAATGCAAGATAGTCTTGAAGGCTTTACATTTTCCATCAAGCGAAAATAGAAACCCAGTGGACATGCTTCCGCCCATTCGATTGATAGATTCGATCTTATACGCATTGTGCACTGCGCAGTCTCGGAACATTCCAGGCATGACAGAGCACTGACAACGCACGTCATGCTTGATATACTCCGAAAACACTGCACGTCACATGTATGTCCTGGAAAATAAGGTGCTCCAATCGCAAAAGCCTGTTTTTAGGCCACCCACGGCGAAAACGCGGCGGACTGGTAAAGTTTCATACATGGTTTTGTAGATCTCGAGGAGACGAATCGAATGGTGCTAATAGTTTCTAAAACAACTCAAAATTAATGTAGTTATGAGCATGCGACGGTTTGCGACGGATTTTTCCGTCGCAAATCGTCTTTTTGACCGCGCGACGCGGGCGGTATTGTATGAAGCATCAAAGTGAGGATATGTGTGTTCATCTCAATTATACGTGTTGCTTCGTTTACAAGTGTAAAACTTCATGCAATCAGAAGTGTTGCTATCAATCGAATAAAAATCGTGACGTCTTGGATGTCTTTTTTTGGCCATAAAAGGTAGCGCTCTTTAAAGCGAACTTTAAACCGTTATTTGCCTCAAAAATAAGATCTTTAAAAATTTATATTGTTTATTTGTTGGATAAGGGAATTAAAATTTTATAGAAAGTTGCACTAGAACTTTCATTTACAATAAAAATTATTCGGACATTTTTAGGAGAGACGTTTAATGTGGAAGGAGATCGTTTTAATTTCGAAGATGTATAGTTTGATTTCAAAAGCGTTGAGCTTGTATAGAAAAGCGTCCATTTTGACGGGAAAGTATACACAAAAATCGAAACAATTAGGAGATATCAACAGAGTGGACATAGGTTGGGGGTGGAAAAACACCTTGGGTCATGTTGGCACGTGCTACGTTGGCTAATATCGGTCTGCCTCAGGAAATCGATGGAGCAACATGCAGATCATTCAAGCTCACAGATTAATCACGCCGGAACTATCAGGCGTTTCAGTCATGACTGCCTGTAAGACACCGTTTATACTACGGCCGCCAGACAGGATAATATGGAAGCTGATGATATCGATTGTCTGAGTTGTCTAATCGATATCGGCGTTCCTAGTAGTAACACGCAGCGCGTCTGAAGCATATAACTCTCAGAGGTGACGTATCTGCTTTTGTTTTTGACGATTTGAAGGGTTATTCTATCCATGAGGGATGGTCAAGAAGGATATAGGGCTCATTCTACGTCTCCAGTCAATTACTCACGTTCGAGCGGCGCTATCTGACGAGTCCCTTGTGCTCGTGTGGCCTTGGAAATTCAGCAGAATCTGGCCAGGTCGAGCTTTGTTCTCGTCAACGTTCCGGAGCTTCCTCGACATCTCCAGCAGTTCGTCGTTTCTGACGTTGAACGCTGAAAAGGTTTAATGAGTCATTCTGTAGGAGGGAACAGTCGGTCTTCACAAGTCGACGTCCACATCATTGTTTCCAAACCATCATGCCGCCTTTTATACGTTTTAATACAACGTGTTTATGTTTCTGCTTATTCCTTAAAATCTATTTTTCTGATACCTGTAGTGGCGACAAAGTTCAATCACTGCTCGTTCTCCTAAGATTTTTCATCTCGCAATAAATTTTACGTGCTTACGATTTACGATTAGCTCCAGACATCGGGCATAGTGCAACAATAAGGTTGATTTACTTTTTTTTAGCTTAGAGAGCAAGTCCAAAATTCTTTCCAAAAAACATGCTCCCAAACCAATATAAAAGGCTCATTAATAGTTATATCAAGACTAGATAGTTTGCCATTTCTTCCATTTTTGTATTTGTTGTCATTGCGTTTTATCGCTAATAATGTTTCTTTTTCACATGTTGTCATACACGTGTAAATAACTAAATTTATGAGCAAGCATTCAGCCTATACACTATCAATCGAGTGTAAATTTTAAAGCTTTAGACGACTATACTGCGCAATACCCATCATACGGAATATGTCATAAAATTGTACACACTTTACAGCGGTTTCACATACGCCCTGAACCACCCAAACAGCTTTACCGTGAGCCATGCTATAGTCGTTGAAATAGTGCTAAATTTTTGGAGACGTTGCTAACTTGCTTACGTTTTTGCATCGAAAAGTCGAACAAGTATTCAAATTCCCTCCTCGACATTAGGTAGAAGTAGAACGCGTGGCGTATGTTATGCGGATATCAACCCGTCTCCCTTATCCTTTACCCTTATGTAAAAAAGAGCAAACTATGGACTTTCACTTATTATTCGTATTTGTAGGAGTGTCCATCTCGAATTATGAGATTACAAAAAATGATGAAAAGTATAACCATAAATTTTGGATTGCGCCATACACTTCCGTCCATGCGATATCGAGGCGTCTTCGTTGTTTTCTGTGATTCGCTATTTGCCCTCTACATTAACTGGAGAGCAACAATTCTTAGACCAAATTCAAAGCATTATCCTTAGTGGCGATGGAAGACCTCGGATCTATCCTAGTTGGGAGGTGGCAGCGCTAAGGAGGCAGTTAGTTAATCCCAAACGCGCGACATCACAGTCTCTGAGTTCGCATAACCTCCACCGTATCATCTGGGGGTATTTGAGGCTCTGAGACAAATTTAAAGGAAGGGAGGAAGGCCGAACACTGCGTGCTCCCTTCCGACTACATTAGATTCAAGACCTCATCCTTAGCCTCGCTGCGGACTCGAACCCGAGCCGTTTCTGCAGAGACTACTGCCACCGCGTCCCCCGCTCCATATAAAGTCCATAGTCGTTCACAGTTGACGTTTCCTAACAGCTGAGTCTAAAATTTGGAGTTTTGGACTGGTGTCTGGCGCCGCTCCTACCATACGCATCTACGATTTCAATTTTCTACGATTTCGTATGCGCCACAAATCACTACTCAAACAGCTTTAATGTGGGTAACGCTATTGCCTTTCAAACAGTGTTTGCGTTTTTGGAGACGTTGTTTACTTGTTTACTTGTTTACTTTTTTTGCAAACGGATTCGAGTTTCAAGATTAACGTTGTATTTGTTCAACCAACGTTTAAGAAAGCGATCTCGCACTAGTTTAGAAGAAGGGAGTACATGATAAGAACAACCATGAGCGTAATAACAGCATAGGCCTCTTGCAAAAACTAGCAGGCTCTGGTTCGAGTCCGCTCTGGGGCCAGCTAGATGATGGGGGAGGCCATTTGATGACAGTACTAGCCAATAGCTCTAAAGTATAAGGATTAAAGGTAAAGGACGACGTTATCAATCCCCTTGGGATGCGCCACACATTCTACTTCTACATGATGTCCTGAAGACGATTTGAATGCGTATTTGGGCAAACAATGACTTGCGGTGGCCAGCCGATGGACAAGAAAGTGCTCTGTCATTCACAGACGAGTTTATTATCGATTCACCGACCTCAAAAAGTTAACCTGGCGGGAAATGCGAACTAGGAACCTGATATCGGGTGCAGGCGACAGTCGGCACATCCTCCGATTGCGCTACACGTACCCAGCTTTAAAAGACAGCTGCCAAGCAGACTCAGACTTCTGTCCTAATCGAGAAGGGGTTATCTTTCCTTTCCCTGAATTTCTCCTAGATTTCTCGCTCTGCTCTGTGAGGGCTCTAGAAAAATTCTGCAGAGTTACGGAAGTAGCGAAGCTACTGCAGCTTTAGGTTATGCCATCCCTTCTGGGGTCCATCTCTAGAAGTATGGAGTAGGAGAACGGTCGAGATACCAGATTAACCTTGGCCTACTTTCCAAACTCCATGTGTTCAGCTACTCTCAAGGCTCACCTGGAATGCTCTCAGCGGCCAACGCCGAGCCGACGACGGCCGCCAGTAGGACTGGAACGCACGGCCACCACATGCCTGAAATTCGGACCCGTTGACGTCACCAGCAGCTGAGAAACGCAGGAGGAAGCGAAAGTGCGGCGTAGCGAAAGTGAGAACGGCGACAAGGTGAAGACGTCGATCGATTCACGGCGGCCACCCTGTGGTGGTGGTGCTGGTAGCGACATTGTGAGGGGTCTGGTCTGGTGGTAGCCGACGGCTATCTGAACGGTCATCTCATAGGAGTAAGCAAGCGGTCATGTATTTTGTAGTGCAGCACGGGGCAATAGGTCGCGAGGCTGAATAATATTGACCTTCTGATAAGAACACCTTATGGATTCCATTTGGCTTTTGAGTTTTTTGGAAAGAAGGTAGGTGTCCTAGACTTTCGGGTGTCTGCTACACGATTTTGGAAGCTGTCCTTTTTTACAGGAATGGGATCTCAGTATTTTAGACAAAGAATACAAAGTCTTTGGGTCCGAGCCAGCCCGCACCTGAAGGACCTTTCGAGACTCGAAAAAAATCGAGTTTCTTCAGAAGAAGCATATTTTTCCCGAATTTCTTCCTTCACCCAGTACCTGCTTGATGTGTGTATGTAGAAAAACTCCAGAAAACATCCGGATTTGGAAAACAGTATAATTTTTAAACACTACCGTAGTGAGGTACATAATAATAGGGGAATGTGCCACTTCTTAAAAGTTCTGGAGGGGTTTCGTCTGGTCCACCTCTAACGATCATAACTTCCTTCATACTCGCGGGATTCAGTCGAACTAAGCAACATTCAAATCAACACACGTTTTCAAATGCAGCACTTGTTGTTTAATGCTTAATGTTTTTGGGTGGTACTGATTTGCGAAGGATCTACCAGCGGAGAAGTTCTGAAAGTGTTGGCAGTCGGTTGGAGCAAGGTTTGGTGAGTACGGCGGAGGGGTAGGACCTCAACTCCTAGAAGAATGGGAACTTCTGATGACCATTGTCGGGTACAGCTCAATTTTCGATGCATCTCGTCGAATTTGCCACAGTGGGACTGCGCTATGATGGTCCGGCCTGGTTCCAGAAAGTTGCAGGGAAACCAGTCGGGCGCCGACCGCCACACTGTTACCACAAACCTTTTCTGGTTGGCTTACGGCTTTGGAAAATGCCTGAGAGTTCGTCGAGATCAACCCACCGCACTTATCGTCTTCGGTTATGGGCCAGAATCCACTTTTCATCACATGTGACGACTCGTTACAAAAACGGTCGCCTTGATTCCGAAGAAGCAAAGAAGAACAGATTCCGAAACGCGACTATTTCTCGCGATGGTTCAAATCGTGGCGCACCCTCTTCAGGAGTTTTTTCCCCTTTCCGAGGCGTTTCAAACCATCTGTAACAGTAGTTGTACTAACTCCCAGACCTTCCACAAGCTCATGGACTGTTTGCGATGGATTAACTTCCGCAGAGCCCTTCAAATCGTCGTCCTGAATTGCTGTTGGGGGTTCATCCTCAAGGTATAATAGAAATCTCCAGAACGAATCTTCTCGAACACCACTCCACGGACCTTTCTCCAATACTGTTCGGTCCCCGAAATAAAATATGGTTCGAAACTGCTTTTTCGACATACGTACTGTAATAAGTCATCGAAGAAACACAATTATTAGGCCAGGGTGAAACAAAAATATTCCGTCAGATAAAGCACGTAATTTAGTATTAGACGTTATATAAAAATGCGAGGTAGATTGAATATGGACTCAAAATAATAAAAGAACGAGAAGCGGTTGCACAAAAACCGCCAGAACTTTTCGGCCAACATAATAGACATAGACACGCTGGAGTATGTAGACAGCGTGGCGTGTGTGTCGAGAGTTCGAGTGCGAACAGGTTTTTGCTTGCCGAAGAAGCGATTCGAAATCGCTGAAAAATGGCCTTTTCAAGGAAAACCTCAACTCAGGTGGATTTAAGCCTTTTTCTATAAACGTTACTGAGGATATAAGCCATTTACATTAAAATTATTTATGTATTTATTTATGTATTTATTTATTTATACGTGGATATCCGCGCAAAAATAGAACAAACAGAACATGCAACCAGAAACCAGAACAGTGCGAATAAAAATATACTGTTAGGTACAAGGGACAGACAGCGGCAACAGTTGGAAGCAAACTACATATTAAGAAACATCCTGGAGATACACCTGTCAATAAGTCTTTTGTATTGCCTCAGCGATTTCGGTATAATGTTTTTCTTCGAAAACTTTTGAAATTCGGTTCCAGCTCGGTCTGTGAAAATCGTAGACCTTATATTACTTCTAGCTTTTGGAATCTGGATCTTCATCTGATTACCTCTAGTTATTGAGCAAGATAGTGAATAAAATTCCTGAAGAGGAAGATCCAACATACCATTGATCAGCTTATATATGGTGATTAGATCATATCGTTTCCTATAAGAAGCAAGGGTGCGTAGATTGAAGATTTTGTTCCTCTCAAGAGCCGACGGAATGTTAGCATAATTACACCCAGTACTCTTATCCAGAGCTTTCTTGTAAAGCTATTTTGTACAGATTCCAATCTGGAGATGTCACGTTTGCATTTAGGACGAAATACTGTGGTACCATATTCAAGTACAGGCCTGACATATGTTTTGTAGCACCATGTGAACGACCGAATGTGTTGATTTAAAGATATTATGCACGATTCTGTCAGCTCTCTTATCCGCATCTTCGCACCGTTGTTTGAAGGAAAGCTTTGTGTCTAGAATGAAACATAGGTCCCGCACAGTAGGTGATTAGTGAGTAGCTGATGATCGAGATGATAGACCTTTCTATTGACGTGCTCTCCAATGAGAAATACTTTCGACTTCTGTCCAGATGATGGAAGATTCCACTTAGCTGACCAATCAGCATTATTATTGCAGACTGAAGGGCATTTTGTTCTTCCTCATTCACAATGTTTTTGTATATTTATATATTATAACGATGTTTTGCTCGGCTTTGATAGCTAAATGTTGTTAATACAATTCAGATGGAGCTAACAGTCCTGAACGAGGACGACTAAGCTGTCTAAGGGAGCCTTGGAAGAGTAAAAAGGCTCAGAGAAGCACAGCACAGGTCGTGGTCAAATACCCGAGAAGCTAAGCGTAGGTAGGTCCATAGGATACACCCTCCGCGGAGTTTTGGGGATAGCTGCATATGAAGCTTGTACATTTTCAACGTCCATAAACTTACATTTTCAACGTTAGAGTACTGTTGTCAAGTGTGGAGCCCTTGTGGAAATAAAAGTCTTCAGTCGCAAATCGAAAAAGTTTACAAGGATTCTAATGTATAGGATTATTCAATTTAAGATATCCTAATTCCCCGCCAAGCTACTCGAGCAGGCTACAAATTTTTGGCCTAAAAAGTTTACTATTTCGAAGAGTTTTTAGCGACTTGGTCCTCTGCTTTCGTATATTGCACATGGAGGTAAATCTGAAAATCAGCAAGTATTGGATTTTCAAACCTAGTCATGGTCGTACGACAACATTTGCAATCCCATGTCCTCAGCTAAAAAGATGGTGCCATTCTAAAGCTTACAATTCTTTCTTTTATCGAACATCACGTTGGTTTCAAATGTTGCCTAACGACGTGATTAGTTCCCCAAACGTCCAGGTTTTTCGAACTAGACTTAAAAGATTAGATTTTCCTTCTATACTAAATATACAGGAATTTTGGAAGCCAATGTCTCCTACACGGATTACACGACTTTATAGCAGCGCAGTGAGAAGCAACCATTGAAGCTATTTTTACAACTTGTACCTTAACATTTGCTGGGTTGACCTTTATTTTTGCAGATCTTTGCAGTCCTCGCTCATGTATTCGTGAATCCAAGGGCAACACAAAACGATCACCTAAAGCCATAGACTTCGTAGCTTTATAATGTAAACGGCAAACGCTTTTACCGGGGTTACCCTTATCTATTCAGTGAAGCTCCAGTATTTTTTGCACAGTAAACAACAGCTGGTTCTAAAATAACAATTATGAAACGGTGGTTCTTACCAAATCTTACTTTTCGTTCTCCTACTGTCATTTCATATTTCTAATTCTTCTTATAACGACTTGTTTTTTCTGCTAGCATATCTGCTTCATACTAAATACACATTCTTTCACTTATTTATCTGGTAGGATTACACGTATGTATGTATGTATGTATACTAAAACTACGGGTTGACCTGGGAAACTCGTTTGCCGTAATCATATTTCAGAATTCTTTCAACTGCACTTGGTTTCTGAGTTTTTTTTCAATCCTTTCTTGTAAGGCGCACATTTGCGTGCAACAAAATAAATAAATAAATAAATTGCAGAAACATTTTTATTTGGTTTTTGTTATAAATGACAGAAATATTTTTATTTGACTTAAAGTAAAAAACGGAACTATGGCGGCATACGGATTTTGTGCAGAAAAGAATCAGAGGAAGTTAGAAGGCGACAGATGCCGTGGTATGAAGTGAAGAAATCACACAATCAATATTCTTTCAATGAACCTTCGTGATGAATTGTCATTAAAATCACTATTCAACCAGAGAATCACAATAGTGGAATGATACAGATTCGTGGAAAATGTTGCTCGTACTGATTGATTCTTAGGATAAGGGAATCAGGGAAGCTCTCTGATTTTGGCATTGTTAACATGAATCGTACGACTTAATTTTTTGTCCAAGCCAATATTGCTATGACTTTCTTTGACTTTTTGATACGTCCGCCTTAAAAATTGGAGAAACAGTTTCAAATTTCATAAAATTTCATTGAATATTCAAAACACTGGTTTAAAATTTATTTCAAAGCGCAAAATAGCATCAATTTCAAGACATGTTGAAAAAAAATTGTGCCATGCATTCGTCCAGAGCGTCGCGACTTTTATTCGAATGGTAGCAAAAATTCCCTTTGCGTGGATTTAGACAATTGTCAATTGCACATTAACAATAATTGTAAGAAACACATATAATCACTTCGGTTTTTCAAGTAAGCAGCATTTTCACTATCAATCAAATGAAAATCACGACAACCTAGACGAGTTCGTGGCCGCAGTCTCTACATTTAATATACTAAAAAAGTGTTTTGCCAAGATGCACGGTAGCGTTCAGCTACACTTGCGATGAAGTACTTTGCTTTTCTGCACGTTAGAAGAAGCTCCAAATCATCGTTTTCCTAAAAAATATAATTTTTTTATAAAATTTACAACCGTTAGAAGGGTGTTTAGTGGATCAAAACCCTTGCGCCGGGCAGGACTCGAACCCGTACCGTCTGCTTTCTGGGCAACGATGCTACCCTTTGCACCCTCAGCACTGTTTGTCCGAATGATATGAAAAAGAGAGAAAATTTCAGTGTTTTGGAGCGATTAACTTAAAAATTTCACACACATATGTAGAAGTCTTTCATAGAAATTCACCTTCCTTAAACAAAAAATTATTCAAGTAGTCTCGGAGAGCCACTCTCATAGTTCAATATCGAGGACGCTCGTTTTGATTTGGAAGATGTTTAGCTTGTTTTCAAAAGTGTGGGACTTGCTTAGAAAAGTGTCTAATTTGTTTTAAAAAGTGTCCTATTTGACGTGGAAATGGTATATCCAAAAAACAGGTAGGATGCCGACGTCAACTACAACGAGCAGTTGCCGAGATGAGATCATACTCTATGAAAGTTTCCCTTAGTGGCCAATATTTTTCGTTGAAATTTCAGCCAGATGAAGCAATGCTGCAAAAGCTTTTGGGCCATGATTTCGCCAAGGTGTTAGGTTAGGATTATAAGCAAAGATTACGAAAAGCCTTGCCGCCGAAAGCATAAGCCATCTGAAAGAGGCGTATTAGGCGCGTGCTGGGCAGAAGCGCCGGTCAGAGGTCGGCGCTGGTGAATTCCCTGTGGAGAAACGTTGCGCCATCTCGTGCCAAACACGTCTGCTGTCGTGGACCACAACCGTCTTTCGTCTTGACAAGTGGCACGTCTGCCTACTAGCGACGAATAGCGCCACTGAGAGATCCTCCGTTTCCGCTGTTTTTGCAAAGATCGAGGGAAATCATTTGACAGGATTTTGAGATGCTTTCGAGGGATTTCGATTTAAACGCTTAATAAGGGCAATGGTAATGTATGAGCAGAACTCTCTCTCCAGGCTGGTCTCGAAACTTCTTAACTCACTATATGGATTAGTCAACCTCTTCAGCACTACCGTTGGAAACGTCATGCTCGACCTGGAATGGCGATATGGTGGTGAAGGACGACGGCCGGCAACTGCACCATCTTCGCTTCGCTGACGATATCGTGCTCACAACACTAAGCATCAGCAAAGCGGAGCGAATGCTAGCCGACTTCGATCGTGTATGCAGGAACGTTGGACTACAGCTGAATCTTGCGAAGACGATCTTCATGAGGAACGGAGAACTTTCTGATGTCCCATTTTCGCTCAACGGAACGAACATCTCCGAGTGCTCCAGTTTCGTGTATCCGGATCGCGAAGTCAACATGGCCAACGACATAGCGCCAGAGCTGAGCAGGAGGAAACGAGCGGCTTGGGGAGCTTTCAAGAGCGTCGAAGAAGTCGTGAAGAAGACGAAGAACGTCCGATGCCGTGCCCACCTATTCGACTCCACCGTTCTTCCTGCCCTAACATACGCCTCAGAGACCTGGGCTATACGAAAGCAGGATGAACACGCGATCAGCGTCGCGCAGCGTGGAATCGAGAGGACGATGCTCGGAGTGACACGACTCACGCAAATGAGAGAAGGCCTCCGGAGTTCCGAGCTTCGCAGACCTTCGAAGATCAGAGACGCTGTCGCATGGGCCAATTCGTCGAAAATTAGTTGGGCCGGCCACGTAATGCGCTTCGCAGACACCCGCTGGACGAGAGCCATCACCAACTGGATTCCGCGGGATGTCAAGAGAACACCAGAAAGCCACCAACGCGTTGGTCGGACTTCTTCGTAAAAGCCGTGAACGACCGCTATGACGCTCTTCGTGTCCCTCGAGCGAGGAGGATCCATTGGAGCACTCTGACACGCGACAGGGACGAATGGAGACGGTTGGGCAACTCGACGATCAACGAGACGATAGGTGAGAGGGGATATAGTCATTCAGTCTCAGCTCGTTTAAATCAGACGAGATAGAACCAAAGACTCTCATGCACATGTGCATGCTGAAGAACACTCTCGAATGTTTTCAATAAGATTCCAGCTCCTCTTTTCGTAAAACCTCCGCATGTTAAGTTGATGTTGTTAGTTTCTTGCGTGATGAACGAGATTTTTGTGGTGGTACCTGAGATTTCGGCGAGGAAAGCATTGGAGGCGTTTTGGATTTTCGCAAGAAATCCACGAACGACCGCCAAGAACGTCCATCAAATGACAATGACTCAATACAAATGACTTCTTGCCGTTTGTACCAAAATGGGAGCTGTAGAATGGAAGCGTGGCACCGCGGTATCTTTACAAAAGATGTACGGTCTGCGGTACATAGGTCTCATTCACCCTACTTACCATTCTAGAATGGTGGACGGCTATCGTGAGTTTCCTCTCTCTTTACGCGAAGTTTTTGTAGGTTTTCCCCTACGGTGTCGGAACAGCTAGGGCGGTTGAGGCGCTTGGTGGGGTAGGGTGCATTTCACTATCTTGCACCATCGTCAGGCCTCTGAAGACGACGATCTCGTCGAAACGTCACGCTGCAGAATAAAGTTCCATACCAAAAACCTCGTTCGGCCCACAAGCAGCTAACACACATCAATCTCGAATGTGTTCGCGTACGAATGGATCCCGTGGTTGTCGGAATGATATGGGTAAGAAACCTGAAAGGTACATAGAAGAACAGTTCAGCGGTCTCAAACCTGTCAAAAGTTGGCATTGCTGTAAGTCTCGATATATAACTTTTATTTTATTGCAAGGTAATTTTTTATGACAATAGGTACATGAACATACATATACGTTTGAATAATTAATTTACTATCTTGGGAAGCTTTCAAGAGCGTCAAAGAAGTCGTGGAGAAGGTGAAGAAAGTCTGGCACCGTGCCCACCGCCTGTTACGCCTCAGAAGTTTGGCTATCTGCATAGCTTTGAACAGAAGAAAACACTTATTGAACCAAAAGTGATAGAAATTATCAGTTTTGCGCAAAAGATTAAACAGATGTTGGCTTTTTGAACATTGCCAAAAGTGAATTCTTCGAAGATTTGCATATGAAAAGTTCTCATTTCTCGATGCGATTTAGTAATTCGTTACTCAGAGAGTTACATATATTCTGTATATTCAGTTACATATATTCAAACCAAATATTGTTTATTTTTGCAAAAAAAAACTGTTTTGTTGCTAACTTTACAAGCATTATTTCTGTTTAAGAAAATTTTCTAAGTTGTAGTTGAATGTTTTTGGCGAAGAATTGAGGCTCGATTCAGATTTTCACAACGCCGAGAAAGATTCCTTAATTTTTTGAGCATGGTTTTTGCTCTATGTTCTCTCTCTCTCTTTTCTCTCTCGAGTAGCGCAGTCCGAGGGGGCGCCGACTGTCGTCTGCACCCGATACCAGGTTCCTGGTTCGGATTTCCCGCCAACCAAGCCAGGCCAACCAAGCCTTCCATTCCTCCGGGGTCGGTGAATTGGCACCAGACTTGTCTGGCAAGGACAAAGCTCTGACTTTTTCATCGGCTGGCCACCGCAAGTCATCGTATGGCCGAATACCCATTAAAATCGCCTCCGAAATACCCCATAGAAGCAGAATGGGTGGCGCATCCCAAAAGGGTTTGAGGAACGCCGTCCTTTATCCTTTTATCCTTTTATGGTTTTTGCGGTTGAATTCTATGATTGTGCCCTCTGGTAATCTCACTGAATGAGTAAAAAGTGAAGAGTTCATTTTTATCATTATCAAAGTGATCATTAACAATTTTAAAGATAAGATTTTGATCGTCGTATCGGTCATATCGGTCATATCATATCGTCAGGACCGATATGACGCTCTTCATGTCCCTCGAGTGTGGAGAATCCATTGGAGCACTCTGGCACACGAGAGGGACGAATGGAGACGCTGCTGGCGCCCGCTCGAGCGAGTCGATGATCAACGCGACGACAGGTGATACAGGTGATACAGGTGAAGATTTGGATCATAGATAATTCGTCCTAGTGGTAACGAAGTAGTACCAAGTCGGGCCAATCTTTCAGGGCAACAGACTTCAAATAAACAGTGGCTCAAGGTTATGGAGTCAATGTTCAGTTCATTCCCTTCAAACGAGTGGAACCCTGTGCGTTTCTGGAGATGCTAAAAGCATTTCGAAAGCAGTCTATGGCTTCCGACGAACAAAAAAGTGCATACGCGACGGAACATGGGAAAGGAACAGACCAATGTGGCGTGAGCAAAGGACAATGTGGAATTCTAGCATGGTATGCGATCCAGCAGAAGCACTATCGAGTGGTCTTGAAACTGTTTAGCTGGTTCTCAATGGGAGTTAGCACCACAAGACAATCCCTAACCCACCTGTAGGTTAGGCCCAGATTGTAGCTGTTCATTTCATAGAGATCGTATGTAGATATCTCAATATATAATTTTATTCAGAAAAGTACAATTTTTACAACAAAAACATAACTTTATGGATCAATATACAACTTTATCATTTAACCATAAGCACGCTTTTAAAAACATCACAGCATCTGTAAACACAACATGGCTGAATGATCGACGTAGATCTGCAACTGGTGTAAAACGCAGGCGAATACTATGAGGTGCTATAGCATTCTGTACTGCAAAACACACGGTGGTCCTTTATGGCTTGAGCCTTAAAGGGGGCTACCTAAGAAGTGCTGCTTACAAGGTGATTCGTGTGAAAAACGGGCCCTATGCCTTTAGCCGCAATGTGGAACTGTTTCTTCAGAACTCATAACACGTGGCGCGTCCTTATTATTGTAGAACACGTGCGGTTGTGATGCGTTCTGTTAGGATATTGGCTGCAACCGCTACGCGACCGCGCGCATGGGGAAGGGCGAATTTTAGATGACGGAAATATTCGCATAGTTCAAGGTGCAAGGTGGTTGATTAAGGTAGGACAGCATGAGCATTAGACATATGGGTCAGCTCATGAGGTCCTAATATGGACGTAACACTTTTCAACGACACTCCTCTCAAAAATAGTACTTTTGGAGTTTAATTTTCGTTCATCAGCGGGTATCGATTGCAAATGCGTTCTGATCAATACCTGCACTTCAGCCTCTATCATCTGATTGGTATAGCCACGACCGCAATGATCTATGCGCGGGCGCGGGAGGTTGCATTGGGCCTGATTAATTCTTGGAATCTATGCACTCCTATCTACGTTCTAAATCGAAGCAATTTTTAGGGGTTAAATGGGAACAAAAGACACACTCCATAATTTGCAAAAATGTACATTCCGGGCACACAGCTCAACGGACACAATACGCTAACCATGCACCTGGGTAACGAAAAGAACTTTGGGATGTGGTGTATCCCAACACAGGGAAGGCCAGTTGCTTCGCCACTGCCCATTTTTGCGCTCTTTTCTGCGCGAAGTGGGCGGTTTAGCATTTCGCCGCATCGCAGCGTTGACACATCTGCCCGGAAAGTACCGAAACTACTGCAACTAAAGGAATGTACAGCGGTTAGAAATGAACATTTCGAGGTTTGAAAGTTAGCTGCAGCTTAGTCCATAGAACCTAATGATAATGGATAGGGTGGGGTTCGGTACATGTCGCAAAGATGGGCAGCATTGGGTTCTGGTAGCGCTCCTCCCAACCAGATCGCGTCAATTTGGCATGCCATTCAGAGCAGATTTGTACAATCATTGTTATGCTTGGCTGGCATTCACTCAGCCCATGCTCTGCTTGGTTGTGATTGGCAAGTGGGCCCTAACCTCCCAATGCTGCCCGTCTTCGCGACATGAACCCGAGATTCTATACGCAACCACTACATGTGGCATGACTAGTCTGACTCAACCAATGGTGCTCACGGAGAAACATTTGGGTACTTGTCGTTAATGTGGCCTACGTGGGTGATGGGAACGCACCAAGCGCAGCCGCATTAGCTACATATCAATACCGCTATCCGGTTCAAAACTTGTATATGAGAAATATTAGACGTCATATCAGAAATTTCAAAACGGTACACAATAAATGTACAAATATACAAGGAAAATAGGAAAAGTGAGAAACCACAGCCAAAATAGTCGCATTGTTACCAAAAAACATGGAGCTATGGATGCTCGTGAACTGGAATCGAGCGCTAATTTCTCGTTCATCAGCGGTTATCGATTACAAATGCGTTCTGATCAATACCAATCATCTCATATTAGTATGGCCACGGTCGCAGCTGATCCAACTGCATAAATACGTATTGCACTCGCCACCGAAGCCGTCGTCGACCACGAATCCTCTAGCACCTGATGACGTCTACTTGTCGTCACCGGATGGCGCGATGACTTTGGGCAGGCTTTCTCGTGGGGGCCGGACTCGATCGGACTCCGCGCTGAGGTAGTCCTCCAGCGACGAGTCGAAGGTGTCCCGTTCGTCATCGGCGTGTGCCCAACGCTTCGGCCGAATGATCGGAGCCGTGTCCTTCGCTTGATCGCTCAGCGACGGTGATGGCGTGTGACAGCGACAGGTGTCGCAGCGAGACAGACCGTTCGTCTGGACGGAGACAGAGACCTAAAACGGCCCAGTTTATGGTCACTGCCAAGAGTTCATGCTTCAGAACCTCAGAAGTACCACATACCTTGTCATTCAGCCGCATGGAGAATCGTCCCTCGCGAGGATGCGACCGAGGTGGCGCCTGTGGAACCGGTGGTGCCGTTGGTGACACCTTCGCGCCGTAGCCGCTCTTCGTCCATTCGGCCGGCTCACCTTTGCCGAAGAACATGAAGTAGAGGTTGCAGACGGACATCACCACACCGTGTACCATCCACACGTACCTGAAGACGGTAGTTGCACGCCCAAATACATATGGCACTGTAGAGCTGGGAACTTACCACCACTCGTCCCAAGTGTCATCGCGAACGAAAATGTTCACCACAACTGGAGCTAGAAGTGATGACAGACAATTGATGAACGAATTGACTCCCATCACGAAGTGGTTGTGCTGTCTAAAATAAAAATTAAACTAAAAAAATTTCAAAAAAAGCAAGCAAGTCACTGAAGAGGATCGTACAGGTTCTTTTTTAAACTTTACTACTCATTTCGGGATGATGCGGTCCTGGTTGTTAATGTGAACAGCAGGAAGAGGCACGATCCTGCCGGCCAATGAAAACGTTTCGAATACGATTGGCTGGCGTGTCATTGGCTCGCCATGCTGCCCACATTAACTACTAGGTCCCTCAGACTATAGCGTACTCGCTCAATGTTACTGCAGGATTTCCATGCTGAGCTTCCAAAAGAGGAGCTGCTGAGAAATAGTTCCAATAGAATTCTAAAGACTGTAAGTATGGAATGCACTAATAATACCGTGTAGAATACACCCCAAATGCGGCCTGATTCATTGAGAAGGTGGAAGTACGGCGGGCTCCAGGGCAGAACATTTCTTTTTTAAAGTCACAGCAAACCAATATATCCCAGACAAGTCTCGTAGGTACTTGTGAAGCAAAGGGCCCGTGGTGCCGTGGGGTTGCCGGTAAACATGTTAACGCGGCTAACCCACGGCACCACGGGGCCGGTACTTATGAAGCACCCGTCCTTGGGTGCCGTGGGTTTCCGCGTTTCTGTTGCCGTTGCAGCGTTAACATGTTTCCAGGCAGCCCCACGGCACCACGGGCCCTTTGCTTCATAAGTACCGTCTCGTACAAATTCCTCCTCCCGGAGGGATGGAACACTTGCTTGGCCTAGACGCGAAATCCTAATCGAAAACCTGATATCGGCTGCATGCGAAAGCCGATAGCTCCTTTACTACACATGCCATTCGGAAATTTAGTGATAAAAAAGTCTTATGTATGACATATGAAAGCAATTTTTAGACTGAATAAAGACTCGAACTTACGCTGCCACGATAGCCGAGCTTCGGAAGAATGCACCACAGTTGAACCCGACGATGGAGCAGCAGAAGATGAGCATCACTAGCCCGAAGATGGGCATCGATCTGAAGGCGGACAGTAAAGTAGGGATAGAGGTGCTTCTGGTATCACATAGGAGTTGTTGGTGAGTAAAAGAAATCTATGGCGGAGTCGAGGTTGAGGTATCGCAGATTTTCCAAGTCTTCGTAAATGGATTTAACGAGCAGCTTTTTGTTCTTAATGAGTCATCTGCATATGTCGGGAAGTCTGTCTAAACATATCTGAAAAGCCTCCAAGGTGCTTTCTGGAAACTTTTCCAACTATTGATAGTACTAAGCTGCATAAATACATTATAAAGGATAACGATAAAGGACGGCGTTACTCCCCTTTTGGGATGCGCCACGCATTCTACTTCTACGAGATGTCGTGGAGGCGATTTGAATGAGTGCTTGGCATATACAGTGACTTGCGGTGGCCGAACGATGAACAACTCAGCGCTTCTTCCTAGACAAGTCTGGTACCCGGAGCGATAGAAGGCTTGGTTGGTCCGGGCTGGACATTCGAACCAGGAACCTGGTATTGCGAACACGCGACAGCCGCCACCTCCTCCGACTGCACTATACGCGCCCATAAATGCATTACAAACATGCATTAGCGAGGAGTTTCTCAAAACTCACGTTGGGATAAAGGCAAGTGCGAAGAACGTGATGCCCATGCCACCGATGGACAGCATGTTGAAAATCTTCACGGACGTCACCGGTTGACAGCACGTCGCCTTGTCGGCCAGCACTCCAGCGAACATCTTCAGCACAAAGGTAACGATCTAGAAAAATATTAATTGCTTTTGTTTACATCATACCATAGCGAGAAATTTGATGAATTTTTTTTTTATGGAACTACACATGACATTTATCAAACATTCCAAGAATTCAGGAGGTTTTGGAGCTTAATTATTTATGAAAAGTAGGGAAGGAAAGTAAGTTGAATGTGTGGCGTCTCCCAAAGAGGATTGAGTAACGCCGTCACTTATCTTTCATGATAAGGAAAGATCAGTGCAAAAGTATAGTAAGCCCTATATTATATAACTCGAGATTTTGAAGACAGCAAGTAGCACGAGTAATTCGCTCACCTGTGGTATGGCACTGAAGACTCCGGTTTGTTCGATGGGAAAGCCCATAACCTGAAACGTACATACTTACGCCCGGACTTACTATTTGATCGATACAGATCGATATGTCGATTACCTTGTTCAAGTAGGTCGGTGAGAATTGCATCGTGACCTGAATGCCCATGAAGTTGGCGATCGCGGATATCCATACGGCAATGATGGCGTTGGAGGTGAGTATAGCCTGCAATAATGATTGCCGTTTATTGATGGGATATTGATTGGCAGCCATTTTATTAAAAGAACCGTATTCATGATGGCTTTGTGGCCGCACTGAAATGTTAAAGGATAAGTGGCTGATTTGTAGATATTGAATGAGCAGCTTTAGAGGATGATTCCTATTAGCAAGTGCTCGCGTCGACTTCTGCTCTAATATAGCGTTTTCACGTCCAATTGAAGCTCGAATCAAGAAAATCAAAACATACAGAACCATCAAAGTGAGCACATGTGTTCTTCACAGCTGTTTTTGTTGTATCGTTAAAAGACGCCAAACTCCATGCAAACAGAAATTCCGCTATCAAACGAATAAAAATCGCGACGTCTTGGAAAAGGACATGGCACTATCTCTTTTTCGGGATTAAAAATGGTCGCCTTCCTGCTCTTTAAAACAACCCTTAAACCACTTTTTGCTCAAAAAATTAAATTTTCATATATTTTCAAACAATGTGTACATTTATTTGGTAGGTGAATTAAAACTTCAAAGACATTTATACTAAAAATTTTCCCTGAAGAAAAGATTATTCTAACTTTTTGTAGAAAATCTCCAGTTTACTGTAAAAAAGATCATTTCAATTTGGAAGAATTCGCTTTGTTTTCAACAGTCTTAGGATAGCTTAAAACGGGGTCCAAGTTGTCGTCAAAAGTGTCCAGTTCGAGTGATCCTAATTATATAATTCATTAAGTTACAAATATTGACTGGAAATTATCGATCTCATATGTAGGCGGAAGATATAAAGTTTCACTATTGTGTAAGCATTTATTTCCTCGTAAGGAATGCAGCACCAAACCCATTGAGAACTCTCCTAAAGGATCTTGAGAGCCTGTTCATAGTCAGCGATAGCAATGGTGACAGCGTCTGAGGCGCCCATGTTAACATACGAATCGATTATTGGCAAGCAATTGCCCATCAAAAATCGATATGAAAATCAATATTTCTTGTCCCGGTCTTTTCTCGCTCCGACAATGACCATGCCCCTAAGGGCCTTTACTGGCGTTTTAGTTGGGTCTCTGCCTGAGATCACGCTTGCTCTTTGATTAGTTAATCTTACAACTGGGCTACTTCTGGTCTTCTTGCAATCAATAGTTGAAAACAGCTCTATAAAATTCAATCAAAAAACAGGCACCTTAACAGGGACGGGCTCCTTTGCTTTGCTGTCGCCTTTGCCACGTCTGATTCGATCGAGTTCCTTGGCAGAGACGAACAAATGACTGTCCGGTTGCTCTCTAGAAAAAATGATTTTTAAGCTGAAAAAAAAACAAGGAAGCCTCGAAGAAGTTACCTATAAAAATAAAGGAACAGCAAGAAAAGAATACAGGTGATGACTGCGTGCAAATAGTAGACAGACGCCCAACCAAGCGACGACGTACATAATGCACCAGCTACCGGCATCGTAAAGATGGGACCGATCTGGACGGTGGTCAGATTTAGGACTTCGTCATAGCAATAGGTTTAGGGCTGGCTTACTTGGAAGAAGCAGGTGAGAAACGCGATGAAGAACGCGTTCTGTTTCTGCATTGACCATTGTCGAGTGACTATTCCGATAAGAGTGAATCCGGTCGAGAGGCCGGTACCCTGAAAATGGATTGAATGAACAGTGAACAGTGGAGTAGATAGTTCAGCCTAACCTTCAAGTGGCAAGCCTGAAAGTTTTCACTTCTAATGGTACTTGCCGTTGATGAGGCCTGCACGAGGACAACGGAACGTGACAAACAATCACAGCCAATGAGAACATCTACCTAACACATGCTATCCAATCACGGCTCTGACCTCTGTCTTGTTCGATAGAGCCTGATTGGTCCTGTGTGTTCCCGGTCTCCATGCAGGCCATTTCAACGACTAGTACCAATTTTAAAATTACAAAAAAATCAATGGAGGCACACCCACCTGTAGGAATCGCATGACAATCATCCACGTAAAGCCGAGATGAGCGCATAGCGGAATAAGGGCAGTGGTTAGCGCTGACAGAAAGCCGAACACAGTCACGATCGATCGTGTGCCGAATTTCTGAAAGGCGACTTATCGATTGCATTGTTATCGATCCAGAGGTAGACCTCTCGCCAGAACGAGAGGATTTTTGAAAATCGGAAATAGGACCAGCGGCTCAAGTAGATGTCTCATAACACGTAGTTATTTGTTTATTTAAACACATACATATGATATGGGATACGACAAGAAGCATGTGAATGCCTTCTTAAAAATTAAGATGGGGTCTTTTAAGTTATAAATGTTGAAAAGGCAAAATAATTTATGAAGAGATGTCATAAATCTATGGTCACTCGATTTCTTTCTACATTCCAAGGAAAGGCGGCCTTAAAAAAGCTCTAGCCCAAGAAACTCAGTGATTTTTCTAGACTTCCAAACGGTATTTATATGTAGACTTTGATTTTTAATTTTTGACTTGTTTTCTTTAAGTAGGCTTAATTAGCGTCCGTTTTTCGTTTTTTTAGATTGCATAAATCTCTATAAGCCACTGTACATTATATGCAAACTTGGAATAGCGATTTTCATTAGTTTGAAGAATTTTGAATCCATCAAAAATTTGCTTCCGTTTTGCGTTCTGAGCTACATAGAATCTCCTACCAGACCACACCGGCGACTGTTACGAATCTCTACGAATCTGTGCGGCTTTCTCAGTAGATTGTCTAACAAACATGGGTTTACTAGATTAAATATAATACAGAAATTTCAACGTGATTTTTGAAAAGGTAATAATTTAAGATGGCAAAATAAGTGTGTGGGTTTCCGTTGCCTCTAACACAAAATTAATTAATAATCCGTTTATTCGTAATTGTGCAATTAGGGGCGAGCTACCAGAGCAGAGAAACTCAACAAGACTGAGACCGCGAGGGCGGTCCTTCTAAAATACAAAGGAGACGTCTTGTACTTCCTGTTTTCAAGGAAGAAAACACTGTAGGCGAACTGTGAATGCACTACTTTTTTATCCGTTTGAGGTCTCGCGGATGAGAACTCATGAAAAAGAAGCAGCAGCTGGTGCTTGCCGCGACAATAAGTACAACTGAAGCTGGATTCAACAGTGTAGATGGCAAGGCAATCATATCGCTCGGTAGTCGAACCAGGGTAAGGTAGATAATAGAGTGTAAAAATCTTATTTATCAACACCTATTCTGACTAGGTAGTGTTACGACAGGTTTAGGTCTAAAAGTGCTGCTGGTTAAATGCCAAAAACAATTTTCAGCACGGCTCAGCGAAGTATGTAGTTCTTAAGAGCGGATTTGTATCAGTGACCGAAGCGCTGTAGTCATCGGATGTTATTCAGAAGTCGTTTTAGTCCTCGAACGCCGACTGGGCAGTTTTAGGGTGTATGGCTAGCAGTAAGATGCTTTTTACATTTTGTTGCTCAAGCCTGGAGCGGCTGTTGAAGATAAAAGCTTTTAGACTGATTTTTGGCTGCGCTCAAAACTATTGCGCCTGACGGGACTTGAACTGGCACCTTCTGCTTTCCGGGGAGCGATACTCCGACTTACACCATGAGCGCTGTTTGACGGAACAGAACCTCCACGATATCTTTTTAGAAGCAATCGCCTATTTCCAGTAAGATGATGCTTCGAAATCCACATATTTGAAGGCTACCCTAAACGCTCTACCATGGAAATCAGCCACCTGTTTGGAGTTTTCCATCTCTGACTCCACACAGTATTAAAAATTCCACCCGCACAGGGGCTTAGCATACGTTTGCTGCGACATAGAGAACGACCTTCGTTAGTATTCTGGAGTATTTTCGAGAAACAGAAAAAGGGCGAACATCAAAGATGACAGAGTCACCATAGTCATCAGGTCACCTGAATCAGCCACATGACGGGATAGACGGCCACCATGGCACCGATGGCGACGAACGAGAACAGCATGTTCTTCTCGTTCGCCGAGTACGCGTAGTGACTTCGTGCCAGTACGGCATCGTCATAGTCCAGCAGATAGGAAGTGCTGCCAGTCTGAAGCAGGAGCCGTATATCCGTCCGCTTATGTCAACGAAATGATGAGCCAAAAATAGCACAACGCGGGCAGGATACGGTATGCGGAGCGGGGTACGGTCGTGTGCGCGTACGTGCGCGATCAAACGATTAAGGCGATCGTTCGACGATCAGCGCAAAAGTTCGGCGTTGTCGGTCGTCTATCACCTCCCGATCGGGTGTTTTCCAAGGCCGCAATCAGAAAATGATCTCGCGCCGATGAGGGGACGCCTAGGTGGTCAGAACTACACCCAGGAATCGTCCCAGAGGCACAATTAAAACGCTTGGAGTCGCAGGACTATGAAAGAAGTAGAAAATGCATGCACTCACCTCAAAATAAGTGCCATTGGAGGTCTCATGGATAGTGCCTGAGGTGTTGTATTGATCGATATTGATCGGCTCGCCGGCCATGCAGATGATGGTGAAGTTCAGTGTGAGTGTGTTGCTTTGGGCGATCGACAGACATAGTGTACAGATGAGCAGGATGATGAAGCGGGTGCGATTCTTGAAGACGAACCGATCGCGTGACGTCGGCGGCGGTTCGTCGACGGTTCGACTCACCGTAAACGCTCCACTGTAAGACGGATTGATCATTGTCTGTGATCGGAAGAGCACCGTTTACGCCGCCACGGGCTAACCCTTATAAACTCGCGCGCTGAACCTTTAAACTCGTTGCAAGTTGAAATACGACCGTGCTACCTATAATGGGACGCAGCCGCCTCAAGTAGGGAGATCGTCGAGACCGCTGCGACCGCACGTCATCACGACCGAAACGACCAAACGAAAAGGTTCAACGATAACTTCGAAAATGCGAAGAGCGCGTGACGGTCAGTCGGGTGCGCGCGACGTGATTACGGTCGACCGGAAGTCGATTTATCGAACGATAGGGCGATTGGAGCACGTTTGCAGCAGGAGTATAATCTGGTGATGCGATGACATGATGAGGGACAAGAGTTCAATGTGCCTGGGAATTATCTGGTGATGCGATGACATGATGAGGGACAAGAGTTCAATGTGCCTGGGGATTCTAACTTTTTCCGAAATTTAATAAAAAATATTTTGAAAAAGGACTTTATAAATTAATTCTTACAAATTGATCCGCTGACGCTTGGACAATTATACCATTTTGACGTCAAATTTGACACTTCTTAATACTCCTAACTCTCTTGGAATCAAACTGTCCGGTCCCCCATTACTGGTGCTGATCCACTCAATGATCCCCCTTAGCAGACGACGTCTTCGGCACGTCTTCTGAATCCCCAGGCACATTGAACGACGCCTTCGGCACGTCTAGCGACGTATTCCGCACGTCTTTCGAATCCCTTGGCACGTAGAAGACGTCTGGGTATTTTCCGCCATTTTCCCGCGCCGTAATTTGATCAAAATCGATTGATGGCAATCAATACTTTGAAAACGAACTTCAGATTCGTGTTGAGCAACCTCGACCACCCTCAGGGCTAAAGTTTCGCACCGCCTGGACAACTCCACAAAAAATCAATAGTTTGATCAATATCGATTGATGGCAATCGATACTTCAAACACAAACCTGAGATTCGTGTTCAGCCACAGCGACCGCCCCAGGGCTGAAGTTCCCAGGCAGGGAGAAGACGTCTGGGTATTTTTCGCTATTTTCGTGCCGTAATTTTTTCCTCATTTCTCCCTCCCCCCGAATTTTCCCCTCGATTCTCCCCGATTGTCCACTATTTTACGACTAATTTCTGCGGCGGTGCCGATCGATAGTATGACTCAGTGCTTAGCGGGTTATTATATGTATATAGTGTGATATATCGCGCTATGCACTCGTCTGGCTCGTCGGGGCTTTCGTCCGATTGTTAGCGAAAATTCTGTTTGTGAGGAGTTACATAGTTCTCAACAACAACTCATCGAAATAGTTGTAAAAAAACAAAAAAACGTCTCCCCAGTTCGCTGTTTGTGAAGCAGCGCTTATATTTGCATTTATTAATTAAATAACATCGAGCTGGATGAATGTATTTTGCGGTCATTTCTTTTAATATGGTATAATAAATATTAAAGCGGTTAAAATTGTAGCTTTTTGCACTTTAAAATAAGTTTCAAACCATTTTGGAAATTAAAATCTTTCTATTAGGATGAAAAAAGTCTTTTCATTTTTTTCAAAGATTTATTACTTCACAGCTACAATGTCAAATCAATTGAGATAAACTCCATTTTGTTCCACAACACTTCTCCAAAGACTGGGTGCTTTTCTAATTCCTCTCGCTTAAAGGACTGCAGTTCTGGAGTCGTACCATTGCTGTATCCAGTTTTTGACGTCTTCATCCGTTTGAAAATATTGCTCTCCAATTGCTTGCTTGAGAGCACTGAAGAGATGGTAGTTGGTAGGGGCGAGGTCAGGGCTATACGGTGGATGTGGCAGTACTTCCCAGCTCAGTTCCTTTATTGTTTCCCTTGTGAGTCTTGTAACATGTGGTTTTGCACTGAGTGTCTGACAGGGCATGTGGAATCCGAGCTCCAAATTTCCATGCAAAGCCAAGACCCTTCAGATGATTCCCACCATCACTTGAGACACTTTGAGCTTCTCTGCCAGTTGACGTGTCGTTTGCCTATTATCGGTACGAAGAAGGTGGAGTAGTTCAGTGTCGTCCAATTCAGTTGGCCTTCCTACCTTGCTTTGTCCTCGAGTGATTAATCTCCCTTTAAAAACTTTCCGAACCACTCATAACAGGTGCGATGAGTAATAGATCCCAAGCCATATATATTTCGTTAATTTGGTCGGCTGCCTAACGTGCTGTATATCCCATAATGAATTCATGAATAATGCAGTGCCGAAAATGGCCATGAGGTAGATCTGGCATTGAGTCCGGAAGACTGGATAGATAACGAAGTACAAGAAGGGTCTTGCTCTATGTAGGTGTGCGAACGGTAGACAAGTGTGATAGGATTACGAAATCAGCTATCAATACTGGCTAGTGTGTTTACAAGGAGAACGGTAAAAAAACTTTTTGAAGTGTGAAGAGAGTTTTTTCCAACCTAATAAATTTCAAATAACGTATGCTCAGTTATTGGTACAGCTGATTCAAAAAAAAAACTCAAAGATTTTTCATGGCCAAAAAATACTCTAGACCTTAAGAAGTCTCTAGTTTAATCTGAAATGCAATAGCTATGTTAGGAAAATTTTCAATTCGTTATAATAATGTCTTGTTGCGATCAAAACTCTAGCGCTAGGCGAGACTCGAACTCACACTCGCGGACCGTGGGGGCATTCTCTACGTCATTACTCTAGCAGCGGTGTTCGGTCGAACGCAACATACACCTCGAGGGACCGATTAGCCCTCAATAGAACCTCATTATCACAGCTTAGAACATCAGTACCAGCCACTTGAGGCTTAAAGAGCGTGGAGTGTTCAATCTGACTTCAGAAGCGTCACGCTTGCTGAAACAAGTGTCCACTTTACTTTGAAAACGGCATGTAAAGATTTATCAGATTTATAGTTCATGGCAAGGCATGTTTTTTGGAAAACATCAAGAATTCATAGCTCGCCCATAGAGTGAAAAAGGAGGAGCGGAGACAGCTTTTGGTGATTGGGTAACTAACTCTAACTCTAAAATCTCTTGTGGATAGAATGGTGGACAGAGTAGAGCTTGGTAAGTGAAGGTATAATACAACCTTTCACCTTAAAAATCATAATTGAGTCGGTCCTCTTCTTAAGAACAGCAACGATTCACAGTTTGGATTTTTTTATTACGAAAATGTGCTGATGGAGTGGAATTCTAGTCATCGACTTTTTAATGTAACCACAGCTGCATGGATTCACAACGCTGGAACGCTAAAAGTGAGTGCTAAACACGGTGGTACCACAGGCTGTAGCATTGGGGGCACATGCGTATGAAGGAATCGAAGGAGCTATTGAATTTGTAGAAAGAGAAATTTAAAAATGTTCAATTTAATGTAATCACGTAAATTTTTGTAGAAATTAATCAACTTCAATATTGACCGAATTTTCAGCAAGGTGTTCGAAGACGTACTTTTCAGAGCTATTAGGATGAACCAAAAGCCGTGGCGCTTTTTATTGTAATTCTATACACAATTTTACAACAAAAGGCAAACAATTAGGTCTCAAGGTAAAGACCACTTGAATAAATGCTTCGATTTTATCTATTCGCAAATTTCTTGATACCACTATTTGCGTATGTTTTTTTCTCGTACTATTTTCCACGACTCTGCTAGAATTTAGAATTAAACAAAAATAAGTTTATAGAAAATTTAGAGTTAAGAATAGAATTTTAAGAATAAAGAACGGAGTTACATAATCTCTTTCGGGATGCGTCACGCATTCTACATCTACAGGATATCGTGGAGTTGGTTTGAATGCGTATTTGGCCATACAATGACTTGCGGTGGCCAGCCGATGAACAAGTCGGTGCTGTATCCTTTCCAGACAAGTCTGGTAAAAATTGCCGAAGTAGAATGCGTGACACATCTCACAAAGGATTAACAAGGAAAGGTACCCAACCCAAGGTGAGCCTTTGCGAAGCTATTTTGACAGGATGTAGGGGTCTGTGAGCGGAGTCCAGAACTATAATCAGATTTTGCTGAACGCTTTTTTAAGAGCCTGAAAAGTAGGTCTGAAAGCGTGCGCGCAACTATCATCAACCCCTACGACACCCTACAAGGTATTACTCGACGGCGCAGTTGGTAGGAGGGACGACCCATAGGAGCACATCGGAGGGGTTTTATGTTCGAGTCCGCGTACTGCCGAAATCTTTGCATATATTAGTTTGTTGTTATTAAGATTTCTCATGCTCACATGAGTCAATTTCAGACCATCAATGCTTACAACAAACCAAGGCTGTCTATTAGCGCCTTCATGTGTGCTAGTGCTTTTCAACAACGCCTATCTGCACCACCACCATATCATACTATATCAACAGTAATACCGTAACTGCACACAAATACGCTCATCTTACGGTTGAATATTATGAAACCGGACCATATCGGGACATAATTGCACTAAAAATATCGTTTTCACCTGAAGCTGTTATCGGCCGACTAATTTCCACCTTCACCCTGGATTTCACATCTCCGACAAGGAGACAGATTGCAGTTGCGGATGCCATAAAAGGACTTCTCCTGGACGCCATATATGGAGATATCGACTATCAGAAAGAAGAGGCGGTTCACGTTAGAGGTAGTGTAATGAAAATGGGCCTTTCTATGTATGTCATACGCGTGGGTGGCAGCTGGGTACGTCGATGTTCACCCCGGACCTTTCTCTGCACCCACAGATTGCACGTTCAACGAAGAAGAAGTGGTCACTCCTTGTCAGGGAGATGATTGTTCCTCACTGGCTTTTGTAAGATGCTGTTGGTGTTACACGTGCTTGTGTTTCACTTGTTTCATAGATTTGTACCATAGCTGTTGACTAAAGAGGAGGAGCTAGACAGCACTTTTCATTTCAAAAGAAATAATATGGTTCAGATAGGCACTGTTGGAAAACCAAAACGCATGAAGGCGCAAATGCACAGCCTCTGTTTGTTGTAAGCATTGGTGGTCTAAAATTGACTCTTGTGAGCATGAGAAAGCGTAATAACAACAAATTAATATGTGCGAAAATTTCGGCAATACGCGGACTCGAACCTAAAACCCCCGGTGTGCTCCTATGAGGCGTCGCTCCTAACAACTGCGCCGCCGAGGCACATCTTGTGGAGTGTCGTAGGGGTTGATGATACATAGTTGCGCGCTCTTTCAGACCTCGTTTTCAGTCTGGACTCCACTAACAGGGCCCTACATCCTGCCAAAATAGCATCGCAAAAGCTCATCTTGAGTTGGGAACCTTTCCTTGTAAGTAATGCCGTATTTTATCGTTGTTCTTCCCTACTAGAGTTTAGAACAGTGTAACAAGTAGATCAAAAGAAAATTTATACATATATGCATTGTGATAGTGCAATTCACTTTTAACATGATATTCAGCACATGTACAGTAATCTCTCTATCCGGTAGAAAACTACTCAGACAAAACGCCATTGAAAATGCGCGAGGAATTTTGGTTCACCCTAATATAGTAAAGAAGCAAACAAAAATGGATTTGAAAAAAGGAAAGATGCCGACGAAGGGCTACAAACCAACACCTTGCCTGGTCTCATTTTCAAATTTACATTTTTATTAATTTTAGATGCATGGTGTAAAAAGTGTTGAGAGAGCATACATTTCTTAATTGAAGTGACTCAACAAAAAAACATAAAGAAGAGTACAAAAGTAAAAACCACAATTACGTAATGAGTTCAAGGTAAAGCTCACCAACCTTCTAACCATGGTGCAGATGTGAGTACTGTGAGTGCTAGGGAGGACCGTGTACATATAGGGACGGAAAACCACTAATCCTTTTGGGTTTCATAATCGGGTTACTGCCGTAGAACAGAACTCGCGCGCCCTCATCTATGCATGCAAATCGACGTCGAAGTTCACGAGGTGATGACGTTGCAACTGACGAGCTCCGCCGCGGGCGATCTCAAAGGACAAAAAGGTGCGCTCTTGGTGGTTTGAACTGTTTAGAAGGTGGTCGCTATTTCAATTTTGTTCTGAGTCTTGCTGTTGCTCTCCAACCACTGCTGAAGGGATGACTGTTTATAGTTGTGCTCGAATTACCTATTCGAATACGTATTCGAATTATTTTCATTCGGGTTGAATCTTAGAATTCGAATGTTCAAAAAATCGTGTCTTTCGAATGTATTCGAATTCGAATGTTCAAGAAATCGCATTCTTCAAATATATTCGAATTCGAATGTTTAAAAAATCATGTTTTTCGAATATATTCGAAATTCGATTGCTCGAAAATTGCAAGCATTCGAAACCATTCGAATATTCAAAAATTTTGCGAGGGCACAACTATACTGTGGTTGCTGCTAAGGGTCCATCATAGTCGTTCGAACTAATTCTTAAGGTTGACTATCGGCCAGAGTAAGGTTTCTCAAGGACCTTGGTTTTGTTTGTGTAACTCCTTGACTTCTCAGAACATGTATGTATGATATATCATTATCACCATTTTCATTAATGGAGGGGTCGTTCTTCCGGCGTGGTGACGTCAATTCTCCGATCAAATGCGTCAGGATGTACAACATCTATCTTTAAACCCAAATGCAAGCCAGTGTTGCTTCGCGCTTTTTCTGGGCCGCTTTCCAGGGTCCTCAAGGTTCATGCCAATCTTACGGACACTGTCGTCGCTAGCGTGAAGGACGTGGCCATACCATCGTAGACGGGCTTCGCGCAAGTTGTCAGCTATCGTGGCGACACCGAACCTCTGTCGTATGGTGTCGTTGCGAACGCGGTCCAAACGACCAGCCGTCCACCGTAGCATTTTCGTTTCCATTACACTGAGGCGGCTCTCGATTTCCTTCGTCACGGGCCAGCACTCAGCACCATACGTCGCTACTGGGCGGATGACGGTTCTACAAACTATATAGTTCTATGATTTCAGGTGCTCAGGTATTGTCCTGTCGCAATGCACCCCAGTCAAAGAACGTCCTTTGGATCAGGCTGCACTCACGGGCGCATTCACCTCCAAGTTCAGAATGCCATTCGACGTGACTGTTGGTCCTGATACTTGAAGGACGTAACTCATGAGAATTGAGTGCTCCTGATCTTATTTGGTCGTTCACATTCGTCGTCAAGTACTCAGTATTTTTGACCTTCAGCTTCATTCTTGAAAGATGAAACTCGTGAGAGCCACTGATCTTAATTTTCGACGTTAAGCTTAGGAATGATAATCAGGAAGCTAACACGACTGTTCACCCGTCGCGAAGCGCAACAAATGCGCATAGCGGTCAGTAACGACTTCTTTCTATACGAGTTACTTTTGCTTAAGTTATCTGTAGGCTGCTCAGGCGTTTTGCTAGTAGATTATGCTGACCTTCGTTATCTCGACGATATGAGTAACGTGCAACCGATACCAGGTGCCTGACTCGAATTTCCCGCCCAGGCCAACAAAGCCTTCCATCTCTCCGGGGTCGGTGAATTGGTGCCAAACTTGTCTGGGAAGGATAAAGCGTTGACTTAAAGAGGATTACATAATTTAAAAATCTATCAAATCTTTTATTTGCTATAACTGCGTATTATACTTATTTGATGTGTAATATAAATTAATTTTACCAATAATAAAAAATTCTTAACAGTGAAAACGATAGGTTTTGTTTTGCTGGTAGTTTTATTGCACTCTGTTTTCAACAATAAGTATGGTTGTGTAACCCTCCTCAATTATACAACCAGTTTTGCCATATTTGAATTATAAATGAGAATTGTTTGGATATCACTATATATAACAGTCTATTGAGACACACTTCCTTATTTGTAAATGTGCCACTACGGAGTGCAGTGATTGGCAAAAATGGAAAGTTGTTCAATTTTAAACAGTGATAATAACAAAAGTATCAATAATGATGATAACTATAGTAATTATGATAGTGATAATAATAATATACTATTATAGATAATTAATCATATATAATAAATTATAATTATACATATTATAATAACTATAGTTATAATTATAAAAATTATATTTAAAAATTTTAATTTTATATAATTAAACCTTTTAATTAATCCCTTTTAACTTATAAGAACATCTTTTGCTACTTCTTTAAGTTATATTTTTTCATATAACTCTTAAAAACTTTTTCTGCTCCTCCTTTGTTTTCTCTTTTGAAATCAATTTTCTCATATATAGTCTAATTCTTTATCTTTTCATATTCATTCTTTCTCTTCTATTCTACATCTGATCTCTCCTCCTTTCCATTTTCCTATCTCTCCTCACACAAACAGATTTCAAAGATATCTTAAAATATGCTCCTCTTCTTCACTGAAGAGCCACGAGAGGAGCATTATGCAAGGGTTCGTCTAAATGCAGTGGCGAAACGAACCTTTTTATGTTTTATAATTTGTGAAATATCATTCTTTTAATTAATTATAATTTAAAAATTCTATTATTTTACACTTTTCTTTAATTCCTTGAATTTTACATTTGCTTATGTTTTATATTATCCAATTGCTGACGTAAGCAAGTCATGGTATTGCCAAATACGCCTTCAAATCGCCACCTCAACATCCCGTTGAAGTAGTATGCGTTGCTCATTCCAAGAGGGGTTGAGTAACAGCATCTTTTCTGGCCTTCGCTTTTACGGTAGCAGTTTACTCTGCTAAGATTTGATTAAAATCAAGAAATGTCTAAAAAGAGATGTTAATGGTTCGTTTCGCCAATGTTGCAGACGAACCTTTGTTTAATGCTTCCCCCGTGGCTCGTCAGTGAAACGAAAAGGTACTAATAGAATGGGTGGGTGAGAGGCTAAAGTATTAAAGAAAAAAATCAAATAAAAGGCATATAAGATAAAAAATATGATAAAAAGAAAATTTAGGAGAAGTGTAACAGTAGAGCACGTTTCTATTCGGTCATCATAATATACATAGTAGGAGTGTTGACCAAATTCTGCGAAGTTAGTTTCATTTTAATACTAATTAAAATAGCTACATATTAGTTTTCAACACGCTTGTCCATTGAACTATCAAGATTATCGTTATCACATATTTATAATAAATTTGTTCTTTGTATATAGACGTTTTATTCTATTTGCCATAGTAAATTCAGAATTTTACTCGTTAGTATATCGTTAAGATCGGTAATTTTTGTTATAAAATTATCGGTTGGAAAGCAAACATTGCGACATTCTATGTGTTCTCATTAAAATGGTGGCTGCTTTGACTTTAATAGAAATAGAGGATTTGGGTTGTGGATGCCTTATAACTCTAAAACTAAAATCGTCGGTTTTGTTGTATAATATAGATTCAATTTTATTATTAATAATCTTTATGGAGATGTCTAAGTAATTGCAGCCATATTCATTAAAATATGTTTTGTAATATTAGGTTGGCAACTAATTTCGTGGACTCTCAAGCGCCTTCAACAAAAGCGTTCATAAACAAATAACAAATAACAGTTTTCAACCAAAGTAAGATCTGTTGGAACGCGGGACTGCTTCCCATTTATCAGCTACCTGGCCCATCCCACAGCTGTAGAATTCTCGGGCTTTTGAAGCCAAGAACTCTTGGAGGTGCATCTTGACATGGTCCACATTAATAAATCGTCCTCCAACCAAGAAGTGCTGCAGCGTGCTATAAAGGCGCTAGTAATTTGGCGCACAGCCAGTGCTGTAATGGTGGGTGAGTTAGACGCTCCCAGCTAAGGTCTTCGATTTTTTGAAGCGCCCGATTCGTGACGTGTGATCTGGCGTTATCTTGCTGATAGATAATTCCGCTCCTGAAAATCTGTCTGAACCGATTCCAGTGGATTCAGCCTGCACGCGGCCAGGTTGAGAAGAGTAGATTACATCATTAATGCTGGAACCATTCTTGACGAGCTCCCAGAAGTTAATACCTTCTTGACACCACCAAACGGAGGGAACGTAGCGAACCGGACGCCTCAAAAATAGAAGACCTTGATTGGGAGCGTCAAACTCATCCACCTTCCAGCCCAGACCTTGCGCCGAGTGACTGCCACATTTTTAGTTCGGTGCAGTACTTCTTGATTGGAAGACGATTTGTTATTGTGGACCGGGTCAAAATGCACCTCCAAAGATTCTTGTCCTTAAAAGCACAACAATTCCATGGCCGTGGGATAGACCAGCTATCTGATATATGGGAAGCACTTCTGCGTTTTGAGGGATCTTATTTTAGTTAAAGATTGCCATTAGTTACTTGCTAATAAAGACTTTTGCTGAAGATTCTTGAGAGTCCACGAAATTAGTTGCCAACCTAATAATTTAACTCTGCCTTTTATGCATCATTTAAAGTGTTGTCCACATCTGTATCGTTTAAACTATGAACCGCTAGACATCTATATTCCTATGTGGTATAAAGATGTAGTTAAGAGGTTTTTACTTCTAGGTGAACCCATATTGTAACATGTAAACAGTTGAGTCTGCCAATAAGACACCGATATTACCGCTTCTTCTCTACGTCTCCGCTTCTACACTAACAGTTCCGCTAAGATTTATTTAAGATGTTCTTATGATGATGCAGCCGCATTGGGTATTTCCTGAAATAAGGAGATTTATGATGATTTATATACTGTCTCCTTCCGTTAAAATGCCTCTAGATAAGATGCGATCTCAATATAACGTAGAATTTTTCTGGCTTCTGGCCCCGACCAGCTTAAGACGCGTCGGATACACTACTCCCGTTATAGCGCGGTTCTGGGAGGAACTCTTCATTCAAAATGACTCCCGTTTTAAGGTGACTCAGGCTAAATTCCGGTCCCACACAGAAAATGAAGAGGAGCAAGATGCTGACCGCGTCTGCGGTCAGACCTACCATTATGTTGCCTAGGTCATAGTCGCGGGCAACATCTGTTCAACAATGTATTGAATGCAAATATACGTTTTTCGCTCGTGCGCGGCTCACAAAAGTGTTCCCAGTCAGCAATATGTCGAGCACGGTGGAACATTCAGATAATCGTTAGAAGTTGCCGTTAGAAGTTGAGATTTCGTCTAACAGGAGCTACAGAAGATGGGTGACGCTTAGATAATGTATTCAATACGATGCCGTAAACATTTGTTTTAAGCTTAGAGGAGCTGGAATAAAGGTCATGTACTGTTGGAGGAGGTATTGTTGCGATCAGAGCTCTCTTTCTCTGGAAATGTGAAACTTGTGCCTGCATCTTCTGCTTTTTTCACAGGATTAGAGCAACAGCGCTGGTTGATCGCACTTAACAATCCCAACTCGTAGTAGAGCGCTTGAAAGCCATTTGCAACAAGGATATCGCGGATGTGGCGCGCGGTTTAACAATGCTGATATTAGGTTGGTGAAAAAGTCTTGCACCACAGGGTATTTTTTTCAAAATTTTATTGCTTCTTTTGTGAGCGACTTTAATCTTCGAGTTAATTACCATTTACATCTACAACCTTGTGATATCTGCTGGGGAGATCACGAAATCCTTCCTTCCAGAATGAAGTCAGCTGTGACTCAAAGAAGTGCTCCACCTCGAATTCCAGTTCGGTTCAGTCGTTGATGCACCTATCGCTTAGTTGTTGCTTGAGAGCTCGAAAGGGGTAGTAGTCCGATGGCGCAAGACCTGGCGAATACGGTGGGTGGGGCAGCATCTTCCTCCGAAGCTCTACAACTTCTGGCGAAGCGACTGTGCAAACCTCGCGGTTTGCAAGACAAGATCTCGCTCAGCTTTTATAGCTGTGTAGCGTAGATGTTTGCTGTTACTGCGGTGCCGTCGTCAAGGAGGTCATGATAGAGATTCCTCGAGAACCCCACCAACAGCACAGCATTATCTTCCTCTGGTGGACGTCCGCCTTGAGGTTGTGATTCTCCTTGAGGGACCCACTGGGTCTACCGATTATGGTTAACGAGGAAGACCAAGGATTTATCTCCCGTGACGACATTCTCGAGAAAGTGCTTATTACGGAAAAGAACACGGAGAGACTGAGCGATAGACAGTCGCGAAGCCTTGTCCGAGTCACGGACTCAGTCACACTTCACTACAGTCGTAGTATTTATATGCCCTCAAAAGCAAATTGCCATGTATGCGAGATATTCTAGAATGTTTGTGCTACAACTACGTAGTACCAAACAATCCTTAGAAGTTTCCGTTAAATTTTGAAAATTTTTCAAAATTTTCGGTGCAGGACTTTTTCACCAACCTAATAGTATGAAGGGATAACACTTCGCCCGGAAGGGAGGGAGTGCGGTTTCGATTTCCGCTTGGCGCAAGAGTGTGATCGCAACAAATGATTTTGCAGCATCAGTTTACACATTTTTTGTTGACCATGTCTAACCTGCATCCGGTACTCAGTTATTCCTCGCACATGTATGTCATTCTTATTCATATAACAGAGAGCATCTCTAAGAACAGAACTTCGGATAATTTAAAGTTGCTTTGTGCGTTCATGCTCTCTTTACGACGATTGTTATAGTTATATTGAGATATGTTATTGGTATAGTAATATTTAGTCGTTGAATGCAAATTTAGATAATTCTGTGCATAAAATCTGCAAAAAAGTCAATTCCAGTTAGGGCACGACTCCCGTTATAACGCGGATTTTTTCCGTTCCCTTCAAACGCGATATATCGAGAGGGGACTGTACCTCATATCGCATTTGTTCAATAAAGGGTAAAGAGGGAAGGGTTTATATGACGAAACAGTTAAGCATGAACAGTTTAAAAATTCTTCATGAGAACACTTTCAACCGATTCGCATCCACCTTGATAAGTGCAAATAGGGTTCGAGGAATTCTGATCATCTCGAGAAGTCCACATCGAATACTAGGAATGTAGATAACATATGCTGTCCAAATTGAAGGAATGGCGAAATCGAGAAATACTGATGCAGCCAGGTCGACTGCCTGAAATGCAATCTCGTAAAAAGAACCTTAACTGTTTTATACCGCGCACACATTTGCCCTAGCTGCATCTATATTGAATCTTAACCGAAGCAGATATTCTTCAAAAAAAGGGTATTCTTTTTTAAACTTTGTTGGCTAGCTGCAATCCTGAAAACAAAAACAAAAACAAAAAAACAGCTGAAAACATTAAACGAAGTAGTAATGGTGCTTCTAGCATAGGGATGTTTTTAGATGAATCAACACGAACTCTGTGGCATAAAGTGAAGAGAGACAGCAAACTTTTCAGTTCTGGCACTGGTCAACGGAGCAAATGGTCGCATTTGATGCAGGTCAACAGGATCCTTGAACTGCGTCCATTCCGGGAGGGTAACGAGTAAAAAGGATTTCCCGGATCAAATGTATAAGTGAAAGGGTGGAGACAGGTCAGTCTCACTCATCCCTTCGTCGAAATTTGTATAGGGATGTTATGAAAACTTTAAAAGGGAAAAACAGATAGCACCTAACGAGAGCTTTCCAACCCTATTTGCTTTATGGCCAGCGGCGATCTCTACTCGACGAAGGCTGGCTTGGTTCACATCCTGTAAGGGGTTAAAAACGAGGTTCAAACGCGAAAACTGAACTCCGCCGAGGCCAAAATGGACTCTGCCCTGATAAAAATGTAAAAACCCAAACAATGAATGCACAGACTCTTTGTATCGATCAGTTGTCTACTCTCTTGCAGATCCGTGGTGCTATCCACCCGATCGGTCTTGCCTTTCTGGTAGATGCCTTCCATGAATGTGCGTTCTTGTTTCTATCGAAATCTGTCAAATCGCACGTTCTAGCAATCTACACCTTTGATTAACCCAAAAGCCAGCAAAACATTTGGAAAACACTGGGAAGGAACAGAAAACGAACCTTGTTCTCAATATCCAGGGTTGATTGTAATCCACTAATTAGAAGAGTTGGAGTTGCGAACACAATCGGCAATATACAACACACGGTGAACAGTGACAGGATAGAACGATCCTTGTAGTAGCGATCCTGCGTCTGAAAACGTTATACGTAGTCGAGTTTCCTAAGAGCAAGTGATTATACACATACAAGGTTTCCGTTTCCAGAGATACTCTTTGAATGACTCAGATGGCGCGTGACTTTTCTATAGATCAAGAAATACAGAATAACAGTTATTGCAGTGGAGATACTGAAAAGCACTTGGGTTGTGCGAGCAAAATAATCGAAATGGTAACTTCCTGACCCCTGGATGGCGAACATCAGGATCTGAGTCCAGGAACTCCTTTGGGCCATGCCACATACTTCATCGAGTACCAGCTCATTTGAGAGCACGGTATTGTAGAGAGAAAATGCCACACCGGTCAACGGAAATAGCAAATAGAAAATTATGATTCTAAACATTTGTGTTAGACTAATAGAATCATTTTAAAACAAAAAGAATATACTGCCAGCTAACGTTAAGGGGGTGTTTATACCGTTTGTGAAGCGATGCGAATGCCACTGCAGATGTGACGCGATCTGGTCGCTCGCTTTCGTAAGGCCGGCATCGCGGCGCTCAGTTCATGGCCATTCCGCCGCACGCAGTCGAATAGTCAAAGAGAACTTCACCGCGGCCGACGCAACAGTGGCGGTCGCCATGCCCGATGGCTTCCCGCGGCCATCGCGTGCATGGCATAGTTTTTCGCGCCGCGCGCGGTGTTTAGTGTTGGTCCTGAACGGATCGCCGTCGCGCTTTCTTGCAGAGCGATGAGCGATGCGACGAGCACTGAGAAGTTCAAATTCCTTCGCGTCGCTCTGCAAAACTCATCGCCGCGATTCCATCGCGGCAAGATGAGGTATGTACGAGGCCTAAGGGTATTGGTGCTATTCGCACCACACAACAGCGGTGATGCGAAATTAGCTATATGCGCAATTGCGCGTAGTCACTTTCAGACATGGGTCACTTCAGAGGTGGACAACAGTCTAGTAGGAATTACAGAGAAAAACATATATGCAGTCTTGTGAGCTGTAGACGCTATTTCGCTATATTCAACTATTGATGCTAAATTAATTTTTGTAAATGCTTTACAGTATCAGCATCCAAAGATTGGAACGTCCCTGAAAGCGTATTCTGGGGCCGGATTTATCAGCGACTTACGTACTTCGACGGAGAATTGTAAGTGAAAAGCTCAGATAACGCGGCTTATCCAGCGACATAAGGAGCGATAAGCCGCGTTATCTGAGCTTTTCGCTTACAATTCTCCGTTAAAGTTACGTCGTTGACGAATCCGGCCCTTATCGTTAGTCCTAGCACTTCGAGTTTACTTGTAGCTGTTAGTTCGGGCGATAAATTGTCATTTCTAGTGTTGTTCAAGTATTTTTAACACAAAATCCACTCTGAAAAAGTTTTGATGAAACGTGAAAGATTCGAATCAATAGTATAAAAGTAGTGAATTACCAAGCTACGTTCAAGCCCTTGCTAAGCAATGAACAGCAATGTCACCATCGTGTAGCTATCCTTGTCATTGCGTGAGAGGTGGTGCTCGCTGCACAACGCGCATCGCACGACGCAGCATCGCCTGACTGATACATGAGCGCATCATTACGTCGCGTCGCGCCGCGATGCTGCTCTGAACGTCCACTAAGAGCGCAGACGGACTCTCCCGGCGAAGCTGGAGCGGCGGCGTCTCGAGTAGTTCGAATCATTTTCGGCGGTGCCGCTGGGCTCGCCAAAAGTCTGGGGGGGCTTAAGGCCGGGGCATACTTCCATCGCCGCGATGGCATCGCGGCGCTCAGTCCATGCCCATTCCGCCGCACGCGGTCGAATTGTCAAAGGAAACATCGCCGCGGCCGCCGCAACAGTGGCGGTCGGCATGCGCGACGGCTTCCCGCGCCCATCGCGGGCATGGCATACTTTTTCGCGCCTCGCGCGGTTTTTAGTGTTGGTCCTGGACTGATCGCCGTCGCGCTTCCTTGCAGAGCGATGAGCGATGCGACGAGTACTGAGAAGTTCAAATTCTTTCGCGTCGCTCTGCAAAACTCATCGCCGCGATTCCATCGCGGCGACGGGAAGTATGCACGAGGCCTAAGGCCCATGTTAGCCTTAGTTCATACTTACGCCGCCACGCGGCGCGGCACCACGATCGCCATAGATATCGATTCTTCGCGCCGCCTGGTCGATATCTATTCTGACCATTGTGCCGCGCCGCCCAGTGCCGCAAGTATAAACTGAGGCTTAGGCCTATGTTATACTTCGGCGAAGCGTCGCCGACATCACCGACGCCGTGTTGTGAGGACTGCTCACTGCGGCACGAAATCGAGAAGTGCAAAAACGCCCGTCTTGCGGACACCAATAGTGCCATTTTTACTCTCAACGTTCTTTTATGGTTAGTCTCACAACCACTGCCTAATGCTGTGCGAAAATCCCTTCAGCTTGCTAGAACACTGCTTGTATGGGAGGGAGTGGGATCCCTTACGTTTCCTTCGCTTTGTCACCTTTCTTCGCTTTTCTGTCTTTTTCACCCGTTTTATTCGCATTTTCTACGCCTTTTCGCTTTCTTGCAGAGCAAGTAACAGAAGATAAACTGTGAAAAAAACTGAAAACGTAATGAGAATGGTGAAGAATTGCGAAAAACTGATGCGGAGTAGCAACAAAAAAATGAAAAACGGCGTTGAAACAGAAAAATAAAATTGGCAGTAGAGAAACTGATTCAAATAAGTAGTGTTTCCTCGCTTTCTGAAATGATACTGCAAACCTCTATGAAGAGCTTCTTCGAAATACGAAGAAGTATAACATAGGCCTTATACTTAGGTGCCGCTATTGTCGGGATCTAGGGCGCGCGAAAGGCTAGAACGCAAACAGTCTTTGCCGGCGCCTAATGGACGCGCAGTCAGCGGAAGCGGCTATAATGAGATGAATAATTATTGCCGTAGCTCCTCCGCCGCCCGTTTAAGGATAGGGCTGCAGCGTTGCGGCGGAAGTGTGTGGGGACCTTAACAGTCACAGTGCTCTTAAAGCGTAGCTTAGTCAGGACAGCACTACCACGCGTTTCAAAGCTGCAAACTTTTGTGAAGATACCTATAACGAATTTTGCTGCTCCTAACACTCGACTGTCGAAGCTTAGGTATTCAACTTCACCTTTTCTTTTTTCCGAAAAACTCTGGAAACATGTGCAAGTTTGAGAGGCACTGTTGAAATATGCTTCATGTAGAGCTAATAACATTTCATTCCTTAACTTGAATGTGCTAGTAGTGCAAAGACGATGTGGCGCGACACTCATCCTCAGCTTTGTTACCTTACTACATCGCCAATGCGTTTCACTATCATTATCATTATTATTATCAGTTTCCATTCTAGATCCCCGTTACAATCAGCTGAGCCCAGACAGATCCCTGCTATCGGCAGAGCCATGCGGAAATATTGCCTTTACTATTATTGCCGCCCCGCTATGACGCCAAAGCGTCACTTCAGCGACAAGGGTTGCCGCCAACGGCATCCCCTTCGTCTATGTCCTCTGCTTAAAGACGGATCTCCCGCGTTGCCGCGTAAGTAGTTCATTTTGAACATTAAGACTCTAGATATTGAGACTGAGCACCGACGCAAAATTTTGAACCCGTAGTGTTTTTGCATTAGAAGCGATTTTTTAAAAATTAGATGTGAACGCGTATGCTACAATTTTTGCGAACTCACGTTGATTCCGGCAAGGGCCCGTAGCCAAATATAACGACGAATCTGTCCACAGCGTCGACGAGACCTTGTGTAGCTAGTGGGTTTAAAAGGAAATTCCGGATTGCTGAGCACTGTTGCAGCGTCATCTTAAAGCATTGAGATAATGTACATTCCAAATTTTTAAAGATTCTCGTGGGATGTCGAAACTGTTGTAATGGTGGGTTCTTCAATCCTTACCACGTTCGCGTTTTAACCTCAAAAGAAGACATTGGATTAAGAAGCTCAACATTTTCTTCAGCATATCTGATAGAATTACGGTGCAATTAGATAGTGGTGGCTGGACATAAAATTAGATTATCAGCTGCAGAATTTTTTTAGACCTAGCTTCCGACGCTCATAGATATGTCTAAGCTGATGAATTTGAGCCCAACCCATAAAAGCCCTTGATAAGAGCACATCTCATGGTTCATGTTTCTGACTCAAGCATTTCGTCAACTCGCTGAACTTGCCGAGTTAACGTCAAAGACATGTAAAGAAGCTCCAGTTTTGTGTGTTCAATCTCCATGACTTTCTAAGAACAATTATTGAAGCTTGGTGAAATAAAATGTTTGGCTTGCAATTACATTAGTATACATCTAGCTTTCAGCACATACACAAATAGGCGCACTTTTAATTTATCGATTACCATCTAACTAGGTTTTGCGTTATAATAAGAACGATGAAGAGTGCAAGGTCTAAAACTTCAAAAAGGTGCATGGAACGCAGAAGGAAGAGGTGGTGCCTGTCGCGTGCATCCGAGTCCAGCTTCCTGTGGTCGGATTCATCAACCATTTACATAACTTTAACAGAGAATTCACAGCGGAAAACTCAGATAACGCGGCTTATCGCTCACACATATCGCCATATCGCGTGATAAGCCGCGCTGTGAGGGATTTTGGCTGTAATTTTCTCTGTTAAATTGCTATAAGTTATTGATGAATCCGGCTCCTGGTTCGGATTTTCCGTCCTTGCAAAGTTTTCCATCCTTCTAGGGTGTGAGATGACATCACGCACGTCTTGAAAAGACATCACACTGGCTTTTCCATCGGTTGGCCAGCGCAGGTCATTTTATAGCCGAAATAGTTATTCAAGTGTTCTACCGTAGAATTAGTGGCGCATCCCAAAAGAGATTAATTGATGCCCCCTATCCTTTAAGCTTCAAAACAGACGAAAAATTGTAAATAGGCTCTGACAGCAGTTGAAGAAATAAGAACTGAATGAAAAAAATTCTGGAAGTAGTCAGATGTCGTACGCGTACCTCTTTATGCACCATGACCAAGTAGCTGAGGTCAGCTATAAGGTTGTAGATGGCGGCCAATAAGAATACGCTACAGCTGCAAATGAACATTCGTCGAGGACGTTGCTGCATGTGACGGTTTGATACTAGCGACACCATTATCGCCGCCAGGTAGAGCGAGGTGAAGCAGTGCATTGGTAGGAAGACGTAGGTATCGAATAGATGTGTGTCATCCACGAGAACTTCGATGCTGTTCACCGTTGTCAACGAGGCCATCAATGTTGCATCTGTCGAATAGCTCAATAGCATAATCACCTATTGCTTACCTAATAATTATATTTCCGCGGGAGATTATTGAAACTTCGGAGAGTGTCGAGCCTCTTGTCAAGAAGTCGCGAAGTTAGCAGAGTTATTTTGCTAAACGTACGGGTACTTCTCTGAACAGATGCTCCTTAATTCACTAATGACCTCTAATTATTGCTATTCGTTCAAAAGAAGTTCAGCTCCATTTATCTTTCTCTTTGCCTAAGGCCATCGTTTTTCAGAAAAAGTAGATGGCGGCCGAAAAAGTGGCGAATCTTAGCTTCATAGAAACGAATTTCGAAGGCATCGCTAATATATATGTTGTTACAGGATGTTTTGTTGCGATCAAAACTCTTGCGCTAGGCGGGTCTCGAACCCGCATTTCTGCTTTCCGTGCCGCGATGTTCGCCTTACACCACCGGCGCTGTTTGACCGCACGTAACATCCGCGATATCCTCGAGGTCCGTCACTAATATATAATTCACTGTTATTTTTGTACTCTTTGGCCGTTATTGTGTTAATGTTTTATTAAATAAATGTCATCTCTTCAGCGACGCCATTGACTTGGGCTCATCAGCACCTTCTGACTCTCGCAAACAGGCCACCTCGCGTGCGGTCGTATTCTCTGTTGCTCTCATATTCGTGCTTGCTTTCATTTCTTTCGTGTCGAATACCCTTCTTTTTGTTCCATTCTATTGTTTACTTGTTCCTCTAGTTATCTAATATACTATTTTGTTGCTTTCGTCTAATTTGTTCTTGTTCTTAGCCATCTTTTCAGTGTTCGTTTTCAGTCATTCTTTGCATTATTAATTTTTTGCATCAAGTAGCTCAGAGATCAACATGGCACCAAGGTCGCAGCCAACAACCACCGGAAGGGAAACCAGAGGTGCCAGTCTTTCACCGTCGAATCAGGCTGGATGGATGGGTCAGGGAGGTGAAGAGGAGTTTGCCGGGAAGTCGGCAATAGAACTTATCCGGATGGCTATGGAGCTGATACGGATCCAGCCGTTGGGCGCCTCCTTTGAGCCACTGTCCAGAGAATTCCAGTAGATTTCTCTGATGCTTTGAAGCTCGAGAATTGCTATCGCATAGTGAATAGTGGCTTGGAGGAGGGTGCTGATGATCTCGACCATCTGGAAGGCAGGCCGCTCTTGAGGGAGAAGTAGGACGTGTTCTCGATGCACTTAATGTAGAATGTCGTCTCATTGAAGTCTATAGAATGGGTAGGCCTGACCCAAAACGACCACGGCTAGAAAAAAGGGTTCTTCCTTCCTCTACCCAGTGGCGTCGTTCTCTCTCCAATAATTGCTTGCTTCGGAGTTGCGGCTTCTCTCATGTGCTCATACGCCGGAGTATGACTGCAGATGAGAGAAAACACGAGTGGGTGGTGTATCGGGGGCGCTGACATGTGCCTCGGACCTCCCCAGGAGCACGGGAAACTCTTAATTTAGCACGGCTGTAAGCCACTGAAGTGCCTTTCAATGGACGCTCACAGCATGGTGAATAAAATCGAGCATTTTCAACTCTTTTTTGCCACAATGTCTGCCAGATTTCGTTTTTTCAGAAACTTGGTTTAATGAGAGAGCTTTGGACTCAAAAATAGTTGGCCCCTTCCCTGCCTTGTCTTCCGATCTGATCTTAATGAACGCATTTGAGGAGGTGTCTAATGTGTTGTGAAATGAAATCTTATTAATGACCACAAGCACCTTACTGCTCTTGGAAAGGCTGACGTGCTGTGCCTTGACCTCTTCTTACTGTTACAGCCTCATACATTCGCTTCATTACCATTTACCGTCTACCTGATTCTGCCAAGAATGTGGTTGTAGAAGGTTTTAGCTTAGAGATTGATTGGGTTGGGCAGCATGCATTGAATTCGGCCAGTATGATTTTCCTGGAACATTTTCAAGAATGTGGATTCCAGTAATTTGTCAACATGTCTACACTTGGTGCAAACATTTTTGGTTTAGTTTTGTAGTTTTGTCCTCATTACCAATTGAATTCAATGTAGCTACACTTTCGCCGTTAGCCACATTAGATCACTGGATCGTTTCTTTTGACATAATAGCCAAATTCACCGATTTTTCGCCATCTCCGCTCCCTGATGTGACTACTCAGCGCCAGACAGCCACTTTTGTGCTGTAGATTGGTTAAGCATATTCAATTAGTATGCTTCTATGTCTGATGTTTGTCAACGGTTTTGCACAGTGCTTTATGACGCTTTTGCAATATTTATTCCTTTTACATTTCCTAGGTGTAAACCGATGATACCCTCTCCGCATCTGCAATTTATTGAATCAAAAACCGCGTCTTTTTCGTGAGTCAAAACGCTCCTTTAACAACCAATCGTACACAAATGTCTGCGAAAGCTTCAACCATCATGTCATAAGATTTGTTGCTAATTAGGAAAGGTGGCTTGCCTCTCAAGCCTTAGGCCGAAAACTTTACAATACATCCATTAGTGACTAAAGGCTAAAACATGTCTTCCAACGCTAATTGGACCATGTGGCTACGAATTCCGTACCGTCCAAGAAAAGGCGGTTACATTAGCTGAATTTTTTGCCAATGTTTTCTTGCAGCTAACACCTCTGCGTCCCCAGAACATCTTGCGAATGCTTTATCTATCAAACATACATTTGGCGACATATACTTTTATCCGCATGAAGTCTCTTTAATTCCCAAGTGCTTAAGCCCATCCTCCTCTAAGCCGTATGAAGGAATCCCTCTTATAGTGTTAGGAAAATGTCACTACTCTCTTTCTAAGCCCCTTGCGCTCCAATTCAATCTGTCTTTGCTCTTAGGAGAAGTTCTGCAAGTGTGGAAGGAAATCATAGCAACAGTGATTTTAAAGAGTTCAAGCACTAGTGCGAGAAAATCCAAACTTGGCTTAACAAATTCAACGTTATTCCTCGCAAGCAGCACGGATTTTTATCCGGTGCTTCGACTGCAACCAACCTAATTGACTCGCTTTATTATTTCTCGTATGCTATTAATAGAGGAAAATTAGTTGATGTGATATATTCTGATTTATCTAAAGCGTTTGACAGGGTATGTCATAAAATACTGCTTGATAAATTGGAAATGCTTGTGATTCGAGGTAAAGTGCTGAACTGGCTAAGATCGTATTTTTCAAATAGAGGCATAACGGTTAATGTAAAACATAACTTCTTCATGAGTTATGCCTGTAGAAGCGGTGTCCCTCAGGGATGTTTATCCTCTTTATTATTCATGATTTACACCATTGTTCTATATTTCTCAATTCCTAAGAACTTCTACTGACATTAAAATTCAGCTGTATGCTAATGACGTCAAACTACATGGGTGTATGATAATAGAAACAAAACTGAAGTACGTTTGGCGCTTCAAAGCTCCAGTGAACGTATGCATTTCTGGGCAAATTGTTCGGGTATTCCTCATAACACGGATAAATGTGCTGCTATGCATATGGGAGATGACAACGTGCCCTTATATGCCATTGACACGGTAAGCAGCTTACAACCTACCGTTACACAAAACACCTTGGCGTAATGTTTGACACAGATCCAAAGCTTTTGACACACATTGATGGTGTAGTTCGTAAGGCCTACAGTTGTTACGTTTGCTTATTCCGTAATGTAAAGTGTTCTGATGAGGCAATATTGTTGAGACTTTATAAGTCTCACGTGCTGCCTCAACTTGAATACTGCTCTCCAGTTTGGAGTCTTCACCTGAAGAAAGATATTCGCAAATTAGAAAGAGTGGTCTTCACCCGTCTACTCTGGTTTAAGGTGAAGCGTCCTCAAAGTGGAACCGACATACCTAATTATACCGATAAGTTAAATATGTTTGGTTTAAAGACACTGCAGGAAAAACGCATTGCTTCTGACTTGACTTTTTGTTTCCGGGCTCTTCGAAATTAATCAAAATGATTAGCAAGCAAGTGTTGAGTTTGTGCCATCAGGCTTGCGTAATGGTAGGATAATCCTTCCCTCCTAGCCTGGTGTTTTGAAGAGCGAAGAGCCCTTCCGCGTACTTCCTCTGAGCGTGCAAGGCTGACCAGAAGGCTATCTCAATGGTAGGTCGGAACGGCCCAAATGTTGTATATGGGCAGTATCGCCTCTCTCTGGGAAACAACAAAATGCAAATATCTCGACCACAACACAACTCAACGCGGAGTTAGGGACGACGGAAGTTAGGATGTTGGCAGCTTAAGCCCTCTGCCAGCACGCGCAAGGCGGGCTCAAGTTGTCTGAAAACAGCTATGACGTGCGAGCGGCGGTGGCGCAGTGGATAGAGGGGGGGGGGGGGCGTGATCCCCACGATAGCTGTTTCTAGCCAACTTAAGCCCGCCCTCCGCTTGCAGGCAGAGGGCTAACGCCACCAACGCTCAGCTTTCATTGCCACTAACTCTGCGCAGAGTGAGTTGTGGTCGAAATCTTGGCATTTCGTTGTTTCCCGGAGAGAGGCGATTCTGCCCATTTAAAACACTTGGGCCGTTCCGACCTACCCTTGAGATGATCTTCTGGTCTCCTGATGAGATTTCGCGCCTTTTCGCTAAGATGCGTGAGAACGATCGCGCGGATGACAATTTATTAGCCGATATAGGCTCAAAGCGGCTCGGGGGGGGGGGTCACCTTGTACTCACGATCAGTGGCTATCCGCCTCCCGTAGGTAGCCAAATTACATCGCAATAACCTACCTCAGTTCACCACTGAGGTAGAACCCACCACTGCTGTGTAAAAAATTTTATTTTGTACAATACAGAATGGACTAGAGGCCGAATTTTACGAAATTTATGGTGAGCCGCTTAGCACTCCGAAATATTGCTGCAGATTCTGTGTGCGATGAGCGCTCGCGGCCTGATGGGGAAAGGTTAACCGCGATCCATTGGCTTACCCCGCCCCGCCCTCCCCCCCCCCTCCGCTCACTACGCAGTTCGCTCCGCTCGCCACAGGCCATGTAGAGGCAGCTTCGCTGGATAACCACCCCTTGCGACAAGTTTTTCCAGACGAATCTGTTATCAATTCTGTTTCCCTGAGCGATGGGGGTAAAGTTTGCCTGTGTGGGACCCAAATCTTAAGCCAAGGTAAACGCTTCTCTCATTAATAAAAGAACAGGGGCAGCCGCACCTCCTCCCCCCCCCAAGCATTCCTCACCATCAGCTTTAAGCGGGTTGTACTGATTTTCTTTAAAAGAGTGTGAATTGAGGTTGAATGCCATAATTCATTCCTCACCGTCGCTGCCAGCAACGGTGCCCGGTAAAGATGTCCCCTCCCTATTGCCGAAGCCGTTGCCGTAGTGGGACTCCACACCTCCGCATTCAACGTGGCTGCCACCCTACCGCTATGGAGTGCGCTCAGCTTTTCAGTCGCAGTGCAGAAACGTTTCAATGAAGCATTCCAGAAATGATCCACCTACTAGAATGTGAGTGGATCTATGCGGACTAAAAGCAGATCGGAATAGATTTTTTGCATTAGGCTAGGGAAGGGACTCCAGGGTGGGTGCGATCCAAGCTGCTCGTGTGGGAACTGCTTTCGTCGCTCAGGGGGAGTCCGCAGCTGGATTCTGCGCTCTTCGAGCGCAGAATCAGGCTAGGGAAGGGACTCCAGGGTGGGTGCGATCCAAGCTGCTCGTGTGGAAACTGCTTTCGTCGCTCAGGGGGAGTCCGCAGCTGGATTCTGCGCTGTTTGGTGCAGTTGGTAGAGGGTTCGCTTCATGCGAAGGATGTGGGGGGTTCGGTTCCCGTCCGTCGCGGCGTTCTTGCACTTCAGCTGAGTATCTGAGATCAGGGGGTTTCGACGTCTACATGACGTTGCGCGTTTTTTGCGCATTGTTTCAGCCGTATGCGCTTCGCCGCTCGAAGAGCGCAGAACCCAGCCGCGGATTCCCCTGAGCGACGAAAGCAGTTTCCACACGAGCAGTATTATGGCGTACACCCTGGAGTCCCTTCCCTAGCCTGGATCTGCGGTCGAAGATCTCAGAACCCAGCCGCGACTCCCCCTGAGCGAAGAAAGCAGTCGCCATACGAGCAGCTTGCATGGCACACACCCTGAAGTCCCTTCCTTAGCCTAGCTCTGCGCTCGAAGAGCGCAGAACCCAGCCGCGAACTCCCCCTGAACGAAGAAAGTAGTCTCCATACGAGCAGCTTGTATGGCACACACCCGGGAGTCCCTTCCCTAGCCTGGCTCTGCAATTGCACAATAGACGTCTCACCCGACGCCTAAGGTTACGGTGAGCCAGTCCTGATATCCTCCGTTTATAATCCTGTATGAGTAAAGCCATATAACTGTGATAATTTAATTATGAAAGTATGAAAAACAAAGAATTAGTTTGGTTTTCGTTTCGCGCGGGCCCTTAGACGAAGACCAAACAGACAGAGTATCCTTCCCCCTGTGCTCATCAGTAAGGGAGGGGAAGGAAGAAGGAGTTGCTGCTTGAACTAACCTCAGCTCCTCCTGTTGAAGTTGGATTTGGCGAGCAACAATTGAACGTAAAGAAGGAAGTTTAAGATGTTGTAGACAATTAACGCTATAAAGATACCACCAGAAAAGAGTAAACCTTGAATGAAAGGCAGTAAGGAGACGAAGGGTAGCAGTAAATTAGAATAGATAGAGCAACTCGCAGCAGTGGCACGGAGAGCGCAACGTGGCTCAACGAGAAGATCCACCAAGGGGAAGGGAGTGGATTAGTAGAAAAGGGGAAGATTGTTAGGGAAGGAGTTAGTTAAGGTGAAGGAGGAAATAATGATGAGGTACCCCTCCACGCCGAACCACCAAACGCCCTCCAGTCCACCACCAATAAGTTAGGGAGCATGTTTTTATAGTTTAAGTACTAGGATTTTAATACATGATAAAAATAATGAACCGTTGAAAACAACACTAATCAAAGCATTTACATAACGAGTCCATTATTTGAATTTTAGAGTGATCTAGATCGTATTTATATTGGATAAATTTGTTTTTATGAATGCATTTAAATAACGAGCAATTGAAAAAGTTACTGTAAAATCCTGACTCAAACAGTTGCCTTTTAGTATGCAAAAGTCTAGTTACAAAATCGCCTTTAAAACTACAGGTGCGTGCAATTCTTAGAATTTCTGCATAGATCTGGCTTTTTTGATGTTAGATGACAGACTGGCATCGAAATGAGGAAATCTCTTGGTACTAAAATTAAAGGAATCTGTCTTACTATAAAGCTTGGTGGTTAATCTTTTGCTTGAGCTCTTTATTTCCATATTTAAATAGTTGCACGAGTAGTCGTTGTCATAAGTAATATCTAGGTTCAAGACATTAATATAGACGTCGATAAGTTTGTTATAAATATCATTAGAGCTGCTGTTATGGACAACTAAAATGTCGTCCATGTAACGGAACGGAATGAACAAGTAGAGATTAGGATGAGTAATAGAGTAAACATACTTGAAATATGTGAGAGTTAAATCAGCCATAAGAGGACTTGCATTACTACCCTGCTGTACTCCCACTTTTTGAATAAACAAATGGTCAGAGAATTTACAGTAGCTGTTACTAAGAAGGTAATCTATAAAATAAATTATATCGTGTATAGTGTAATATTTATAGTTTTTAGTTCCTATAGAGTTACTGTAGAAGGGTTTATTATAACCATTATAGGCAATGAAGTTTTTGTTAACATTTTAAAACAAGTTTTGAGTGTCTCTCTAATATTGTTAAGAATATTGCAGTTAGGTAAATTAGTAAACATATTGGTGAAATCCGCTGAGAAAACTTTTAGATTGTGCCCTCGTATATTTTGTAGTCGTTCGCTTATATTAATGTTTTGAATAGACCAATACCCTATAAATCCTCTATTTCTGGTTCTAATGGTGTCGACGTAGTTATTAAAATGATTCCTAATAAACTTAAGAATATTAGCTAGAAAGACGGAGAGTGGTTTAAGGCTGCTATCAGCCGCACCAGTTATAAACCTGAATTTAGCTGGTGTTTTGTGTAGTTTAGGTATACCATAAACTATTGGAATATTACTTCGCGGCAACAATTGTAGTTCATTAACAGTATTGAATTTAATGTGTTTTTGAATAATTTCTGCAGTAGTGTTAGAGTCTACTAACTAAGGTGTATGTGTTATTTGTAGATGAAGACATAATGATTTTATTAAACACACTAAAGCCCATTTCTTTCATAACGCATTGAAGATAAAACTTTTTGCATACAATACCATAATTATTAGAAGCCTTGTCTAAGGGGCAAAAAACCCAGGTGTTTTGAAGACTTCTGATTTCCCGAAACGTTTTATTGTCTACGCTATTTGTTTGATAAATGGATGTGTAAAATAAAGGCTTGATTATGTGTTTAAAGTTTTTTTTCCAATATGGAACGAATCAAATTACTAGCATTGTTTTTCAGTTCATATTTGTTTTTTATTACCGTTGTATAACTTTCGACATTACTTTGTGTCCAATGCCTGATAGCTTCTTTGTTGATTTGAGGGGTAGGTCTGAATTTGCAACCTTTGTTTAGCAATTTTCTTATGTTGTGGTTAGTTATGACTTTAGTATTCCCTGTAACAATATGTCCTGAGTGTGGGTCCACAAAGTTTTTAAAGTACGGATCAGTGCAAATCATTTACTTCCATAACCGTAGTAATTTTACGGTCATCAATGTTTTTCAAAGTGTAATTATAATTGAATATAGTTTTTGAAATGGGAGGGTTATAAGTGAAGATTATTCTGAAGGGAATGAAACCTACCTTCGAGTTTGATTTAATAATGTTTAAGATACTTTTCGAGTTTACCACCTTATTTAAATTGGTATTGTCTAAAAAGCTATGTAAGAAGAGAGTTTTCAAATTGCAATAAGAATTTTGAGAAACACTGTTACGTTCCTGTATGTTAGTAAATTGAAACTTACACAACAAACAAAGCAGCATAAAAGTTTTTTTCCCTGCAAAGCTGATCCAAAGTTGCCTTCGTAACAGTTTTTTAATGAAATTAATTACTTTCTTTCTTAGACTGTATAAACAGCTCCTGATTATACTAATGTTACTGGTATCTCTAACAACATTAATGAATGCATGGGCCTGCTTAGCTATATCTACATGAGTTTTTTGTTTCTTAGGTCTATGCGCCGGACAATTTCTTCCTTTAGTAATTTTGAGGTTAAATATTGATGATTAGGTTTGTAAGTAAGAGGATTATTGATACTAGATATGTTTCCATACGATTTAATGCAGTCATTGTTTCCAAATGGATAGGCAGTCATTAAAAGTTTGGTCCAGAATAACTCTTTTTCTTGTAAAACTGCTTTATCTGCATTATCTGGCAGATTGTCCAAGATAGAGAAGGAATAGTCTGCACACTTACAAATATTTCTGAAATGGTTGTACAAAAAATTGAATTTGTCACGTTTTTTGATGTGGTAAGCATGTTCCCTCATACGATCTTTAAACTTTCTTGTAGTGAGTCCTACGTATTGGAAACCGCAGCATAAACAATTAAGCAGTAGACAACGTTTGTGCTGTTACAGTTTGCTCCAGTAGTAACGTATGTATTTAAGTTTCGTAGTGTTGGATATTACAAAAGGTTTATCGGCAATGAGGTTATATTTATTGCAGTCTGTGGAACATTTTAAAGGTTTATGTAGAGTACCAATGTTTGTTATTTGGTAGTAACCATCAACCTTGCTCTTAGTGAATGAATGACATAAGTAATAGTCGAGACAATTGGAACGGTTGTTTGTAGGCCCATAGGATAAGTATATGGTGGCCCTAAACCATATACTAGGGAGGAAGGTTTTGGGGGACTGCCCACAGGTACCCGCGAACCCAAGAAGAGAAACAAATTGAGTAAAGAATTAGTAGAGGAAGTTGCTAGACCCTTTTGACGGAGTGGCTACTTACCCCCTATTGCCCATAACCACGTTTATAAACCCTATTGAAAGAGCCCCTATTGTTATAGGGGTATGGCCCCCGTTTTTAAAGAATTTTTAAAAGAGTTTGTAAAGACTGAGGAGGAAAATAAAATGCAAAGGTGTGTGTATGTGTATGTGTATGTGAATGTGTATGTACAGTACTGGACATGCCGCTGCGTCCAACAAGCACAAGCGGCGCCAAAGATAAGAAGCGGCGCAAAAGGGCGCCGGAGAGCGCCGTTTTCCGCTCGCCACGCGCTGCGTCTGAGGCAAGTCGCGTTAGTGCGCGGCACCCTCAACTTCTGGACGTTAGACTGAATGAAGGAGCTTATCCATGCGTTCGGACGAGCATGGCCTACTGTTTGGAACTAACTTCCGGCATGGCGCGCGCTCTGAACAATGCATATAGGCCCGGCAGAATCAATCGATTGGGGGCGACAACGTGTAGAGCGAGCGACAGCTTGAACAGTGAGCGCATGGGAAGTTTTAACGAAAATTCTTAGCCTTCCTACTCAGGAGTTGCTCTCAGACTGTTCAGCAAGCCTTTGGAGTGCGCCGTGCACAATGCATATACGATCGAACCTATCAATCGAGTGGGCGCGACAGCTTGCAGAGTGCGCGTTTAGGGAGTCAGAAATTTCTAGACGCCCTACTCATGCATTGTTTTAGGACTGTCCAGCTTGCATCTGGAGTGCGCCATAAACCTTTGTGGCGTCTCTGTCTTTGTGGCGGGCGGCTGGTTTCCGGTGCTGTGGACGGTCCTCTGCTCGTTCTGTCTCCTGAGTTCCTCTGCTCCCGACTACTCGTGTGGAACGTGCGAGCACTCTTGTGGCGGAGTGCGACTTATTTCTGTCGACTTGGCCACCGAAACAGGTCTATTTTTTTTATTGGTCCGTAATCTTGAGATTGTGGGTCGATAGCGCGTTCTTTCGCTGGTGCCTATCGACTATCGACTCTTCCACTTGACTCCCTGTGGCTGGGAGCGATACTTTTGATTATCCAAAAGCCACCTTATCAGGTCTATCGGCTCTCGAATTTACTTTCCCGCCTACGCATTCATTGTTCTGCTGTTACTTTCATTCAGTTTCAATATGGACGCGAACCAAAACTTCAGTCTCGGTCAGGATGGGTCGGAAGGAAGCTCGTTTGATCTCGGCCCGCACGTGGAGTCTCTATTAAGTGACGATTCGCTTCCTTTTCACTACAAAGCGATTCTCTCGATCCTTCTACAGGAGCGCAAACGCTCTGAATCAATCCTTCGCATGTTCAACGATCTTTCAGAGCAGATAAAAGCGCTCAGAGAAGAAAACCTTGCACTCAGAAAAACGCTAGGCCTCTCTGTCTCATCTTGTGAGCCTGTACCCTCTCTTATGGTTAGTCCATCTATAGATTCTTTTCCACAACGTAACGGGCCCTCTTTCGGTGTTAGTGATTCGTTACATTCCCGTCCTACTGATAACAAAGATTACTCGCATGACGTTATAATAAGCGGTGTAATTGAAAGTAATGCTCTCAGACCATCCGATCGACTTGTTCACGACACTTATTGTGTTCGACAGGTGCTTGATTACTTAGGTATTGAGTGTAAACCCGTAGCCATGTATCGAATGGGACGCGGCAACCCTAGAATCCTCAAGGTTGTATTTCCAGCTGCACATCTTGCTAAAAGAGTTGTCAGCCGCGCCCCTATGCTCAAAAAGTCTCGGCTCTTTTGTAATATTCACATACGTCATTCCATGCCTAAGGAAGAGCGTGAAAAGCTCAAAGCTGAGAGACTCTCTCGTATCATGTCTCGAGGTTCACAGTCGGTTCAGAATGTATCGACGAGTACTCCGCTTCGCCGAAACTCGGGAAACTATTGAAACCGTCTCGAAATATACGAAGTTTTAATTTTCTCGTGACAAACATTCGTTCTGTTCTCAAAAACGCTCGGGCCTTGTCGTACGTCCTCGCCAATTCAAACTGTGAAGTGGCTGTTTTGACCGAAACCTGGCTTAAGTCTGCTGTTGACTCCTCGTCGGTACTTGAGTCGGGTTGTGAAGACTATGCACTGGTCAGATGTGATAGATCAAGGAAACAAGGTGGCGGGATACTCTTCCTGATTCGACCGTCACTATCGTATGAAATGATTTTTAAGGATACAGTTTGTGACGCCTACGAAGTTCTTTGCTGCGACGTACACCTCGGTAAAAAACAACTTAGACTCATTGGGGTATATCGTTCCCCTTCTTGCTCCAGCAGCAATAATTCGCAGCTGTTGAATACTATCAGTGATTTGGCAGCTCAAAATGTAAACTGCATTCTGACAGGCGATTTCAATTATCCGGACATCGACTGGGTTCATAATAGGGGCAGTTCTAAGGTGTCTACAGATTTCATTGAAACGTGCTCAACTCTTGGCCTCTCTCAATTGGTTTTCAGCGGCACAAGGGGAGATAGCACTTTAGACCTGGTCCTAACAAACAAAGCTTCTCTGGTTAAGAATATCGCTGTTAAGCCCCCTGTCGGTACAAGTGACCATTGTGTGGTAGAATTTTCAGTCCTCGTTAAGTGGTTTCCCCGACCTACTCGGTTAGTCAGAGAGTTCAGTAAAGCCAAATATGACGACATCATTTCCTACTTAAGGGACGTTGACTGGATCGGGTCCTTCTCAGTCCTAAACACCGTCGACGAAATGTACGAAATGCTTATCTCTATTCTTAGTTACTGTATTGAGAATTTTGTTCCCTGTTCCAAGAAACCTTTTCACCAATGCAAATGGCCAAGGTATCTGGTCTCACTAGCGAGGAGGCGTGAGTTGGCGTGGAAAGAATGCATAACTCATCCGTCCAGCAGGTCTGCCGCGTATTTTAAGCTACTAACTAAGAGGTTTTGCAAAAAATTGAAGAAGTTTTCTGCCTCACTTGAGGAACAAACTATTTCATCCCGCAAGCCCAGCGATTTCTTTCGGTTGATCAGTTCCAAACTCCACTCTAAGGAGGCAGTACCTGTACTCATTGATGATATGGGTAAGAAATTTCACACTGACCAAGACAAGGCAGAATTATTTGCACAAACTTTTGAAGCCGTATTTCAGCGGCCCGAGAGCTCAAGCCAATGCTCCAGCTCCTGCAGTCGGACGATATTCCCACAAATGAATGACTCATTTTGGTTTCATGAGGATGCCATCCTTAAGCATCTACTTACCTGGTCTAAGTCCTCTTCCAGAACACCGGATGAGATTCCATTGTTCTTTGTTCAGAGGGTTGCATGTGAAATCGTTGGTCCTCTACAAATCATCTTCAATTTAAGCTTGATGCGTGGGGAGGTGCCCCTGAGGTGGAAACAGGCATTCATTATTCCTTTACCAAAAAAACCGCCTTACAATAGTCCAAAAAACTACAGACCTATCAGCATTACGTCTATTTTCGCCCGTATATTCGAAAAATTACTCAAAGAGGTCATCACTGCTCATCTGGAAAGTAACTCAATAATTCCACCTGAACAATTTGGATTTCGAAGAGGTGGCTCCACCAGCGCTCAGATGCTTGCAACCTTGAATGACTGGACTAGTTGGCTTGATAATGGTGTCGGTGTTGATGTAATTTACTTTGATTTTGAGAAAGCTTTCGACAAGGTGCCGCACGCAAAACTCATAGAACAATTGTCAGTAGTTGGTCTCCACCCCAGAATTGTGAAATGGGTCGAATCCTTTCTGTCTCAACGGACATTCCGGGTTAACTACAAGGGTCATTTGTCATCTGCTAAACTTGCGAGCAGCGGCGTCCCTCAGGGTTCCGTCCTCTCTCCTATTCTCTTCAACATATACACAAGAGAAATTCCTTCCCTTATCAACAGATTCGGGGTGTCCTGCAAAGTTTTTGCAGACGACCTCAAAATTTATAGCTGTGTAGTGGATTCTACGAATGTTGATAGGATTCAGTCTGCAATTTTAGCTGTAGCCGAGTGGGCGCGCGCTTGGGACCTTCCTCTGGCGAAGGATAAAACAAAGGTGTTGCACTTGGGGAGGAGCAACATCAATGCTCCCTACTTTATCGAGGACCGACGGCTTCTGCAGGTTTCCGAAGTGAAAGATCTTGGATTTCTCATCACGGATAATCTGGAATTCGACAAGCATTGCAGGGAGATCGCAGCTAAGGCAGCTCGTAGGGTGTGCAACCTGTTCAGATGCTTAGTTACCAGTAACGAGAATATTCTTCTCAGAGCTTATAAAATGTATATTCGTCCTATTCTAGAGTATGGTACACCTGTCTTTGGCCCAACTAAAGTAAAGAATATAGAAGTTTTAGACAAAGTTCAAAACAGCTTTACAAGGAAGCTTCTACTTAGATCGAGACAGTTTGATTATCGCTCAATCCCTGACAGCACTGAACGCTGTCGGACGTTTGGGTTAGAGCCTCTCTCCTTGCGAAGAAAAAAAATTGATCTCCTAATGGTGCATAAAATTCTCCAGGGTGCTATCCATCTGGGCGGGTGCAGATTCTTCACAACCAGAATCTCGAGTACCAGGGGTGCAGCAGTCAAGCTAAGCTACCCGCGGGCCAGGTGCTCGGTCCGGTCCTGCTACTTTACCTGTCGAGCTGGTAGTGAGTATGTCAGGCGTGTTAGTTTACCGTCAAATATTTCATCTTTCAAACGAATGCTTG
>OX375869.1:10744475-11089687 GCA_947359475.1 Heligmosomoides polygyrus bakeri | reverse complement strand
ATGCATTGTGCACGGCGCACTCTCGGAACATTCCAGGCATGACAGAGCACTGACAACGCACGCCATGCTTGAGACTACTCCGAAAACACTGCACGTCACATGCACGTCCTGGAAAATAAGGTGCTCCAATCGCAAAGGCCAGCTGCAGTTATTTTTTAGGCCACCCCACGTCGAAAAGGCGGCGGCCTGGTAAAGTTTTATACAAAGTTTTGTAGATCTCGAGGAGACGAATCGAATGGTGCCAACATTTCTGAAATAACTCAAAATTAAAGAAGTTATGAGCATGCGACGTTTTGCGACGGATTTTTCCGTCGCAAAACCGTCTTTTTGACCGGCGCGACGCGGGGGGTATTGTATTATAACTGTGGCATAAGCGATGACTTAAGGAACGTTCAGATCTCCATCGCGACGCAATGCGCGTGTGAAGATAGCCTCTTATACGGATTTGTTTGTTATACTTCGCAACTAGGGCGACTTGTCGCTCGTGCAAAATATGCATATCGATTAAAACCGAGCGCACGCCGCCGAAAAGTGTTCATACTCGAGCGCCGGCCTGTCGCTCTTGTCGCTCTTGTCGCTGCGCACGCCACGCGCGCTGCGCTCGCTACGCTCTCGTCGCTCCCGTCGCCCGTGCAAAACATGCAAATCGATAAAACAGAGCGCGCGCCGCCGAAAAGTGTTCATGCTTGAGCGCCGGCGTTGCCGCTCCAGCCGCACTTGTCGCTCTAGTCGCTCCAGTCACTGCTGTCGCCTGTTCATACTCAGAGAGTTTTGATGACCGAAGGCAGCACGAGGAGAGGACTAGCCTTAGAACACCGGACGACGTTACGAAAATTTTCCGGCGAGCGCAGTACACCCGAGGTCATTGGCGCGACTTTCTGGCCAAGGCTCCCTCGTCAGCTGCGCTTGTGCAGTAGTCGTGCTGAAGACGACAGGAGCACAAATGGCAAAAAACAAGGAGTCGTTGCGGCCAAGATCTCCTATTGCGCAGCGCTTGTCCTGCGGTCGTGCTGGAGGACGGCAGCAGAAAGAGTAAAAACAGGCAAATGTTCCGACCAAGACCTCCTATTGTCCAGCGCTTGTTCTGTATTGTACAGCGCTTGTCCTGTATTGTGCAGCGCTTATCCTGCAGTTGTGCTGCCGTCGTTTAAAGGTCTGCACTTCACAAATTTCCCAAGTATTTGGTCAATTCGAATATGTGTAATGTGAGGAAACAAAAACCATAAGAAGTTAGTGATTTATTAGGCTTCTGTGAATAGATTTACGCCATTGTGAATAGCATACATGAGAGGACAATGAGAGGCAGAAGTCGTTTTTCTCGCTGAGGTATTCCTTCGTCTTCTTTTCGGTAGGCAGAGTCTTCCTTTTCAGATCTCAGTCTGATCCTGTTGAGCGGGTGGGGGCGCATCGCTACGGCCACGTTTCTGAAAAAGTTCGGATGGTTGTCAGGCAGAGGCACAAGAAGGGGTGATCGGAGGTGGGGAAAGGGAACGGTACTACTTACCGATGAGGGCACAAGAATGTTGTGTTCTGGGTGGCGGCGATAACAGCGAACTTCGTTTCTAAATTGAAATAAGTGTAGAGCTATATATAAAGTGAGCGATATTCCTAAGAAGAAGAAATGCCTACAGTGCTCTCTGTATTGCTCGGCGTATCTCGACCGCCCACGTTGCCTTTGCGAAAACCCTTTCTTCATGTTCTTTTGCACGCTCCTCATCAGAACGTCCTAGGTGGGTCCAATACCTTAAAAGCTTTGCTTTCGTGAAATATAATTTGAGGGAGAACCAACAGAAATCCATGCTACTGACCATGTAGGATTTTTAATCAGCGCCTCAACGCTCATATCGAGGTCCTGGATTCCCAGTCCGAAGCCGTCTAGTACGAAGTCTAAATAGGTCAGTAGTGTGCATGTCGTGGTTAATTTAAATGTGTGGCATACTAACCCACTAGATGAGAAGTAATTGCCTCTGGCAAATCTAGAAGGCAGCTTTTCCCTCCTTTTCCACTAAGCCGACAAGCAAACTCCTTTACCGCTTCGCAAGGGATTGCAAGCCTTAAAATAAGGCTGAGTTATTAAAACACCTCTCTAAACGATATGGGGAATTGCATCTAACCTGTGCAAAATAGAAACGCAAGAAGTCAATGCACAGGACGTAGTGGTTGTTTTTGGGAATACGGGAATTCGGTATCCAGTTCCTCATCAATTTGTTTAGATCCATGTCCTAAGGAGTAGGTGTAATTGTAGCACTAAGGAAATGCATATTAAGCTGAAGGCTGTGTAGGTACCTTGAAAGGAGGAGTGCTGAGAGACCTCCAGTTGCGTGACAGGTTGCTCGAGCTTAGCGAATGCCCTTTTGGAAGAGTCGGCTCAGCGGAACAGGCTCGTGTCACCTGCGCGTTCGTCTTAACCATGCCTTGCTGTAGCTCTCGACACCAACGAAGGCAGACGTCCAGCTATAAGAGGAATGGTAACCCGACCTGCTCAGAGTTATGACCCAAAGCACAGTAATATCAAACGCACTGCAATGTTAGTGCCAACGTATCCGTATATGAGACGGTGCACGATACCCGTGAGCTCACGAACGACGATATCCGATGATTGAGACAATGATTTCGCCCTGTGCTCGATAATCTTGACGTCCTCCAGATCGATACGAGTGTCCTTCATCTTCTTAGTCAGCAGCTCCTGTCGAAGATGCTAATTTCCACAGCGAGTTCGAAATGGTAATAGAAACCATGCGTGCTACCTCATATTCCGTATTCCTGTCGTATTTTATAGCAGATTCGCCTAGGTCCGATAGGGAGACATTTCTTCCTCTGAATATCCCGTTAACCGCATCTGCAAGATAACGTCCCTTGAAAGTAGCTACTGGGAAGAATCGATTAAATTACCATGGAAGGAAGCCAGAGCGGGCACGACTTGTGGTGCAGGGGCGGGATTCGGATTCGATGCACGTACAGAAAGATCCACGGTGCTCGAGGTAGTGCTGGACGTAGATGATGCAGGAGCAACATGATGAAATGGTGTTGGAATGGCTAAAATTCAGCCAACATTCGATTGTAGTATTTGATTTGAAACAATTTTTATTTGTTGCGTCGATGTGCTGTATTAATTAAGTGTGGCGATTTTAATTTTATGTGTGTAAGGTGTTTTAACTAATCAGGAGATTTGACTAAATGTGCTGATTTCACTTTTATGTGTTTAACACGATGACGACCACACATTTTTCGTTGTCTTTTACTTTTGTCTTGATTAGTAATTTATTCATATTATTTTTAGTTATTTTTTATTTGAATTTTAATTATTTAACACCAAATTTAATGTTTTCAGAAATAAACAGCGTACCGAAGCTGTTAGGATCAGCGCGAGAGTCGTTCTGTACCCACGATATGACGCTGAATTCTGGATCACTTGTTTGACGACCTTGTGACGAGACTGGAAATAGAAGAGTACTAGAATAGTGTGAGCAAAAAGGACTCTAATAAAATGAAGTACCGAGATAATTTGGGCTATACGTAGTGTCTTGATCGGAATCCTGATTGCGCGAGGTCGGAGAGTACATATTAGCAGATATAACACCTGTTAAACAGACTTTAGCTCCGAATATCATATCAAACAACGTTGCAATCAATATTTACGGCACAAAACCGAACCGCTTACAGATTGGAATACAGACAAGAAACTTTTATTCTTGAAAAAATGGCAGTATTGTAGAAAAATCTAGAGGCTGGTCACATAAGCACGATCGTAGGCATCCACGAACGTAGCAGGACAAGTTATGTGAAATGCATTTCGTACTTGAAGGTGTACGGCGAGGACACGTTTGAAAAAACGGTTATGGCGTCTGGCAAGGTTTACGGCATGTAGTGCAGTTTGAGAAGCAGCATTTTCCATATCTACCTCGAGAGAAGTGGCGAGGTTAATGAAAGGATCGAGAGTGGAGAATTCGTCGATGAGTGCTACAGCATCCAGAGTCGATGGGTTGAAAGCGAACACCACTGCTGATCCAAAAAGAGTAGCTCGCTCGATGTCAAGGCAAACGAAATGCTGAACGGTGTCTTTCGTACTGCTCCAGTAGCAGGAAGATGCAAAAACCATGTCTCCTTTACAGAGTCGCGAACTGAAAGCAATCCGCTAAGATGAGTCGTTCGTATTAAGTTCACTTTCTCTCAAAACTGCTTCGATGAGGATGAGCTCGATAGAAGCAGTCATCTTAGATTTACAGTACCTGAAGGACCAGGAGTCGTAAACCGCCATCATCTCCTTATGGCGCTGATGAAGTGATGAGAAAGACACCGCGGAATGGGAGGGAACGAACCAGTCATCTTTTAGGCGAAAGTCGCACCGAAACCTATGCCATGCCAATAGGACTGCGATCAGCATGAGAGAAGGACATGAGTTTAAAGCCGACTTGCCTTGGTTTCTTATCTCGCAGCATAGCATTATACAGCTTCGCTAGAGGTTCGCTTCCTTGATGAGAGGAAGATTCTTCGGCAAGAATGGCTAGTTCTTTTCGCAAAACGAAGCTAAATTTGAGCTCTCAAATCATGAGCTGAGAAGCACTAAAGTTGAAAACCAACTTTCTTATAAGAGTGTCTTCACAGTTTGTGGTTCCTTGGTCAACACGAAGTTGAAGTCTCCTATGTAAACTCTCAAATGGACTGGCTGTCCAATGATACGGTGAGCCAGCAAACAACATATCTTCATGTATCGCGTGATCCAGAAAAACCTCAACAGTGGCTTGAAATGTTTCTTCGAAATTTCTGTGCTGTCAATATTTGGAACTTACATGGACTTTCAAAGTGAACAGAAACAAGCTCATCTCTTTCCAGAGGTTTTTCATAGCAGTGGCTAATGCCCTCACGACCTCGGCTGTCTCAGTAGTGAATTCAGAGGATCTCTCCAGGATTCTAACAAGTATCCAAAAAGAAAGAATACACGCGCTTCCAGCAGGACGACTACAGAGGCGTTCCGCGGCGACGAGGGGGAATAGCACGAACATGAGCTGAATGGCAGCTTCGTAAAAAGGAACACATCCACACCGAACCCTAACTTACAGATTCATTTTCTGATCCTGTCGCGGTCGAGAAATCTTCGAGGCCAAGGATAAACTTGGCACTATAAGTATAGTTGGGCGTCCTTTGCAATGTTTCCGACAACTGCGGGACGGCTGTGTTGGGCACTCGAATATCAGGTGACTTAGCAGACGCCGAGAACAACTCTAAGCAGACAGCAGCGTTAACACATGTTATTAGAGCGAGCCACGTCAGTTTTCACAAACCTTTCAGCAAATCGCATGTCACCCCTTCTGCAATTAGGTGAAGAGCGTCTGGGCGGCACCGCTCCATTGTGAGCAGAGACATCATGCTGGTCACCCCTTGAATTGCAACTGTCAGCGTAACCTTAGGAGTGAACAGAACCAATGAATACACCCCCATACCTTTCAGACCGTTCGTTTTTAAGGAGGCGTCGCGTAAAATTGACTCGTTCGATCGACGATCAGAAAGTTGCGGGGCTTCTACATACCAGCACATCCTGTTCCCAACACGTTCACCACTAACGGCACAGAGGTGACATCCAAAGTTAGACTGCCATCTTGGTAAGGTGTACATAGTTTTGAGACCCTGCACGTGCTCATACGTTAATCGAACTGGATGCAATTATTTCCACAAAAATGTTCAAACTGCTCACACTGAAGTCTATCACAGCGTTTCTAATTTTTGGAAACACTAGCCACCTAATTTGCTGTTTGTCCATGATCTCTATGCCGCGCTCCTGCAGTGCATTCATCTCCTCACGTAGTCTGAACATAATCATAATTTGGACTATTCACACTATGACTCCAGAACTTCTCCATCTTCAAAAGTTCGCTTACCCGCGGAAAAGTTTACCCAAAATTTGTTCACTAGGAGATTTCCTCGAAAATATGATGCCACTTAGGACAATGTTTTCGTATCTATTTTTATGATGGAATCGTAATCCTTCAATCCTCAGATAAACAGGCCACGCCTCGGATCTAAAATCATTATGAAAAGTGTGCAATGAGTTATTGAGAGAAGGCAAGCATTTGAAACAGGTCGTACCTCGATAACTTCTTAAATTGGACGCCATCACAGGAGACTGTCAAGATTAGATTCAGCCTTTTTTGACGGAATTCGGAGACATTTTCCATATCTCCTCTATATAAGGGAAAATCGCACGTGTCAGACAGGAGCACCGGACTAATGCCACGTAACTAAAGTGCAGATCACTTGGTAGAGGAAAATCTCGCGCATATCTGTATGAGCAGCCAACCTCCTTTTCGTGTATCTCGTTGTGTGTGTCCGATATTAAATGAATTGTCCTTTTTAAAATACTTTTTAGCTGCACCTCCACGTTGAGCAAGTGTACTGAAGTTCTTCTTCCAGTTTTGCTGCGTTTTGGAGCGATGCTAAAAAAGAAAACGTGCTCGTAGATAATATCACAACCACATTTAACCTTACCCAGCGAGACGACATCGGTTGTTTACACAAACGCTTCCAACTCCATCGACTGCGCTATCACATGCATTGCAGAAGAAGAACTTTCTGTGACCATAAGGCTCAAATCTTTCTGAGAGGTACCGGGAAAGATCGCAGTGGAACTAAAACTGTAAGTGATCCAACCAAGTGCAGTGCTGCCAGCGGCGGTAAAACATTAACGAACCGATGGCGTACGTGAACCAGCCCACTCCAAAAGGTCATCGAGAGCACAAGCCATTCGATCGCTAACGCCGAAATGTAAGGAGAAACACGCCATGTATAGCAACTTTTCTTCGGCATCACGCTCTTGCAGTTGCACTTCTGAATGTTCGGTGAATCTCCACAGAACATCAACTTCATACCGCAGGCAATTAGTGGTTACCAGGTTCGGTTGCCGAGCTGTCTTCCTCAGAGGTAGTTGGCTGTTCTTCGCTCCTGTCCTCTTTAAGAGCTTCTTCGACTGCGATGGTCGATCCACTACTCCTTTGTTCGGCTAAGTTCGGCTGGCTCCACCTCACAGGAGGCGGCATGTATGGCATCCGCTCTGAGCGCATATAGATGGCATTTTTTATCGTGACATCACTCCACAGCTTAATAGGCTAACCTGAATACGCCATGAGAGTGCGGCGCAGTCGCTTCCTTGGCGGTTCCAGCGTCATTGTTCTAATATCGTTAAACGGATAAACCCTAAAGCAGCTGATTTTGTCTGCTCACCGCTCCTTGCTCTGCATGATTATACAGACTTATGAAAGCTGCTAGTAAGGTGCTCAAGCAATGTTCCATTTCACAACTTAGAGACTTTAATTTTGGGACACCCTTCAATTATTTAACATTCGATTTTATGTGTTCTTTTAAAGTTTGTGTTCAGTGTGTTTGCATTATTTAACATTCGATTTTATGTGTTCTTTTAAAGTTTGTGTTCAGTGTGTTTGCATTATTTAACATTCGATTTTATGTGTTCTTTTAAAGTTTGTGTTCAGTGTGTTTGCATTATTTAACATTTAATTTTATGTGTTCTTTTAAAGTTTGTGTTCAGTGTGTTTGCATTATTTAACATTTAATTTTATGTGTTCTTTTAAAGTTTATGTGTTCAGTGTGTTTGCATTATTTAACATTTAATTTTATGTGCTCTTTTAAAGTTTATGTGTTCAGTGTGTTTGCATTATTTAACATTTAATTTTATGTGTTCTTTTAAAGTTTATGTGTTCAGTGTGTTTCAAATATTTGACATTTACTTGAAAGTAACAGTAGACCTGTTCGAGAATTAAAAACAGTACGAAAAGTTCTAGCGATTAAAAGCGATACGAGAAGTACGAGCAATCAAAAGCGGCGCGAGAAGTACGAGCGAAAAAAACGATACGAAAGGTCATAGCGACTAAATGGTGTTAAATGTTATTAAATGATGATGTGATGTTATCAGGCGGAGTTATAACACGTCTTCCCATTTATTTCATTGGAGCGCGTTAGCTGTATTCCCTCATTGAGAGCGATTTTCGCATTGGAACGTATTAATACCCATAGTTACTCTCCTCACTCGCCACAATTTGTTCTTAGGCACCTTTGCAGGACATGAAAAGCGGCTATTAGTAATATTGACAATATGTCTGTAGAGGCTATTGGATAACATTTCCTTCAGACAAAAACTGCACTGTTTCAATCTTCCTTTCATTGCCGCAAAAAATCACTTATAAAGTGATGCTCACAAAAAGAAACCATTCCAGTATCAATGCAATGTTAGTGAGAAGGCGTAGGACACTATCGTTGCAATGTTACAAATACTAATGTTTAATCAACGTTCAAGGAAAGAATTGGGGACAAAATATGAGCGATGGGAACAATGAGGAAGTAGGACGGCTAATGCGCTTCAATGAGAATGGGAAGACGTGTTATAACTCCGCCTGATAATTTCACTCCTTTTAGGAGACCTCGAGGCGTACGCCTGATTGGAAGACTTTCTGGGGGACCCAGGCGTATGTAGTATAAGAAGACGTATGTAGTAAACAGAAGAACTTGCAAAACATTCTTGGCGTGGAATTTGGAAATCAAACACCGAAGGAAAAAATGAAAAGAACTGATGATGAGAGCAAAAAAAATTCAAACAATAATAAACATTGTGAAATCGACAGTAGCAACGGTACAGACAACGCCGTCTCTTCCCTTGTTAAAAGCCGTTTCACTCCAATTTTATCAACATCCCTTGACTCGCGGCCAAAGCGACACAAGTACCGACGAGTATTCCGGGACGGGACTGGACGAGTTGTATGGCAGACAGTTCCTCAAAACAGACATAGCATATCATGCGAGCCATATACACTTAAGCTAAAGTTGAAGCTAAAAGAGAAGCTCATACCCATCCCAACGTTTGAAAAGTCGAACTTGCGGCCATCTTGACCGTGTCTTTAGGGAAATAGAGTATTTCTGTTACTTTAACCTCCATGCTCGCATTGTAGTTACCACTCATTCCTATTACAGCATTTTCAATGCAACTTCCATAATCTAGATTCCCGCTGAATTGCTGAATCCACCAGCGAAGCGAAGGTTAATAAGCGCTCGCAGAATTCTTGGTGATTGTTTGGAGCACTTGCGTCCCGCGACGACCGCCTGCATACGGCAGGTGAACTCGACCAACCCGCTCCGGAAAACTCGTCACTACCGTGTCGTTTTATACACGAGTCATCTATTGTGGACGCCCACTCCAATAAATTAACGGCACACTGCTGTTAAGGCGAACGGTAAATATGGGATGGGATGACGGTGAAACGCCACTGTCAAGACAAGAATCAAAATGCTTACAATTGTGGTGGTGTAGGCGGATAACCAAAGAAAGTAACTGGAGAGTAACTGGAGTGACCAGAAAGTAATAATGCACATCTTCGATAGACATAATAGTCGAAATAGCCGCGCTTAAACACAACGACTCGACAAATTTGTGTTTAAACGCGGGCAGCCGCGTTTAAACACAAATTTGTCGAGTCTGGCCGCGTCCTAACGCGATGGCCGCGCGCAGGCGAGGCAGCGCGCCGGTGGAGGAGACGCAGCACAGCGCGGCCGAGACCTGTGCACGGGGCAGAGACGCAGCGCGGCAGAGAGCGAGAGGGTGAGCCGCCCGGTGGAGGGTGCCAGACAGCGGCCGTGGATCGATCGCCGGCGCTGATGTTGTGACGTAATGTACTGCGCTAGTCAACTCGCGATCTGATGACGTCACAGGGGCGGAGCCTCCTGCGCATGTCGGGGGCTTCACCTGCTGAAGCCGCGAAGCGCGTCATCAGGCCCGACTCGACACGTTGGGGACAAGCTCAGCTCGATCGCAGGATTCTAGTCTTCCCCCAACATCCTGGAGTTGTCCGGCGCTTCTTAAAAGCCGATTTTTCGCCGAAAAAGGGGGCGGATCGTCCTTCGCTTCTCGCCCCAAACTCTCTGAGTACTTCTGCGCGCTGCGCTCTTGTCGCTGCTGTCGCGAATTATGAACAGGCCCTTAAGAGGGCACGCGACGCGATAGGTAGCAGGCGCGATACAGCCACTTCTTCTCCATCAGTTTAGATGCGTCGCCTGCCGTCATTTGCCGGGGGCTCGCGTCGTGTGCTTGACGTGAACCACACCAAACTATCCCTAATCGATCCCTATTTATCCTTCGCGTCTCACAATGGAGACGCAAGCTTATTACTAGGTTGCGTCGCCCAGCGATTGATTCTAAACATCCTCATGAACTGATCGTTGAGCAGCGTCTGGCACGTTTCGACACTTGTCCAACCTGGTAGTTCGCTTTAAGAATGAAAAACGACCGCTAATCATATTCTTCCTTATTCCTCCTCCGCTTTGGTTATGAACCGCTGCTAATGTGGCAGTGGATCGCAGACCGAAGGGCTTGTGGTAAACCCATAAACAATCGCCGAGCGCTTTGAGGCAAAACGCTTCACCTCCGGCACCGTGTAGAACGAAAGCGGGCTAGCTGGATCTCATCTGTTCGCCGGCTGGCGCTCCACAGATCTGTCTAAGACAGTTTTGTTGTTGATCACCTCTAGCAAATCTCTGGCACATATACTCCACACAATTGTTACTCTTGTGCATATTAGGAATTATCTATGAAGGCAGGGGCATCATTAATATCATCAATCTCGTTACTATTTGGCTACGTTAACATGTACATACTGTGCTTCTTTTAGCGTTTTCCGTCAATCAGTAGTTGCAATTATGCCTATGAACCTCTTCATTCAGCTTGAATGTTGTTTCATCAGTTCACAGAATCCGTCTTGGAAAATGGGGCCCCTACTCACATTTAAATTGTGCCCTCAATATACTCGCATGTCACGTGTCTTTCACATAATTGTCAGGTTGTCAACGTTGAAAGAAGTACAGCACAGGTTAATATGGCCAAGTGGTAACAAGATTGTGACAAGCATTCAGCCCATGCACAATCAATCGAGTCTGAAACGCAAGGTTTTAGGCGGTGGCACGGCGCAATTTTGACTATTTGTACGCCACAGAAATCTTGTAACCCTGCGCTTTTATATGAGCCTCAAACATCTTCAAAAGCTTCATTAGCAGCAATGTTAGAACCATTCAAACAGTACCTGCATTTTTTAGATTACCCTGCATATTGGCAATCCGTAGTGTGTTTTCATTACTATTTATAAAGTTATAAACCTTAAAAGAAGTCCAAATCCATCAAAACAGCCACTATATGAAGAAATTTTGGCATGTATTCGAGCGAAACACAATCAATCGAGTGTAAAATGCAAATGTCAGACGAGCGCATGGCGCATTCCACACCGCTCATATGTCAGAAAATTTCCATTTTTTAAGGCTTTTACATAAGCTTTCATATTTTTTGCTACCTTTACTGTGAGCAAAGTTATCATCTTTCAAGTAGTGTATACATTTTTTGAGACACCCTCTATAGCAAGATGCTTTTCTATTGGGGTGGAGTATAAAATTGGTGATTTTGAAGCAGACAGATACTTTAAAACATTAAAGCTCGCTTTAAAGAAAAGCTTTATTATCTAAATAATTACCAGAGGAATCGCTACATTCCACCCATCAAGAAACTAGTTAGGGTATCCCAGCATCGTAAAGTTCTTCAGTTCCGGAGGCGGCGAATTCATGGGAGCCATTTTTGCATCGTCTCGGTTTAGGAAGCATTTATCACTCGGAAAAGTGTCGAAATGCTAGGAACAGCGATATTCTGTAGGAAAAAGTGTGGCGAGTAGGAGGATTGTCAGGAGTTCGATATCCGCTTTTTTAAATCGGTTCTCTCGTTGTTATCCATGAAAAAGACGTCCTCTCGCCGTCGGAAATTGGGATTGCAGCTATCCTGCTGCTTCCTGAATGCCGGAAAAATTCGGTGAAATTGTTGCAGCATTTTATCGAGTACATAGTTCTGAGAGTTTTTAAGTTGTACTGTTTTGCTGAGCAGTGTCGTTGTATTATTGAAGATTATTCAGATAATTTCACTAATACTGCTGTTTATTTCATGGAGCTTTTTTAAACGACAGTAGTTATCATAGAACGAAGCACCAGTTGCGTCCGCGTGATGTGTTTTGTAAAATTTTATTGGAAAACAAAGAGAAATGACTGTGGTTGTTTTTGTTGTTTTTAGGCACAAGCTTATCGTATAATGCGATCTCAATTTTTCTTTCACTTTTTGCTGTCCTTGTTCTCTCCTTTCTCCCTGTTCTCTCCTTTCTCCTTGTTCTCTCCTTTCTCCTTGTTCTCAGTCTTCTCTGTCTTCCGTTTATCCCCGGTTACAGGAGTTTTCGATTCCTCCTTGAGATCTTCATCCCTCTCTACCTTAACATTGAAATTTAATGAAAATCCATTATCTAACCAAAGTAGTCTAATCGTAAGTGATAAGCTTTCAAACCAACTTGTAGTTGCTTGTATTTGTACGAAACCGCTATGGCGATGGAAACCACAATTACAGTTATAAATATGTAGATCATAACAAAGCTGGGCGACATTATGGCTGAAACGAAGACTTCTGTAACATATAATACAGTGTGTTGAAAGGCAGTTCCTATTTATTTCCGTATTGCTCGTACGTGGCGCGTGTAGCGCAATCGGAGGAGGCGCCGGCTGTCGTGTGCACCTGATACCAGGTTCCTGGTTCGGATTTCCCGCCCAGGCCAACCAAGCCTTTTATCCCTCTGGGGTCGGTGAGTTGGTACCAGAATTATCTGGGAAGGATAGAGCGCTGACTTGTTCATCGGCTGGCCACCGCAAGTCATTCATTGTATGGCCAAATACGCATTAAAATCGCCTCCACGACATCCCGTAGAAGTAGAATGCCTGGCGCATCCCAAAAGGGATTGTGTAACGCCGTCCTTTATCCTTATCCTTATTGTTCAAACGTGTAACTCGTTGGGTAAAGCAATTTGATAGCGCTTTTGTTACTAGGCGAACTTCAGTGTTGTCTCTAGCAACACAGTCCTTATTTGTCAACAACTAATAAGACTGCTATCAGATTAAAAAGGTTAATACGATAGAAAATGATGCACGTTTGCAGATGACTTTTTTTGTTAGCTGATCAGAGATACCATCAGCTTCTCTAATTCATAGGCATGCTTTTGTTCTAAAGAATTAGACACAGATTAGTAGACAGAAAGTGTGATTGGTGAAGGAATGTGTTCTGGACTGTCGTCCTATCTAAGGTCACCATTGCTCTATTGCCTTACTGACTTTCCCATCTCAATACTATTTAGCACACAGGAAAGCATATCAATTTGACCGATTAGATAGCAAATAGTTGCAAACTTTTTCGTTTTATGTGCGGCGGTTATGAGAGCTACCACAATCATAGCAAAGCCTAAAATCAGAGCGTGAACAGTATTCAGATCAGTAAATTACATAAATTTGATTACCATCTTGTTCCATTAAAAAACAAAACCTATATGGCTATTCTGTAGTTACACATATTGACAGGTCTAATATTAGGGTGGGCCAAAAGTAAGGAGACAAATTCAACAAATTTCTTTATCTCTTTATAACTCAACCAGACGTTCAGCGACCTGGCGGTCAACAAACGTCTGGTTCACCAAACGTCTGGTTCACCAAGCGGTTACCAAACGTCTTCCCCCGCCCCCCCCCCCCCCCCAAACTCCGAGAATAGAACAACCCCATCTAGGCCTTCCTACTCGCGTTACAGTGAAAATCTGGTTTTACGGGAAAGCGGGACAGTAGGGCACAATCTTCAAAAGTGCTCCTATGAAGCCTTACGACCCTCTATCGCACTTACGCCGATTTATTCTCCGAATTACACATTCTCTACGTGGCGAGGAACAGATTGTGATAATCTTGTTAGAGCTCTATACCGCTAAATATCCGACGGCAATAATAATCCTCCGATTCCCGAAGTCATTCTCCCTACGCCCCCCCCCCCCCTCCCCCGATGATACACTATACACCCTTACCCACGTGCAGGCAGACACAGACAGAAAAATGTAGTGAGCATCAGTCAGTAGTGAGAGTGAGAGGCAGTACACGCACACGCTCGCTGCCTTTCAAAGGTCATCCGAAAATCCAACGCATTCTTCGCAGTGTTTGATCTGTGGCACATCTTTTCGAACTAGACGCACATTGTTCGACGCCCCTGTCACATACACGTTGCACGATAGTGAGAAAAAGTACTGGTCCCCTTATAGGTTCCTTCCACTGATCCCCCTTCCTATTACTAGTCCCCTCCCGCTTCACTGGCCGCCATTACTAGTCCTACCTTCACTGGTCCTCCTTTAATGGTTCCCCCTTTACCGGTGACCCCTTCACAGGACCCTCTCACTTCACAGGACCCTCTCACTTCCCTCCCCTTACATCCCCCCAATTCTCACCTTAGTGGCATTCTTTATTGATTTCCCTTCGCTCCCATTAAAGGTCCTACCCTTACTGATACCCCTCCCCCTTCACTGATCCTCCCACCCTTCACTGGACTCCCCCCCCCCCTTACTGGTCTCCCCTTTAGTGGTCTCCCATTACACGTGTTCGGAATCCAGACACCCCTTGCACGACATAGGTGACACCTCTTCTGAGCCCAGACACCGTTTGCATGACATCGGTTACACCTCTTCTGAACACCCAGACACCCCTTAGCGCGACGTCGTTTACCCGTCTTCTGAAACCGGACGCCTGGTGAACAGCGTCGGTGACATGTCTTCTGACCCCAGACACCTTTTACGCGACATCGTTGACACTCTTCTGAACCCAAACACCCAATGCGCGACATCGGTTACATGCCTTCTAAATCCGGATGCCTGTTGAGCAACGTCGCTAGCATGTCTTTTGAACTCGAACGCCCTTTGCGCGACATCGGTGACAGTTCTTCTGACGGACTCGACATGGCGTGAGTGGCACCTCGCCTGAACACGGACGCCTGCTTCTCGACTTCTAGGAAAGGCCAGACGGATGAGCAGACGGACGGACGGACAGACGGATGGATGGACAGACGGACGGACGGACGGACAACCGCTAACTCCTTTATATATAGTAGAAATAGAGGATAGGATGACAACTCAACGGTGCTAAGGAATCTATTCGCCATTAAGGTCAATGACCTTGCTGCCATCGATCGGCCGACTTCCTGACCTCATCCTTCCAGAACTGCTTGGGCCTGGTGCTGCTCGTTATGGTTGTCGAGGTCTGCTTGGGTCCTTGTGTCCCTTCCGACCATGAAGTCCTATAGGCTCAAGAAGTAGATGTAGGCGCATGGAGAGATTTCCTTCGAATACGGTGGGTGAGGCATGTGAGCGCAGCCCGGCTGAGCAAGCTTATCCGTGGTCACTTCTGCCCGATGGGTCGAAGAGGAGGGCCTTCTTGAAGCGCTGAGACCGAATAAGTGCGAGTCGCCTGTCCATCTCTTCTATTTCGTTCACCACGGCCTTAGAGTCCATCGTCGTGCTTTTGGAAAACAGCTTCCAGTATACCAGTCCATGGGCGCAGAACCAAAACCTCTGAAGGTCTTCTCGCCGTGAGCATCCCGCCGAGCGAAGGTCGGCAACAGGTCACCAGGCCTCACCCAGACTCGCTGCTTGGCAGGGTTAAGGTAGAAGACGTACTTCTCATCTTGCGGGACTACTGAGTCCAGCCTGCTCGGGGTTGGGAATTGGGGGAGATTTGCGCGACAGGTCGACTCGTCAGACTGGGGCTTCGGCATGCTTCTGGAAAGGGCGGAAGTGGTAACTTCTCAAGTGGCCTTCGTTAAGTAGCATACAAGCATACAAATACGATAAGCACGAAACCGGACTCCAGTCACAACATATGCCTGCACAGCATGGAGAGTCTCATTAATTTGACCCCCCCCCCTAATAGTACGAAAACGTGAAAGCAAACAAAAGTTTTTTATCTCCTGTGCGATCTCTAATTAAAAAGGAGTGACTTATTACTTACTGAAGCAAGTTTCCCTTGTTGATTCGGATACACGAACTCCTCCTTTTATTGTTGCTTTCAGCTCGAACGAATAGCAGTTCAAGTCAAATTTGTACTTTGGAGAAAGCTGAAGCAGCCCGTTGCAAGAAACGAAAAAAAACGAAATCTTCACTACCAATTAAGTCTGCAATAAATAAGGATTGCTGCCGAAAATGGCTATTAAGTTTCATTAACAACTTGTACAGCATGTTAACGAATCACATGCCAGTTGTGCTGTAAGTGAATCTCGGACAGCATATAGGGACGTTTAGTGGAGCGTAGCAAGCGATAAACGGAAATTCGTTCCTTAAAGTTATTACATTACCACGTAACCTATCGAGTTCAAAAATAACCGAGATGCAAGAATAGTGTGGAGTACCATCACCCAGGGACCATCCCCATTTCTTACAAGCTTTCGAACCCGACTTTACGCCGAAAAAGAGGGGGGCATGTAAGTTACCGCTAAAATCCAGAATTTTTTTTTGCGCGTAGTCATATTTTGAAATAAAATCATCACAACATTACGGCAAATCTTGCAAATGCATGACATCAATCAACTTACCCCAAGGTCAATGGAGTTTATGTTTGCGTCCTCTGTGACCATGAAACTTTCTACTGTAGGACTAGCGGGATCCTGGAAACCTACGTCATACAAAATGCATGAACAGAAGAGTATCATATTTGCTGTATTGTGCTTATTTATAGAACGATAAGAATTATAATAAAATGTAAACGCGAGATTTAATTTCTCCGGCGGCTCTACTTTTGAACCATGTCAGTATACAAAATATTTGAACTTCAAGATGCATCCTGTTTTTGCTCCCAAATTTTTTGAATATCCTATGCCCACAGATTTGTCAAGAAAGTAGATTTGTGCGCGAAAAAGTGGCGCTTACTTTGACATGTGCTAATTTCCCCTCTACATATTGCAACCAAAAGTTACTGCCAAAGGAACCGGTTGTCTCAGCGTTGGTTTCATGATATGACTATGGTAAGAACTATATGCACATTAGATCCGATCGAAAATCTTCGGATAATCGGATGATACGGATAACAGCGATTTTGCGGACCCCGAATTTTTGGATGATTCGGATAACGACGATTTCTGGAACACCGGATTTTTGGATGATTCTGATAGCGGCAATTTCGCGGATACCGGATTTTTAGATGATTCGGATCGGGTTATCCGAATCGGATATCCGAAAATGATTCATTCGGATCCAATGTATAGTAAGAACTCGTTTGATAGCAAAAGCAGATCTTTTTATGGTAAAATGTTGGTTCTACCCTCCGGTGAAGGATCAATTTGATATCATCAAGATAGTCTGTCGAAAAAGCTGAGCCATCACTCATCCTGAACCACCACTGAACCATAGTGTTCACGCCATATGTAGCATCGAGCGAGAGTCTAACAGTGCACTGAAATATCCCAGTTATTAGTAATCGTATAATTAATCAGAGTCAAACAATAAGAGTAAAGTGTTGTAAAACATTGCAATGACATCGATGTCGTGCAGAGTTTATTATATTAGGGGGGGGGGGGCCAAAAGTAATGAGACAATTTGAAAAAAATTCTTGATCTCTTTATAACTCAATTACGAATCAACGATGCTGAGGAGTGTGTATGCCATTAAGGTCAATGACTTACTGCCATCACTCAGCCAACTTCCTGATCCCATCCTTCCAGAACTGCTTGGGCCTGGTACTGATCAACTGCTCGATATGGTTGTCAAGGACTGCTTGGGTTCTTGTGTTCCTTCCGACCAGGGGAATCCCCGTAGGCCCAAGAAGTGGTGGTAGTCGCATGGAGAGATGTCCGGCGAAAACGGTGGGTTAAGCATGTGAACGTAGCCCAGCAGGGCAAGCTTATCCGTGGTCACTTTTGCCCGATAGGGTGCGGCGTTGTCGAAGAGGAGGACATTCTTGAAGCGCTGAGACCGAATAAGTGCAAGTCGCCGGTCCATCTCTTCTATTTCGTTCACTATGGCCTTGGAGTCCATCGTCGTGCTTTTGGAAAACAGCTTCCAGTATACCGGTCCATGGGCGCAAACCCAAAAACTCTGAAGGTGCTTCTCGCCGTGAACGTCTCGCCGAACGAAGGTCGGTAACAGGTCAACAGGTCTTACCCAGACTGGCTGCTTGGCGGGGATAAGGTAGAAGACGTACTTCTGATCCTGCGTTAAGATTGAGCCCAGGCTGCTCGGGGTTGGCAATAGGGAGATATTTGCGCGACACAGGTCGACTCGACAAGCTGGGGTTTCGGCATGAGACAGACTGCGGTTTTGGCATGCTTCTGGAAAGGGCGGAAGTGGTAACTTCTCAGGTGGCCTTCAGTAGGTAGCATACCAACATACAAATACGATAAGCTCGAAACCAGACTGCAGTCACGAGATATATGGACACGGCATGGAGAGTCCAATTACTTTTGCCCCCCTCCCCCCCCCCCCCACTAGTACATTGACATTAGACATTTTAAACCACTTTATAATGGAACATTCTGCACATCTCACGAGGAAGGTCACTGAACTCGGTGCGGAGATTCTGAAAGAGACCTATATGGTCTTCTAGGGCAAGGGACGAGGATCATAGAACTGTGTTTCATTTTTGCTAAATGCCCCTGGGTGGTCCGAAAATGGCAAAAAATTGTATCGCTTCAGGGCGGTCTGATAAGGTAAAAGTAACACCTGGAATGCCCCTGTCGTGCTCAGAGCTTAAAAAAGGCTTGGAGCACAAATTAAAGCTAGATTACAGCAAAATCATAGTTTGCCAACGTTTCCTAGACGAAGCTGTAGGATACATCCAAGTGAATCATTCGCAACGGCGGTTGCAATGACTGGATGGCCGAGTCTATAGCGAGACGGACTTACGGGAGTGGGGTCGAGGGTTCGGTTCCGGGTGTGGTCTTGGTACTTGCTTTAAGAACTGCTCCCATTTTTGCAGCTGAAGAGTACATCTTGGTTACGATGCGTTACCGTATTATTGGCTAGTGGAGAATAAGGGTGGCGATGTCATGGCCACCGATTTCGCCAGACTTCGCCTATGGGAATTATTTAAGCTGCTAACCACGAATCTGTCACTGTCTCTAGGTTATCACTTTGCTTGCACTACTTTCCACCGAGGGCTGAAGTTGACGGTTGGAAAATAAGCCGTACATAACCTTAACAGAGAATCCACAGGGAAAACTCAGAAAACGCGGCTTTCGCTCACTATACTGCTTGATAAGCTGCGCTATCAGGGATTTTGGCTGTAATTTTCTCCGTTCAATTGCTGTAAGTCGTTGATGAATCCGGCCCCTGGAGTCAGAGTCAGAAATGGCATCATCGCCGCTCGCAAACTTAAGGCCGGTCAGCTGTCTTGGGCGGAGAGTCGTTGGATACACCGCCCTCAAAAAGGGGCGGGGCGAGGGGCGCGCCGAGAACAAGATGTCCGGGTCACTGCCTTTGCATGGAGGCATCGCATTTCTAATCACTTCCCTTGGCCCTGCATCTCTATCCTGAACCGATTTCGTTCTTGAGACAAGAGTCAGAATCTTGTTCACCATATTTGGAACAAAACAGTTTTCAGCTGCAGCGCCAAGGCTTTCTTCATGTTCCGCCAATGTAGAACTGACCGGAATCACCCATGGTCTCCAGTTGAGGCGAAAATTTAAAGAATTGTGGTGAAAACTGAAAGAATCTAGAGAGAAGAGCGACGTCCTCCTTCCCTCAACTGACTCCATATCCGAACCCACTGGAAAATGACTTCAGAGTTCCCCGTGATGCGCTTCCCAATCGTCCCCTATCAGTTGTTAGAATTTGGACGATGTCACGCCAATTAACGATGGCTTCGAGCGCAGCAAACTTGTCCAAATAGGGCGGCGCGGGCAGGGCGGGAAGTGGGCGGCGGGCAGCACGGTGTACCGAACGACTGCCCCGCCCCCCCCCCCCCCTCGCTGTCTTGCGCTGTCCTCTTCCCCTTCGACAGTCACGCGAGACCTTCGATAAGAATTACGCTTACTGTTACTTTTAATTTCAAATCCGATCTTAGCGTGTGATTCTGTTTAGAAACCCAAGGAAGGTACGGCATCATATACTTTATATTTAGTTCACTTCAAGTACCACTTGTATCTCAAGTAATGTTCTAAAGTATTTAGTGCCTTTCTTTAAGTTCATCGGTAATCGATATTAATATCTAGTGTAATGGCTAACCATCGGTAGCTATTGCGTCTATCTCATACATTTATCCATTATTGATTATCCATGTTTATTCGGTTGCATACCTATACTTTCCACACCTTTACGTAGTATTACCAACTGAAGTTTAATTATCAAAGTTTGACAGAGCGCATTAATTGGATCGTCTCTCACATTTGGTCTATTCCGATTCCAATTGAGCGATCAGAACGTTCGCTTTGGCGTATCATCAAGGAATTCAAATATCAGACATTTTTTGGAAGGATGTTTAGTTGCGATCAAAACTCTTGTGTCAGGCGGAATTCGAATCCGCATCTTCTACTTTCCGAGTACCGACATTTTTTATTAATATGGTTATTCTAAAATGAGTTCAAAGCACCACCGAGAGGCCAGCACATCTGCTCTTTCGCAGTGACCAATCTGGAGCTGTAGGTTCACCCCAGACAGTTGTGCCGGCTCAATGCCGACCTGATGACTCCTTGCTGTAGTAGGGCCCGGATATAACCGGGCGACACGACGTAATGCGCGGAGGGACTTTATCGGCAGTATACATTGGATCCGATCGAAAATCTTCGGATAATTGGATGATTCGGATAAAGGCGATTTTGCGGACCCCGGATTTTTGGATGATTCGGATAATGGCGATTTTGCGGACCCCGGATTTTTGTATGATTCGGATAAGGACGATTTTGCGGACCCCGGATTTTTGGATGATTCGGGTAAGGGCGATTTTGCGGACCCCGGATTTTTGGATGATTCGGATAATGCCAATTTCGCGGAGACCGGATTTCGGATATCCGACTCATTAACGCAAGATGCAGTTTATCAGAATTCTACCGTCCTTTAACACATTCACGACCAGAGCGATTTCGCGCCCAGTGCGCGCGACGGCCCTAGGCTTTTTTGGCGCGTGCGTGTGTATACTCATTTGCGTGGACAGGCGCTGAAAAAAAGACAGAGTCTTAGAAAACAAAACTGTAGACTCAAGAAAAGTCCACAAGAACTACTCAGCTTGCTGTAAAAAACTGAGTAGCAGCCTGGGAAGAGATATTGCCAAGAAGAAAGGATAGTCCGTACGCGCTGCACCAGTTCCGAAAAATGTGTTTGTTTGAGACCCTCCAACGATAAGAAGTGTTCTTGTTAAAAGTTTGTGCAAATCATTAATCATAATAATCATTCGTCATAATCATTCAGGACTTAGGTTGTTTTATTTCAGTTCAATTCATATTTCATCTGTAGCTTGTGCATTAATTCTGGTCTAGAAGTATGTACGCTTATTGTGCTTCAGTAATAGAAAAAGTTCTTGCCTTATTAATTACGATAAAGCCAATCATTTTTCTGTCTACGCAAACCCAACATTTTTTTGTTAGTATAACTTGCGAATTTGAGAAGAAAAATTTGCGAATTTCGAACAAAAACATCAATAAACAAAGTTCTTCCCAAAACTCCCCCGTCCACTCAAATGAGTGGACACCGTCCGTCGCGCCCTCTCCGCTGTCCACTCATATGAGTGGACATGGTCGCGAATGTGTTAAAGAGGAATCCATCCTTCAAGAACAGCAGCAGTGCGTGTATCGAATAACCCTCACTTCTCGTCAAGGAAGGAAACATCAAAGAGCTGGATCATTCCAATCAGGGATGGGCGAAAATTCGGTTTCCATGTTTCGAATTTCGGTTTCCGGCCGTTTTTAGTCCATCCGTTCCGTTGTTGCACTCTTTTTTGGTCCGGAAGACGGAACGAAAATGGTGACTCATCACTCGCTGATTGCTTGCTTTGCACTGCCTTCATTCACCTCTTGAACATAATCTAAAGGCTGAAGAGAGAGATTAACTATGCGTTTGTGATTGTGTTTCTTTCAAAGCGATGGTGCATCCTGATGTCGAAACAGTAACCAAATTGGATTCTTTTTCTGTTCTTGAAAAGATGTACTAACGAATAGCGTAGGTCCACAAAGGTTCCATGAGTGTTTGAGTAAAGGATCAAACTCTTTATCTAGAGCAGCTTATCTTCTTCCCTAGTAATCGTAGGTGTGGCCTGGAGCACCAAATCTAGATCAGTGTTCTATAAACACTCTCAGGCTGCTAACAATGCGCTCCATAGGGACATTGGATCTATCCTAGTCGGAGGAGGGCATGCGGCGTCTTGTCTCTCCAATCCCCTCCTCCGAGTTTGTTGCAGAGCTTCAGCTGCTGCCAAATGATACAATGGTATCCATGCGAACTCAAAACGTGGGTTTCTTGTCGTGAGTGCTAAAAGCAACTGTAGTCTTAACTCTGCTCCCTCCTAATTTGGATAGAACTGGAACATTCAATAAGAACGGTTATGTGCTATGAGTGGCGAAATCTCTGACATCTTACTCGTCAGCTGGGTTGATCACGTTTAAAATACGTTTTTCCTATTTACAGAGAGATTTTGCACAAACTTCGATTTGTTACACTAATGTTTGAAAATTCATCTTAGTAATAATACGAATATAGGTATTTTTTATTGTTATATGTTGCTGAAAAGGAGTCGCATGCTGCCTTGCCCGCTATCCAAATTCGGTAACGGCAAATCAATTATTACTATCATTATGGATATATGTATGTTTATGAAAAATTAGACGAAGTAATAAGTTTTGAATCATTTTCGCTTCGGCGTTTCGTATTTCGGTTTCCGCCCATTTTTGAGCTCTTCCGTTCCGTATTCCATCTTCCGATTTTCTTTAAAAAATTCCCTCACGTCCCTGATTCCAAGATGAATTACTCTAAGATCCGGGCTTTCCATAATGTCATTATCAAATAACGCAAGTTGGGTCGGGGGGGGGGTCACCATGAATTCAGCACTTTTCCTCCTTCATAAGAAGGCAGATGAATGTCGAACATCAGAAATCGTCTAACACAGTTCATCAAGTGGTAGACACACAAGTGTTGAATAACAGTTTTAATTTCATGCAGCACAAAGTGCTGTATGGAGCTGTTCTACATGATGATCCTCCTCGACCCAATTTGCGGTGAATGCTATACAATGTGAAATAGCGAAGTGCCGATCAGAGGGCATGCGTAATCCCTTCTCTCCCTCAGTCCCCGCCCTTGCTCCCCCCGGCAGCACAACATGGTATTTGAAGGAAAAGATGCCAAGATCGACGTGACGCTCAGCAGCGTGCTAACTGTATTCAACGTCACTACGACATTACTTTACAGTGGGGCGCGAAAACGTTGACTCAGCAGCGTGCCCGCCCGCGAAATTCGTTTTGAATGCACTTTATTCGAGATGCGCGATTTCAAAATGGAGCGAGGAAATTGAACGGGTTATCTGAAATTATCCGATTTTATCCGAATCATCCAGGGTCCGGATAATAGGATGATTCGGATAATGGCAATTTCGCGGACCACGGATTTTTGGATGATTCGGATAAGGGCGATTTTGCGGGCACAGAATTTTTGGATGATTCGGATAAGGGTGATTTTGAAGACCCCGGATTTTCGGATGATTCGGATAACGGCAATTTCGCGGTGGCCGGATAATTGGATGATTCGGATCGGAATATCCGAATCGGTATCCGAAAATGATTCATTCGGATCCAATGTATAATCGACAGTGAGTATCGGCAATAGGATACAGGCGAAGTGAGTAAAATGAACAATGAATAACGTTACAGAACTGGCCCGCTTATATGTGCTGTTTTCGCGCCCCCTTGGCGGGAGCGCGCTAGGAGATTCGAGATTCTTCTGAGATTCGAATTCAAATTCAAATTCAAGTGAGCGATGATTCATAATGGCGGGAAAGCATGAGAAACTGGGTCGGGGCAAGAGTTAATGATGATGGATACGGGACGCAGTTTCATTTATTGATTTAGGCCAATGTTATACTTCGGCGACGCGTCGGCCGACGTCGGCGACGCTGTGCTTTGCGGGCAGCTACGCACTGCGTGGCAGCCCGCCCAACACAGCGTCGCCGACGACGTCGCCGAGAGCTCCGCAGGGGGGTGTTATACTTCCGCCGCCGACGTCGGTGGCGACGTCGCCACCGACGTCGCCACCGACGTCGCCACAGACGTCGGCGGCGACGTCGGCGGCGACCTCGGTGGCGACGTCGTCCGTGGGTCGGTCGCCGCGCTGTGCACGGCGACGGGCCGTCGCCGGCCTCATTCAAGGCTGGGAAAAAATGCGCTCAGAGGGAGTATTTTGTTTGTGGGTGGGTTCTTCGTTCCCGGCACTGTCAACATCCTCGGCGGACCTCGAATTACGAAATCGAAAGTGCAAAAACGCCCATCTTGCGGGCACAAATGGTGCCTTTTTTACTCTTCATGTCCATTTAGTCAGATGGCGTTCGCGCTCGGCATTCAAAGTCCGCCCGTTCCACGGCCGAGTGCCCGACGCTATCATCTGATGCGGACGTGAGCAGCGCCGCTATCGCCAATGCAGTCCCCAGCGACCGACACTCTGAAACCGGTAACCCCCGCTGATCTTCTCCCACTTCCGAGTTGTGGTTTCCGAAAAAAACCCGAAATAGGGCACTATTGCTCCGTTTGAGCATCGGACGGCTCGATTCGCTCTGTTGTTGACTGGCTGCGTGGTAGCGATGCCCTTCTTCAATTGAATCTCTGCTGCACTTATCACGCCCTTCAGAGCAAGTTCGAAACCCTGCTGCCAGGAGAAGGCTTGGTCCTAGTGATCGACACATTCGGCTTCGCTCTCCCTTCCCACACCATTGTGGACCGCCTCCCTCCATGAGGAGACGGTCCACAAGTCCTTTGATCTCGCTTTTTCTTTTCTGCAATCTCCCTCTTGTCTTGCAAACGCTATAATCATTGCCCGATTTCGTCATGAATCTGCGTTCTACACCAAAGTTCTTGGCTTTACTTCCTCGTTCATTTAGGTGGAGTAAGAAAATAAGCCCAACGCGTTCGGTCTTCCGAATGGCATCTCAGCTACTGACCAACACTTTCTTTTTTCTCTTTCTGAGGAATCCAGCTCTCCTCCAATGAGGGCCAGCGAGGCGCTTTACGTAACCTACCCACCTGGCTTGAAAACCTGCTTGTAATCACACTTATCCATCCTTCTAAAGCCAAAATTGGTTAGTAAGAGAACATTCGGAGATTAAGGTTCGGCAGATTATGGTTGAGCAGACTACCGTACATACAGAACAACAAATCATCATCAAGTCTTGAAACAAGAAGAATTAAGAATAAAAAATCCTTTTGAAGATTAAGAAAAGCACAAAATGTATGCAATCGGCAGACTGGTGGCCAAATGATGACATTGAAAGCGCGCTCCGATGCTAAAAATGCGCTCCGATGCTCTCCTGTCAACGACGTCCCCGACGCCGCCACAGAATCTGTTGACGACGTCGCCGACGTCGACCACGCGTCTGTGGCGACGTCGGCGGCGTCTGTGGCGACGTCGGCTGCGTCTGTGGCGACGTCGGCGACGTCGCTGGTGACGTCAGCGTCGGCCGACGTCGGTGACGGCCGTCGCTGACGTGTCGCAGCGTCGGCGACGCGTCGCCGAAGTATAACATAGGCCTTAAATTGTACACTGTGTCTGAATATTCATATTTTCATTCATATTTCATATTATATTCGTTTTCATAATTTGAAGAATACATGAAGCAAAAAAGGCAAAACTGGAAAGATATGCTGTAAATTATTACAAAAAAGCGGAAGGTTGTAGTGGGTAGGATGGGATTGGTCGGGGTATAGGATAGGAAGGACAGGTCTTCACGAGTACCTCTCAAAGAGTGCAAGACGAATATATTGGATTTGCAGGCAACTTAACTGTGCTGTACGAATTCGGTCTGAAACCTATGCACGCAGATGTTGCGAAACTTCAGAGAAAGGGCCCACCAGTCCTTGAGTTCCTCAAACTACTACCCAGCCATCGTCGGATTCAGCTTAGATTTACAGTAAATTTGCATTTTGGTTTGCCTGCAATTGGATGACAAAGAGAGCCATCAATCCGTTTAACTAAGTGTGAGAAATTATAATGCCTTTGCCTATTACGTTTCGAAGAATACTTGATTAGTATAAGTCAATTTATTGCTTATGGCTGTTTTGCTTTATGCAAATAATGAAAATGAGCGTCATAGGTAACGTAGTAGAACTGCTTCTAATTTTGTAGGATCTGCGTACTTTGACAAAGTCGGCAAAGATGAAAAGTAAAGCTTGAAAGAACGAACCACTAAATTACGGAATTCCCAAGACCTACAGTTTTTGAGAAAATTGTGTCCATATGCAAGTCTGATGGCTGCCGTGGTCATAGATGGGCGCTTTCGTTTGTTTCGTGTGGAAAGTATTACTTTTTGAAATGCTGCTATGCGGCAACAAAACAATATGGCACTGATATTAAAGGTGTTTGAAACTGTCCTATATCTTTTATACTATTTTTAGTATCTATATTAGTAGATGCTACCTGATGCCTTTCTTAGGAACTTAAAAGCCAATGCAGTTCAAAAATTTTCTACACATATCTACACTACGTTCGCGCTGGCACTGCAATAGAAAAGACGCCATTCGGGGCTTCTACAGCTCTACATTTTTGATTTTTGCTTATAGTATCTAGCCCAGTAGTGGGAAGATAGAGACCTAGGCTGTTATAATATTTCAAATCAGTTTCTTTAAGCCTCAATTGGCTGGTTCCGAGGATGTAAGCTGTTACAACGATGTTCTGTTGCGATCAAAACTACTAGCGCCAGGCGGGACTCGAACTGAATGTTGCGTTCGATCAAACAGCGCCGGTGGTGTAATGGCGTAGGGCATTCCCGCCCGGTCAGAGGAAGGTGCGGGTTCGAGTCCCGCCTGGCGCCTGAAGTTTTGACCGCAACAGAACATCGTTGTAACAGCTTACATCCTCGGAACCAGCCAATTGAGGCTTAAAGAAACTGATTTGAATCACTTCTATCTAGACCTACAGCTTAACTGGTTCCATGCTGATATCAGCGGCCGGCTCATCCCGATATACGGGATTAGTGCTGATGGGTCCCACGAGGTGCTGATGTTGCCTTCGATCAAACCACGCCGGTGGTGTAATGGCGTAGGGCATTCCCGCCCGGTCAGAGGGAGGTGCGGGTTCGAGTCCCGCCTGGCGCTAGTTTTAATCGCAACAGAACATTGTTGTAATGTTGTTATGGACATGTTCAGCTTTTGATGTCCGTTTCTTTCCTAAACGTTTGTTTGGATGGTAGTACTGAGGATCGCGCTCTTTCTATCTGTCTCATTGTCGTTCGTCGCTTGCGACGGCACCGTCTCCTTGAGAAGCTCTATTTCCTTGCACTCTGCGTTCTGGGCAGAAAGCAAACACCAGTTCTTACCAGGCGCGCTGATGTCAAATCCTTCTCCTTAATCGTTTCTTTGATCTCACTTTGTTTTCTGCTGATAAATTCTGTCAATGGTTGTTATAAACATCATATTGAAAGATTCAAGCCTAGGACCCTCTCATAATTCGTGCATTTTACCATTGCATGGATACCCTTATACTTGGCGTTTTTTGCATGAACTCAAACATTATTCAGTAAGAGGCTTTACCTCGTTTATGGTTGTTGTTATTGCTTTCGTTGTTGTTGCACTTGCCGATAGTGTTTCACTACTAGGCGAAGATTTAGTCGTTGTAACTAGTCCTTGTCCGGCTGAACCCGTTTGGAATTCAACCCATGGACTATGTGGACCCCAGCCAGCGTTTGTGCCACATGCGACAGTTGTGTAATATGTTCCTGGAATGCGTTTAATTTACTTATTTTTACGGAGATACTCGCGAATTATTCTTTTACCTACTTTCATGTTGCAGGAAACTGTATGTAGCAGTGCCCTGGCGTGGCCCAACAGATTTGCTGTCACAGGTTGAAGAGAGATCAGGATGGTCGCAAACGTGTACCTGAGACGAATGCAAATATTGTGGCCAACAGTAAATTGAAGTAAACGAGCAGCTGACGATCATTTCCAACGAAAAAAAAACAACCGCAATACAAATTCCCAAGTAGTCTAATCGCAATTTTCGAGCATGAGTGAGTGCATGAATGTAAAGCAGTGAATTCGGTGGCACGAACGCTGGAAGCCGTAGGACTGTTTTGTTTTGCTAGGAGCATCTCGCTACTAAAAGGTGTGACACTATAGTCAATCCGCTGGGATACCAAGTATCACTTGTCCTGTATCACCTGTCGTCCCGTTGATCATCGACTTGCTCGAGCGGACGGACGCTAGCTGCGTCTCCATTCGTCCCTCTCGCGTGCCAAAGTGCTCCAATGGATCCTCCTCGCTCGAGGGACACGAAAAGCGGCATATCGGTCGTTCAGGGCTTTCACGAAGAGGTTCGATCAACGCGTTGGTGTTCTCTTGACATCCAGCGGAATCCAGTCGGTAACGGCTCTCGTCCAGCGGGTGTCTGCGAAGCGCATTACGTGGCCGGCCCACCTAATTTTCGACAACTTGGCCCACGCGACAGCGTCTCTGATCTTCGTACGTCGGCGAAGCTCGGAACTCCGGAGGCCTTCTCTCACTTGCGTGAGTCGTGTCACTCCGAGCATCGTCCTCTCGATTCCACGCTGCGCGACGCTGATCGCGTGCTCATCCTGCTTTCGTATAGCCCAGGTCTCTGAGGTGTATGTTAGGGCAGGAGTAACGGTGGAGTCAGTCGAATAGGTGGGCACGGAGTCGGACGTTCTTCGTCTTCTTCGCGACTTCTTCGACGCTCTTGAAAGCTACCCAAGCCGCTCGTTTCCTCCTTCTCAGCTCTGGCGCTAGGTCATTGGGATAGCAAGTACGCAACAGAATAGTAGAAATGACTTTAACATGATGAGCATGGTCCTTACTATTACATTCTACATCATTTTTCTCGAAAGGAATGGGAGGAATTTTTATTAAGTTCAGCAAAACTAGAATACGTGCTCTCCCCAATCCGATGATCAATCCCAGTATTAAACTTTAAAACCGTCAGCCATGAACCAGTTGCCTTTAGCTTAGTCAGCGGCATGACGCTGCCATTTTATTTTTAGCTTTCTTTCATGATTTATTTGAATCACTGGTCAGCAAAACTGAGCAGTGAAGGGTCTCAGACGTAGGTCTGAATGGGGGGAATGGGGTACAGCATTGTACCGTCACCCGCACCTATCATAACCTACCGTAATAGTTTGAAGAATGGATGTCAGATTCGTGATCAGTACCCCAAATAACCACCCTGGGCGAGGTTTCGTCGATTTTTTTTCGACCTTTCCTCGACTTCTGGAGTCGTGAAAGTAGCGTCGTGAAAGTCGTGCCTTATGGCAGGGTAAATCAGTTTGCTTCCTACACATCTCCTGCATATTTATTTCATTCTAAATTATCAAATAAAGGTTTCTGTGAGCTGTGCTTCACTCACTTTTTTCAGTTTCTGAATTATACAGTGTTTTGTATTTTTCAGCGAATGTTAAACAATGACGTTACAGCAGGTACGGATTAACAGCAAGTACGGGTGACTATAAATCACCGACTTCGCCCATACCTTGCCCAGGGAGGTTATTTGGGGTGCCGATCACGAATCCGACATTCGTTTTTCAATTTCCGGCCGATTACGGTAGGTTACGGTAGGTAAGGGTGACTAGGGCCGTCGAAGTCATAATCACCGATTTCGCCTAAATTTCTCCCAGGGGGTTATTTGGGATGGTGATTAAGAATCTGATATCCATTTTCCATATTACGCTGGAGTATGTTAAATTACAGTAGGTAAAGGTGATTAATGGTAAGGTCATGGTCACCGTTTTTGCCCAAAATTCGCGCTAAGCACGAATCTAATCCTTGAACCTAATCCTTATTTGACAATTTAGAGTGAAATAAATATGTAGGAGATGTGTAAGAAGCGAATTCGTAAAGAAAGCGGCAATCATGAAAAAATGCAAAAACGTTGCATAGCACGGGAGTCGGACATCTGACCCAGCACCTGTAAAGTAGCGCCGTACCCTGCTGAGCCACCGACTCGCTTACAGTACAGCCTTTCGCCGCCTCGCATACAACAGCGCGCGCACGCATGCACGTGGGCACGTGCTGACGGTGCGCTACTGTACTCCACCTTCGAGGGCCTGTAGCTCGTTTGGTTCAAGGACTCAGCAAAAACGAAACATGTTTTTCTACTATATGAAGGGTGGAGATTCTCGCAGTACTATTCATTTCCCCTGTTCAGACCTGCGGCTGAGACCCTTCCCTGGGAGTTCCATTGCTTACAGTTTAAAGAGCAGAGAATCTAATAAAACGACTTGCTTACGACGTTCTTGTGTTCCCTCAGGGCTTTCTACGATGCCTAAAATGAAGTGTGAAGCCTAGCATTCTCCTTCTAAAACCAGCAGTGGAGCCTTTGGAACTGGTCGAACGCAACGCGTGGAAGTAGGAGAAGAAAACATAGGAATCCCGCATTTGATCGTCAATGTGAATGAAGTTGAACGCGAGATTTTGAAATTGGACGACTCTACGTGGAGAGCAGAGATGCACAGTCGTGGTATGAGCACTATGTTGTCACTGGCACGCAAGTTGTTTGACTAGCCTTTTTTTATTGGACACTTATAATGAACACCGTGCTGTCTTCTACCCATTAACAATGACACTATCTTTGTCAAACCGTGCATTTGCACTAATTTCAGTAACACATGGCTGTTGTGATCTTCTGGGCTCCAACGTGCATGAGAATGAGAGTATTTGCAATTTAAAAAAATGATTTAAAAATTTGTCTGCAGTTTTTTACTCAGTGTCAACGTGAAGTTGATGATGACAGGAAGTCACTCCGCTCACAAGCGGTGGCTCATCTATGACTACTCCATTATTTTGCACCTAAACAAAACAATCCAGAGGCTCACAATAGTTTTGTGAAGAGTTAGGCTCAGGTGATCGTCTACATCACACAACCTTCTGGCATTATATTGCGCCTTTATACAGTAGAATTTTCGCGTTACAATTCTTAACATTAGCGTATCCACGCTCAGCACTTCAATATTGCCACAGTGTTACTAATTATTCTTCTGTAATTCCATAAACGTTTTTGACTCACTAGACAGCCGGCGTCGTCTCCTGGGATCTGTGACAGCTCTAACGGTTTGAAATCAATAAAAACTTGATCCGAGTTACTTCCAGCATTCACCTCCACATTAGTTGGGGAATCGATTGGCACTGAAATTGATTTTTACGCGAAGATGGGTAAACGGCAGGGATTGAAACTAATGGTAAGTAATGTTTTGTAAGCAATGAGCTCATCCTCTGCATTCCCTGCGTCTCTGGGGACAGAACACGGTTGCATTTACTTTATGATTTATTTACCTATCCATCCGGGGACGCCCCACCTGGCCCTGTAACCTACGGTCCGAGTTCGCTCTAATAAGAGACTTTGAAAGCTCTAAACAAAGACATCCGTGTTTATCTAGCCGAAGAGAAGTTAACCTACCATACATAATTTTGTCCGAAACTTACACGTCTCCAATACACTGACAGTAGTTTCAGCACTCGTCCTTATCGCACGCTGAACGTCGTGCGGAGCAACAATTGATTCCACTTTTATTTGATACATCTCAGGTCGTTTAATGATGGACCACTCCTGTCATACGTAGATGTAGGTACTATATCCACAGTATTTGTAAAACTTACCGTTGATTCCACAAACGATTCGATGTCGGGTAATGGTGTTATATTTCCTTTGCTGATACGTATTCGTCTGAAAGTGTCACGTTCAGTGCACCTTCGCGAATACCAACTAGCGGCTGTAGGAATCATGTATGTCATTTTGCATTTTAGTTTTCACCGTTTTATATGAAATATATTTGATTTAACATTTGCGACGTCGCGCGCAACTTCCCACGACCGGACCTTTACTGTCGTTCATAGAGATGGCAGAAAACCTCAAGGAAAGCAGACAAGACGTCGAAGCAGATAGTCTACCAATCTAATCTAAACTAGGTGTTTTGTGTGGTTTTTAAACCGGATAGATTTTTAAGGTATCAAAACAGCTATAGTAGAGTGGCAGTATGATTCCCCAAGCTCTTCCTTTTTCTAGTAAACTTCAGGTTATCAAATCTTTGTCAGCATTTGTTGCCGAACTCCATTCATTTGCCGAAGCTCAAGCTCTATCTTATAACCTATAGATCTCAGTAGAGTTGAACAACACATATAGGCCCGAAAGAATCAATCGAGTGGGCGCGAAGTGGGCGCGACAACCTGTAGAGCGATCGAGCGACAGCTTGTAGAGTGAGCGTTGGAGTTTAATCACAAATTTGCAGCTGCCCTACTCAGAAATTGCTCTATGACTGTCCATCGAGCCTTTGGAGTGCGCCGTGCACAATGCATATAGGATCGAACATATCAATTGAGATGGGACCGCTCGCACGGTTGCACACGCGGCCGTGTTCGGGCTTAGATGGCTGGTGTTCCATCTTCTTTGTTTGCTGTGCGTGGAGTTTAAGGCTCATAATCGACTGTGGCATTGTTTTTGTAACAAATGCCCCATAAAAAGATTATGTTCTATACCTGCCCTTTTCGAACTTCGAATAGTCGAATTTCGAATATTCGACTATTGGAAAAAAGTCCAATATTCGAATTACCCGCTTATTCGAGTATTCGAGAAAGTCCAATATTCGAATATTCGTTTATTCAAATATTCGAAGGCCTCGAATATCGAATATTCGAATATTCTTTATCAATCTCTTCACAAGTTAGTGACACTTCTCCTAGAAAACCAGGGAAGTGTGACCTTATGATAAAAATGACGTTTAAGTTTCGCGCGTCGATCAAAGTGCGACAGTGGACCGCGAGGAGAGAGCATGGAGGCGTGGAGTGCGCGAGACGACGCGACGAAAAAGCGCGCGCCGCCTCGGGCCACGCTAAAGGCCCCCACAGAGTTCTGCGGCAACGCCGCTCGCCGCTATGGTTAAGGATGGGGCAGGGACGTTGCCGGTGCGAGCTCTGCGTCTCTGCCCTATGGTTAAGCATAGGGCCGCGGCGTTGCCGCAGAACTCTGTGGGGGCCTTAAGCGGACCATTTCATCGAAGCTTTCTTTTCTTCCGTCGATGTTATGCCATCCTTGGCAAGGACTTTATAGCCTTTATGTGCCGTTTTATCACTGTATCTCGACGACCCCGGTGCTTCGGCCAGCACCCGCTGCTCCTCCCGGGTCACTAGGCGTTCAGGCGTTTATGACCTCAAAGGACCACCTTAGAGCCATACTTTCTTCCTCGGAAGTGTCACATCCGCAGTAGCGGAATACCAGCTTCTCCATCGCGTCCCCTCGCTAGTCTGGAAGGGGTCCAGCTGGTGATAATTAATACAGGTATCAAATCCTCTATTCCCGAAGAATAAAAGGCCTTGAAGACTGGCTGACTAAAACATGACCGCAACGAGAAATGCGAAAGCAATCTCCTCTGCACGATGCATCGATCCGTCCCGATCGACGTTCGACTGAAATCCGAAAAAATCGGGCCGCGGAGCCTTAAGCTCCACGCACAGCAATTAAAGAAGATGGAACACCAGCCATCTAAGCCCGAACAAGGCCGCGCGTACAATCGTGCGAGCGGTCCCCCTCGATTGATAGGTTCGATCTTATATGCATTGTGCACGGCGCACTCTAAAGGCTCGTTGGACCAAAATTGCTATTATGTGCGGGGGCAATCCCCGATATGTACCGAAATTTTTTTAGGATCGCTGATGGTGATGCTTTGTAGTTGGTCATACTGTAGATAGACTTTTTCTTCGTAGACAGTAGGCTCTGACTCATCCATTGGTTACGTCTACTCCTTTGTAGTCTAACCAGGATACTATCTCAAGGGTAGGCCGGAACGGCGCAAGTGTTGTACATGGGGAGAACCGCCTCTCTCTGGGTAGTAACAAACTGCAGGTATCTCGACCCCAATACAACTCTGCGTAGAGTTAGAGGCGACGGAAGTCGCGGGTTGGCGCCCTGTTGATTCACGTGCTCCACAGCTGACGGGCGCGCGCGGGATGAGGGCTCGTATCGCGGCTAAGGGTAGTGCTCAGGTGGCGTAGTAGGGAGGAGCCCGGGCTCGTAAACGCGGGGTCGGGGTTTGGATCCTGCGGACTGCGTTCGTCGTGCACTTTTGCAAAATCCATGTTTATCATATAGGTAATCCACCTAGGGGTACAATGCCGCTCAAATTCTTTGCAAAAAAGACGCTTTGCAACGGATTAATCCGTCACAAATGCCATAACTCTTTTCAAAGTTATTTGTTTAAAATCTCATTAACACCATTAGAAAAGTCGTCTCATTTTCTATCCAGCGATCTAAACATCATCTAAAACGATTGCGCAGTGACTTAGTTATGAAGCTTTTGCTTCCTCGGCTCCGTTAATTGATTTACGACCCTTCCGAGATCCCCAGTGGCATGTCCTTAAGGCTGTTCGTTGACGAGATTAATCGAAACTTAGAAATCCTCTATGGTTTTAGCATATCTGTATTTGTTACGCATCAAGTGTCATTGTGGTACTAAATAGTGCCAAGTTTGAATAACATAGGCCCGATTTCGGATAAGCACAAACGCGCGGAAACCTAGGATTCAGCTAAGAATTACCCAACTAGTAGCCTGCTACATAAGACAGTATTCTGCTATTCCATTGTGGGAACGATGGTCTTTAAAAAAACATGTAGAATGGCTTTGAGAAGTAGACAGAAATGACTATTTTCTTTTTTCCAACAAGGGATTGGTTCAATCTCAATATGCGGCGTAGGATTTCCACTATCTTTGAACTTCGGTTGCTCATGTACAGGATAAGTACGAAAGCCGTGTTTTTTTTACAGTAGACCGCAAGCACATTCGAATCTAAAAAAAAGATTTCGACCGTTCAAGGTAGATTTCTATGCGGCCAAAGTTTGACGAAAACAACAAAAAATTTTGTTTCAAACGCTTACCTCTTTATGGATGAGTTCGTTCGAAAAATCAATTGGACAGCATTTCTCAGCTCGTTTTTCAAGGATGTAATATTGTCCAAGTTCAAACTGAAAAGGATTTTCATCTCTTTGGCCACCGAAACAAGTTTGGGGCTGCGCTTCGGCCCAGTGCGGACACGGCGGCGGGCCGCTCGCTGCCATTGCGACCTCCCGCGGCACTTCACAGGAAGTGTGAATACTGTACCTAGGCGATATACGACATGTGGAGTGCCGCAGGAGGTCGCATGGGCAGCGAGCAGCCCGCCGCCGTGCGGGCCGTTCGCTGCCCTTGCGCCGAAACGCAGGCCCAAACTTGTTTCGGCGGCCGAACTGGTGAAAATGGTTTTCAGTTTGAATGCGGACAATACTACATCTGTGGAAAGCTCGCAACGAGCTGAGAAATGCTGTCCAGTTGACTGGACCAATCCCTTGTTGGAAAAAAGAAAATCTAGTCATTTCTGTCTATTTCTCAAAGCCATTCTACATGTTTTTTTAAAGACCATCGTTCCCACAATGGAACAGCAGAATACTGTCTTATGTAGCAGGCTACTAGTTGGGTAATTCTTAGCTGAATCCTAGGTTTCCGCGCGTTTGTGCTTATCCGAAATCGGGCCTATGTTATTCAAACTTGGCACTATTTAGTACCACAATGACACTTGATGCGTAACAAATACAGATATGCTAAAACCATAGAGGATTTCTAAGTTTCGATGAAGCTCGTCAACGAAAAGCCTTAAGGACATGCCACTGGGGATCTCGGAGGGGTCCTAAATCAATTAACGGAGCCGAGGAAGCAAAAGGTTCATAACTAAGTCACTGCGCAATCGTTTTAGATGATGTTTAGATCGCTGGATAGAAAATGAGACGACTTTTCTAATGGTGTTAATTAGATTTTAAACAAATAACGGTACATGTCGCGTAGGTGAGCAGCATTGGTACGTGGGAGAGCGCCAGCCAATGATAACCAAACAGAGCACAGGCCGAACACATGTCAGCACATCAGGGTACCGACGGATTACGCCCTCTCTCAATTGTATGCCCATTCCATGCGGTCTGATTGGTTTAGGCGTTCTCACCTACCAGTGCTGATCACCTATGCGACATATACCCAAATAACTTTGAAAAGAGTTATGGCAATGCGACGCTTTGTGAGGATTAATCCGTTGCAAAGCGTCTTTTCTGCAAAGAATTTGAGCGGTATTGTATTATAGTGTGTTATAGAGCATGTTTACATATAACATATGCTTCAAACTACAGATTAGCTAAAATGTTCACTTCTGTGTGTCACTTATTTTAAGCCGATTTTGGGTGAAGCTATAGTTATGTAGCGATAGATATTTTGTGGCACTAGTAAAAAGTTCCGAGTCCACCGACAAGACTTCGGTCAAAAAAATTTTTTCGCTGAAACTTTGTCTAGGGGGGTTATTTGGTGTGCTGATCACGAATCTGACATCCGTTGTTCACGATTCGGTCGGAGACCACCCATACCTTTAACAAGGGTGGTCCAGGCAGAGTCAACAATTTCGCTGAAACCTCGTCTAGGGGTTTATTTGGGGTGCTGATCACGAATCTGACATCCGTTTTTCACGATTCAGCTGAATAATATAGATACAGGATGGCACAGGATTGCATTCTTAATGTTTCTGCCGATGACGGCAGGTAGAGACAGAATCGTTAAAAACGGATGTCAGATTCGTGATCAGCACCCCAAATAACCCCCCCCCCCTAGACAAAGTTTCAGCGAAAAAATTTTTTTGACCGAAGTCTTGTCGGTGGAGTAGGAACTTTTTAATAGTGCCACCAAATATCTATCGTTACATAACTATAGCTTCACACAAAATAGGCTTAAAATAAGTGACACACAGAAGTGAACATTCTAGCTAATCTGCAGTTTGAAGCATATGTTATATGTAAACATGCTCTATAACACACTATAGTACCCCTAGGTGGATTACCAATATGATAAACATGGATTTTGCAAAAGCGCAAGACGAACGCAGTCCGCAGGATCCAAACCCCCAACCCCGCGTTTACGAGCCCGGGCTCTTCCCTACTACGCCACCTGAGCACTGCCCTTAGCCGCGATACGAGCCCTCATCCCGCGCGCGCCCGTCAGCTGTGGAGCACGTGAGTCAACAGGGCGCCAACCCGCGACTTCCGTCGCCCCTAACTCTGCGCAGAGTAGTATTGGGGTCGAGATACCTGCAGTTTGTTACTACCCAGAGAGAGGCGGTTCTGCCCATATACAACACATGCGCCGTTCCGACCTACCGTTGAGATAGTATCCTGGTCAGACGCTCACTCTACAAGCTGTCCCCCTCGATCGATAGGTTCGATCCTATATGCGTGTTGTGCAACCAAAGGCTTGCTGGACAGTCTCAGAGCAATTCCTGAGAAGGGCGGCTGCAAATTTGTGATAAAACTCCTCAGACGCTCACTCTACAAGCTGTCGTTCGACAGGTCTCTACAGATTGTCGCGCCCATTCGATTGATTCTGTCGGGCCTATATGCATTGCTCAACTCTACTAAAATCTACAGGTTATAAGATAGAGCTTGAGCTGCTGAGCTCAAATATATGTTTTTTTTTTACAAGCACTTGATTTTAAAAAAAGTTATTTAAAAAGGCCGCTTTTGACCGTTGCAAAGCGGCCTATGTTAGCTTTCCCGGGATTTCCGGCGAATCAATGGAGGAGCATGTCCGGTACTGCACTCTTCCGTATATTACACCGATGGCTGGCCACAGGTGGCTCGCTACTCTGGAGGGGTATCCTGCCGCAACCTGTGTGCCCTAAACTAGATTCGGACGCGTACGCTGAGAAGCCATTTAATGTTCGTAGTCACCCCATTATTCCAATATGGTACTCTATTAATCTTATACGGAACTGGAACAAGGGTACGTTACTATAAATACCGCTGTGGTCCTGGTTAAGCCATAGTTTCAGGGAATATAAAAAAAATTTGTGGTTTTTTGTATTTTCCAACCTGATAAGAAACCTTCGTTCCGGGAAATGAGCTTTTCCATCCGCGTTCCACTTTAGCACAACTTTTTCACCATCGATTTTGCTGGCAAGATTATATACTCTTATCTTTCTTTTAAGAAGATCCACGACTGCTGAAATGAAACATATAACCACCGATAATTAACGTTTATTGCTGCAATAAACGTTTTAAGGTGCTTTATAGACTTTTTTCACCCAGTACTACGTGATGTGCTACTAATTTGAGTTAGAAATAACTTTTTCAAATTGCCATCATGTGGTTCAAGTAATAAAAGAGCAAACTGTTTTAAGCCAACAATTCGTGCATTCAATTCTGATGTGGTGATTAGGATAGGCACTGACTGATCGTTATCACTCGTTAGACATTAACATGAGGCAGGTTACCTGACTCCGAGAACGTCAACTCTGCCTTTCCGCCTTCTCCGTGTTCTCCGAAAAAAACAGTTTTCTTAATATATAGACCAGCTGACACATTGTAACATGCGGGCGACAATGATACATCCAGAGACATCTACATTTCTTATATTTCTTCAATTTCAACGTATTTCTAGCAGACATCTTGCTTTTCTTACCTTCTTAGTGTCTTCGCTGTTTTCTTCAACTTTGCCATCACTGTCATAGCACTGCCATTGAACTCGTATTGTTTCAGAAGCATTTTGCTCGTGCCAGGAAAGATGCAGAAAAGGATCGTCGAATTGAGCCCTCAGTCCAAATTCTTCATGAAAGAAAAAAATCTTGCGCATAAGTATAGATACCTAGTTGTTTAACAACTGCAGTATATACGTTCAACTCACTTATTTCTGGAGCGTTCAAAGTAACTTCACCGCTTACAAGTACTGAACGCAGAAAGTCGATCTCAGGAACTTTGGGTTCGACTCTTATTTGATATGTTTTAGGCCAACTAGTAAATGACCACTCCTGATATCGCAGCTTTCCGTTGACTTTGATTAAAAAGGTTAGATTGGAGAAACTTACAATTTTTTTATCAGAGGTCTCAATATCAGGTAAACCGCAGTTAGAGTCTTTTCGCCTAAAAGCTGCTTTTAAAAATCGCGAGTGATTATCGCTTCCGTTCAGGTAATTACACTGTACAATTTGATTTAGTTGTTTACAAGAATTTGATGGAAACGTGGTAGATATAAGACTACTTCTCCTAATCAACTAAGAATATCGTAAAATAAAAAAATGAAATTCTTCCTCTAAGCAGTTACAGGGTGCGTAAAAAGTATTGACGCACCTACATTTTGTTTCAGCTCCAGCTTTCTCTTTCTACCTCTCAAGGTTTTTGTGTGTTATTTTTGTTTCCTGTATTGTGCTCAAAAAACACTCACGAAAAAAACTGATGAAACTTGACCATCGTCGCTACGGTGGCCCTTTTTTGTCTGTTACCCAAAGAGCTGAATATTTCCTTAACAAGAGAATTAGGCGCTGTTCGAAACGGTTGGTGAGGAAAGAGGTCAGCAACCTAAACGTCAGCCACGGCTCTGTTATAACAGATAATGATTACAATATGATCAAGCACGATAACGTTCAAATCCAAAATTATCAATCTCTGTCCGATAACGGCAAACAGGTAACGCACACAGGTGTGGACAGCTTCTCAGACGAACACAGCTTAAACATGAATCCGCTGAATTACTCTTTTTAGGCGAATTTGGAGAATGAGGTCTGGGCTACTTTCAACAGAAGTGACCAGTCGCAGAAGGCTACCCTGTTAAAAGCACGGGACGAAATCCAAGCGAGTACTTGCGGCGCGTGCTCATGAATTTTTCCGTCGTTTTCGCTCCTGTATTCACAGTAAAGGAGCCAATGTCAATTACGAGTTACTCTGTCGTGTTCGCAAGATCATTTTCCATATTTCTCAAGTGAACATTTTAAAACTTACTGCGCAATACTATTTCCACAACCGTCATTTACTGCGTCAATACTTTTTACGCACCCTGTAGTTGTTTTCTCCAAGCAGCTTCGCCTTTGCACCTGAGCAAACCAACCGGGTAAGGCGCGTTGGATACAGCGTTACTTCCGTGGTATTCGGCATGTCTGACGCTGTTGTATCATAGTTGTGTTAATTAAATAAGCTTTCTCCAAAGATAGGAACAGCTACAATTTTTTCGAGTCATTCCACCTTTGTTCTGTACTGCTTTCGAGCTGTCTATAATTACGTATTCCATTGCTATTCACACATTATATGCGGTCTTGTGTAGATCTGCGCAAAAGGCATAAAAAGCTTCATTTTGAAAAGCGACTTCTGCTGTAACGCCCACTTTTCTGGTCCGTTCTAACGCCATATAACTGTGAGCATCTGTAGTAGGACATCGTTCCAAAGCCTAACATTAATACTGCCGGTTGTAGTTGATGCGTTCAACCCCAAAATTCTGGTTAAATAAGAGCAAGTAACATTGTTATATGTTATTATTCTAGCGATCAAGGCTGGTTGCTTTTACAGCTACATTTTGCCTAGTATTCGAACCTGACTACATAGCTTCGCTCCACGAAGTACTCCTCTCCGTTCACCTGCCATTCTAGTACCGCCTTATTGTCAGCAATATTTATTGTGATATTGTGCACTAAGAGCTTTCTGCGAAGTATCCCAGTAGCCACTGAAAAAAATGATGTGACAACTTGAATTGAACAAAAGCATGCTAAAAAACACAAAAAAGAGACAAAAACACACTAAAACTAAAAAGTAAAAAACGCAAAAACGCTACAACAAAAGCAACATGTACGAATACAAATATTCTTTCCAGCAGCATGGTGCTGGGGAAAATATTTGTGCTTGTACATTCAATTTTAATACAAAAATATAAATAAATATAAATATTTGTGCTCGTACATTCAATTTGCTTTCCAAAATTGCTATGTGCTAAATACTACAACGCCACCAAGGAGTGCATCCTCTGCAGCGCAACGTTCCATGCCGAAATAGAATAACCTTTGTCTTTCGTTTATTTCTGGTATAATCACTTCTGGGCGCGTGTAGCGCAGTCGGAGGAGCCAGGACTGTCGCGTGCACCCGATACCAGGTTCCTGGTTCGGATTTCCCGCCCAGGCCAACCAAGCCTTCCATCCCTCCGGGGTCGGTGAATTGGTACCAGACGTGTCTGGGAAAGATAAAGCGCTGACTTGTTCATCGGCTGGCCACCGCAAGTCATTGTATGGCCAAATACGCATTCATGTCGCCTCCACGACATCCCGTAGAAGTAGAATGCGCTGGAGCATCCCAGAAGGAATTGAGTAACGCCGTCCTTTATCCTTATCCTTATAATCACTTCTGCCACACAGCGGAGCATAGCTTGGGTCAGCTAGAAGGACAAGTTTCGCTCTTTATCATCGCAAAAGAAGCAGAAGCTAGTCCGATATAGGCTCTACGGTAAGAAGTGCATATTATTAGGATGTAACGAAATAAATGGCACTGAACCACTGTAAATTTAAACAGTTAATATCTCGGCTTGTAGGCAAGTTTATTAATCGAAATAAAACCTGATTCTACACATCTTTGCCAACGTGACACATGCTTTTTTGTCCCAGTAGCATAAAAATCAGAAGTTCTGGAATTGACGAAATCTTCGAAGGCATTCTCGGCATCCTGTTGGTATTTGAATATTTTCCCTACCAAGAAGTCGCCAAGATGCTTGAAGAAATGGTAGTCTGTTGGGGAGAGGTCGGGAGAAAACGGAGGATGTGGCAGAGTTTCAATGCTCAGCTCATTCAATTTCTGCAACGTCATTCGTGCTACATGGGGGCGAGCATTGTCGTGCAGAAGGAGAAATCGCCTTCGGTTTACCAAGGCCGGCCGGATATCCTTCAACTTTTTCATCATTTCTTCAATTTCAATGCAGTACTTCTCTGCCGTGATGGATTCACCGGGAGGGAGGAAGCTGTGGTGAATAATTCCCAGCGAACACCACCATACTGTCACCATTACTTTCTTTTGGTGCAATTCCGGCTTCGCAAAAACCTTGGGGGATCTCATCGCTGTCCACCCACTGTGCCAATTGTCGCCTGTTGTCGTACATTATCCATTTCACGTCACAGGTTACGATGCGATCAAGGAATGGGTCCGTTTCGTTCCGTAGAAGCAGTGCGGACGAGATCTCATATCGTCGGTTTCTTTGCTCCTTAGACAGCTCGTGAGGCACCCATCTTTCCAGCTTTTTGGCCTTTCCAATTTCCTTCAGATGCCGGGCAGCTGTGTTGTGACTGACACCAAGAACCTTCGCTATCTCCCTGGTACCTTTGTGTGGATCCTCCTCTACCACATCTCTCAGCTTGTCCTCATCAACATCACTATGCCTCCCACGACCTTCATGTTCTTCCAAGCTCTCATCTCCATTCCGGAACTTCTGATGCCAACGATACACCGTCCGAATTGTGGAACATCCTTGACCGAATGGCGTTGATCTTCTCGTCCGCCTCCTTAGCTGTAGTGCCCAGCTTGAATTCATACAAGTAAATGCCTCGGATTACCCTTTTGTCCATCTGCAAAAAAGTCAATAAAACTCTAGAGTTTTCCCACTTTTACGTAGAACATTTGGTACTCACCGGTAGAGCAAAGTTTGCGCTTCTAAATGATATGCCACATGTTACGGTTTGTTCTTGATCAAACGCCAGTGCCATTTAATTCGTTACAACCTAATAAATTACTGTGTTGTATGCCCCTACAAGGATATTGGCTCCGAATATGATGGTGCGATCTATCAACTTGAGTGTGTGCTTGCAACCAAACATATAAAACGTAGTGGAAATTGGAAGGATACTGCAGTTTGCACCAAAGAAGGCACGTGTAATGAAAGGCATTGTATTTAAGGTCTGTTCATACTTAGCGAAATCAGCGACAAGAGCGACAGCAGCGCGCGGTACCTTACTTACAAACCTATTCATCCATACTTTATCCTCAAAATTACTAAAGAATGAAGACGTCCAGCGCATAGGCTTAAGAAACAAAAAACTCATGTTGATATAGCTAAGCAGGCCCAAGCATTCATTAATGTTGTTAGAGATACCAGTAACATTAGTATAATCAGGAGCAGTTTATACAGTCTCAAAAAGAAAGTGATTAATTTTATTATAAAAAGCTGTTACGAAGGGAATTTTCTAGATCAGCTTTGCAAGGAAAAAACATTTATGCTGCTTTGTTTACTGTGTAAGTTTCAATTCAATAGTACACAAGAGCGTATTAGTGTTCCTCAAAATTCTTATTGCAATTTGAAAACTCCCTTCTTACACAGGTTTTTAGATAATACAAATTTAAATAAAGTAGTAAACTCTAAGAGTATCTTAAACATTATTAAATCAAACTCAAAGATAGATTTCATTCCCTTCAGAGTAGTCTTCACTTATAATCCTCCCATTTCAAGAACTATATTCAATTATAATTACACTCTGAAAAACATTGATGATCGTAAAATTACCGCTTTTATGGAAAGTAAATGCATTTGCACTGATCCGTACTTTAAAAACTTTGTGGATCCACACTCAGGACATATTGTTACAGGGAATACAAATGTCATAACTAACCACAGCATAAGAAAATTACTAAACAAAGGTTGCAAATTCAGGCCTACTCCTCGGATTAACAAAGAAGCTGTCAGACATTGGGTACAAAGTAATGTCGATAGTTATACAACATTAATAAAAAATAAATACAAATTAAAAAACAATGCTAGCAATCTGGTTCGTTCCATATTGGAAAGAAACTTTAAATACAAAATCAAGCCTTTACTTTACAAATGCATTTACCAAACAAACGATAGCGTAGACAATAAAACATTTCGGGAAATTAGAAATTTTCAAAATATCTGGGTTTTTTGCCCCTTAGACAAGGCTTCTAATAATTATGGTATTGTATGTAAAAAGTTTTACCTTCAGTGTGTTATGAAAGAAATGGGATTTAATATGGTTAATAAAACCATTTTGTCTTCTTCTACAAACAACACATACACCTTAGTAGACTCCAACACTACGGCAGAAATTATTCAAAAACACATGAAATTCAATACTGTCTATGAACTACAATTGTTGCCGCGAAGTAATATTCCAATAGTTTATGGTATACCTAAACTACACAAAACACCAGTTAAATTCCGGTTCATAACTGGTGCGGCTGATAGCAGCCTCAAACCACTCTCCGTCTTTCTAGCTAATATACTAAAGTTTATAAGGAATCATTTTAATAACTACGTGGACGCCATTAGAACCAGAAATAGAACATTTATAGGATATTGGTCTATTCAAAACATTAATATAAGCGAACGGCTACAAAATATACGTGGCCACAATCTAAAAGTTTTTTCAGCGGATTTCACCAATATGTTTACTAATTTACCCCACTGCAATATTCTCAAAAATATAAGAGAGATACTCAAAATTTGTTTTAAAAATGCTAACAAAAACTTTATTGCCTATAATGGTTATAATAAAACTTTCTACAGTAACGCTATAGGTAATAAAAACTATAAGTATTACACTATACACGATATAATCTATTTTATAGATTACCTTCTTAGTAACAGCTACTGTAAATTCTCTGACCATTTGTTTATTCAAAAAGTGGGAGTACCACAGGGTAGTAATGCAAGTCCACTTATGGCTGATCTAACTCTCACATATTTTGAATATGTTTACTCTATTACCCATCCTAATCTCTATCTGTTCATTCCGTTCCGATACATGGACGACATTTTAGTTGTCCATAACAGAAGCACTAATGATATTTACAACACACTTATCAGCGTCTATAATAATGTCTTAAACCTGGATATTACTCATGGCAACGACTACTCGTGCAACTATTTAGATATGGAAATAAAGATCTCAGGCAATCGATTAACCACTAAGCTTTATAACAAGACAGATTCCTTTAATTTTAGTATCAAAAGATTTCCTCATTTCGATACCAATCTGTCAGCTAATATTAAAAAAGCCACGATCTATGCAGAAATTCTAAGAATTGCACGCACTTGTAGCTTTAAAGATGATTTTGTAACTAGGCTTTTACATACTAAAAGGCAACTATCCGAGTCAGGTTATGACAGTAACTTTTTCAATTCCTCGTTATTTAAATGTATTCATAAAAATAAATTTATCCAATATAAATACGATCTAGGTCACACTAAAATTCAAATAAATAAGTCGTTATGTAAATGCTTTGATTAGTGTTGTTTTCAACGGTTCACTAATTTTATCACAATTTATATCCTAGCATATTTTAAAAAAAACATACTCCCTAACTTGTTGTGCTCATGGTGGTGGACTGGAGGGCGTTTGGTGGTTCGGCGTGGAGGTCTACCTCCCCATTATTTCCTCCTTCACCTTAACCTTCCCTAACAACCATTTTCCGCTTTTCTACTAACCTACTCCCTTCCCCTTGGTGGATCTTCTCGTTGAGCCACGTTGCGCTCTCCGTGCCTCTGCTGCGAGTTGTATCTATTCTACTTTACTGCTACCCTTCCTACATCTCCGTAATGCCTTTCATTCAAGGTTTATTCGTTTCTGGTGGTATCTTTCTGATTTAATTTAATTCTATAACATCTTAAACTTCTTTACATTCCTTGTTGTTCGCCAAGTCCAACGTCAACAGGAGGAGCTCAGGTTAGTTTACAGCAGCAACTCCTTCTTCCTTCCCCTCCCTTACTGACGAGCACAGGGGGAAGGATACTCTGTCTGTTTGGTTTTCGTCTAAGGGCCCGTGCGAAACGAGAACCAAACTAATTCTTTGTTTTTCATACTTTCATAATTAAACTATCACAGTTATATGGCTTTACTCATTTATTATTTTACTAAATTCAAAAGTCGACCGGAACACCATTATTTCTTATAACATTATGCATCGTATTGTTCATGCTATTGACAAGGTTCTGTATGATTTTGTCTTTGCTGGTGTCCCATGTAATCAAAATTACCACCACGTCATTGACCTGTCGGTTATTCGCGTAGGCTCGTTGAACCACGATCCACCACATGTTCTCCATTCCGTTGCTGTCAGGAGAACAGACCGGGCAGTCCGTTACTTGAATATTGTGACGATGGAGCCAATCTTTGGTCAACCTGGACACATGGACTGCAGCGCTGCCCTGCTGCGGAACATGTCTTTGATGCGCTATGCCTCTCAAGAAAGGCACATTCTACTACACCTTGAGAGTTCAGACTGTCCGTGCGACACGACGGAATCCTAAGCCTCAGCGTTCCTCTGCTGAAGATGCCGACCATCGTCACGAATGATCCGCGTCCAAACCTCGAAGGTTGCGACGACGGGGCTTCTCGCATGTCTCCTCATTAATGTCAGTATCCATCCAAGGCCATCCAGATTAAACTTCTTTCATCTATACCAACGGGATATTTTAAAAGGTTTGGAGCTCAAATTGAAGTTTGATTATAGTAATATGATAATTTCCAACGTTTTCTAGACGAACCTGCAGTGTAGGTTCAAGTGATTCATTCGGAAGTCGACGGCAGCGACTGGATGGCTGAGGGGATAGCGAGACAGATTTCGGGGAGGATGGTCGAGAGCTCGATTCCGGGAGTGGCTTTCTGCATCCCAGGTGGGCTGTTAGTGTTTTTGCAAAACGAAGATTACATTTTGGCTTCGGTAGGGTACCCTCCTCGCTTCCTAATTCCGCTTTCAACCTGTTGTCAAATGTGGAAGAAGCTGGTTTTGTTGTTCGGAGCGATATTACGCATCCAATAAACGATATATAGTAGGATGCCTGTCTCGCTGAGGAAGCTCTCGTCAGATGCTGTCTCCATATGACCGCCTTCCACTATTTTCAAATAGTTTTGGAAGTGTTCCTCACTGTCACTTCATTGTGAGCACGATCGACAAGCATTGATTTGACCAATCATCAAGACATGCTCATCGTCCTTCGGATTCCTTTGCAGACTGCTTTTTATTCTTCTCGCAACTTTCACTATTTCGGCTAACCGATACCAAGTACAGCATATTTTATCCACCTGAAGGTAGTTATCTAGCTGTTTTTTCCCTAGACCATTCTCCTATACACCTATAGGAGGCGGGTCGGAGCGTTGCAGATAGGAGCACTTGTACTCACTTCCTCAACTCTGGAGATCGAAACTCAGGAGGTCAGAAACTCAGGGCCATTCCAGGTGTCACTTATGCCTTATCAACCCGCTCTGAAGTAATACCATTCCTTGCCATTTTCGGACCACTCAGCAAAAACGAAGCACAGTTCTATGGTCACGTCTGATGCCCTACAAGACCATAAGGTCTCGTTGAGAATCTTTGGTGAAAGTTCATAGGTTTACCTAGTGAGGTGCTGATGTGTTCAACCATCATGAACTGTTCAGAAACGTGCACGAAGCACCTGAATCTGGCCAAAGCCATAGGAGAGATCAAAACGCTGTCGATTGGTTTGATAACAAAACCAGGTCTGGAACCGGTGGTGACACGCGCTCCTTATAGATGACATTTAAGACACTTATGTCACCACCGCCGACCATGGCACTTTGGCATGACATGTACTACACATGATGCGGCTTTCAACATTAATTCTAAATTCTACTACTATAAATTCTGTTCAAATTCTACTACACCCATCTGTGTTCGGAGTTACTAACCATTTTCAGTTTAGCTCCCTTGCCCTCTAGCTGCACGCAGAGCGGGCAAATCACAATACAGAGACCTCCAGTAAGGTTTATGCTGCGCTGGCCGCCAAGCTGTGGTGGCGCAGGGGATAGGTGGATGGAGGATAAGACAGGATAAGAGACAGGATAAGGCGTGACAACACAGGATAGTTTGCATTTCGACTCCTCTACTAAGCATAATTTTTGCACTTACAAGAAAGACCTGCCACGGTCAACTAAAGCTCTCTATGTTAAATGGAGAAGATCAACGAAAGTAGACTAGTTTTCTTGGCACAACTGTGCCTTCACGGCTCCATAAATGAAAGTTTCTTCCCTTACACATGACCTAGACTGTTATTGAAGGCGCTCAACACCCAAGTGAGGTCCGTTTTCAAAATTTAGATACGGTAGGTCGCCGTAAGAATGAGTGAGCAAGGGTTAGTTGTATGGGTAATTTTAGGAAAAGCTACCGTTGATCATGCATATCTACTGCAACCCACCGCAACCAGTCGCAATTTTAGAAGCTAGCCGTATATTAGTGAACAGTCCCTTAAATATTCTCTCTGGCGAAGTTTGGGCGAAGTCGACTACCATGATCCCCTTTTGATGCCAGTGTACCCTTTTGCGACAAATTGGCAGGCCTATCCATAAGCGGGAAGTAGGGACGCAGGGGTTGCCGCCGAGGGGGGCTGTGCTGCGCCAGATCACTACTGCGGCATGATTTTAGGCGGCAGCGGACATTACTGCCGCTGCCGCATGTACATGATTCTCATCATCATTGCCACCGCTGCTAATTTGCCGCCGCCAGCTCAAGCCGGTAACGGCAGGGATCGGCTAGAGTGCATAAAGAAAGCGGGAAAGAGAGTAGCAGAAGTAGGTCCCGACTAGAATGCAGTGAATCGCATCTGCTGTTTGCCGCCGGTAACGGGCGATGCGAGCGACGCGCGACACGATATAACGATGAGCTCTCATATTGATCGCGCGGCGCGACTTCTTCTTCTTCTTAAGCGTTTGTCCCGCTTCGTCGCGGGGTCCGCTTTTCTGCTGTTGCGACGCTACCTTTCCCGATCATGCGCTTGATCAGGGTGGACACCAGCTATTTCCATGTCCGTGTGTAACGTATGGACCAACGCTGCTTCGGGCGTTCTCTAGGCCGCGTTCCAGATACTTTCAACTCAAGGCCTATCTTGCGGACGCCGTCTTCTTTCCCAAGCAGAATGTGGCCGTACCATCGCAAGCGAGCTTCGCGCATCTTGTACGCTATCGGCGCGATACCGAACTTTTGCCGAATAGCATAACTCTGATGCGGTCCATGCGGCTGACTCCAGCCGTCCAGCGAAGCATCTTCGTCTCCATGACGCTGAGCCGCGTTTCAACTTCCTTAGTCACAGCCCAACACTCAGCGCCGTACACTGCTACCGGCCGCACGGCGGCTCTGCCAATCTTCGACTTCAGGTGCTCTGGTATCTTCCTTTCGCAGAACACGCCAGTCAGCGAACGCCACTAGGACCAAGCTGCACTCACGCGTGAGTTCACTTCAACCATCAGACCGCCGTCAGACGCTATTGCTGATCCCAGGTATTTAAACACCGAAGTGCGTGCAAGATCAGTACCGTTAATCTTAATGGAGCCGGACTCGTTCACGCCAGTCGTTAGGTACTTCTTGACGTGACGTTCAATTTGAGTCCGAACCTCGCCAGACGGTCGCACCAAGCTTGCACCTGCCGCTCGAGATCGTCTTTGTCTTCGCAAGCGAGCATCACGTCATCAGCATAAAGCAGCTTCCATGGAACAGGTTGCTGAAGATCTCGCGTAATGGCATCCATGACGACAACAAAGAGGAGTGGAGAAAGCGCAGAACCCTGGTGCACCCCAACAGAGACAGGAAACTCCATTGAGGTTCCAGCTGCAGCTTACACTCTACTCTTTGAGCATCCGCACCCACTTTATGAGTTCCTGAGGTACGTTGTGTTGTCGCAAGGCGTACCATATAAGCTCAAGCGGTACGCGGTCGAAGGCCTTCTCCAAGTGTGGAAAAGCGATATGCACCGGCTTCTTTCTCTCGCGATGCTTCTCCACCAGGAGGCGGGCGGCTGTATAGCATCAATGGTCCCACCACCAGACACAAAGCCGCACTGATTGCTAGAAAGCTGGACGATGTCCCGAATTCATCCGTCGACAATTCGCTCAAAGATCTTCATGCTGTGCGAAAGCAAGGGAATCGGACGGTAATTAGAGCAGTCTGCAGGACTGCCCTTCTTCTTCCAAATCGGAATCGTCGTACTGTTTTGCCAACACTCCGGTATTTTCTTCTCCTTTACTACCTGGTTGACGAACTCAGCCAGCCACTCAGGAGGATACCAGAGCTTCGACTTCCAAACATCGACTGCCAGATCATCCGGTCCTGTCGCCTTGCATGGCTTCATCTTCTTCAGAGCCGCTTCCGTTTCCTCCACGGTGATCTTGTGGACGGGACCGTGAGCAGAAGCCACAGAAGGGATGGCCGGATGAGGAAATTTCATAGTGGAAATTTCGTCAAAGTAATCACGCCATCGCTTCAGCGCCTTTTTGCGGTCTGTCAGAAGTTGGCCGCTCTCAATTAATGCCATCGAACTTTTCAATATCCTCGGTTTGGCGATGGTGGGTCTCTAGCAAGTCGCTACAAATACCGCTCACCATCGCGCGACTCGAGTTTCGGTAGACATCACCATAATGAGTGGCTTTCGCAACAGCCACAGCTTTCTTTGCAGCCATCTTCGCCTTCTGATATTCCTGCCAGTTGTCGGCTGTTCTGTCGCCGAAGAAACACATGATACAGCGACATCTGCTCTCGAACCTTCGCTTTCACATCGTCCGTCCTGTCTGCTTGTCGACTTTGCGTCGTCCAAGCTTTCTAGTGCCGAGTTCGAGGAGCAGCCCGAGTTATCGCATCGGTAGCATCCTTCCAGGTCTCGTCGACAGTTGTTACCGTCGGCAACCGATCTTTAGGGTGCAGATCGCGCGGCGCGACGAATCACTGTAGTAGCTTATCACTGCATCGCGTCGCGTGCACACTTAACGCTCACTAAAGCATATGTTATACTTCGGCGACACGTCGGCGACGCTGCGACCCAGTCGCAGACAGCCTGTCACCGACAACCTGCCGCCGACACCCACCCAGCACTGTCGCCGAAGTATGACATATGCCTAAGACTTAAGTGTGCGTGAGCAGTTTCACAAATGGTTCCACTCGCTACTCGCCGCTATGCCGCAGAAGTGTGCGGAGACCTTTACAGCGGCTTCACTGATGTATTTTTTCCCTGCTGTTATTGCCGACAGCTGGTGCGTTTCAACTAACGGTATTTTACAGTTCCTGGTATTACGCATTGCTTGTCTTCTCGTCACGTTTATAGCAACAGTTCATAATAAATTCGATCTCCATGCCAGTGTGAAATTGTCAGCATGAAGACGAGTCCTTTCTGGTGACCTTTTCCGTTGCGATTGCAATAGAGAGCATTGGCGGTACGTTTCAACTAATGGTATTTTACAGTTCCCGGTATTACGCATTGCTTGTCTTCTCGTCACGTTTAGAGCAACAGTTCATAATAAATTCGATCTCCATGCCAGTGTGAAATTGTCAGCATGAAGACGAGTCCTTTCTGGTGACCTTTTCCGTTGCGATTGCAATAGAGAGCATTGGTTGATCCCATCAGATTTTTTAGGAAGTGCGAAAATCCTGCACTACAGGGGCTGAACCTCAAATGGTCCTGTATCGCCATGCCACTCTATCCCCTGCGCCACTACTGCTCGTTGGTCAGCGCATTTCCACCCTACTTAAGCTCGCTTTCTTGTAGTTGGCCCGCTCTGAGTGCAGAGCAAAGGAGCCGATATGAAAACTACCAGTGTCTCCGTCATAGCTGGGTTTATGATCATAGATTTGGAATTAGCGTGCGAAGCCGCACCTCGTGATATACATCTTATCTCAAAGTGCCATTCTCGCCTAGCATCCTTCCCTTGTCATTATGAAGGCGGATCGACGTACTATCGCGACTATTCGCGATTGCTTCGTAATTATTCTTTTATGTAACGCTTAGTAATCGGTCGATTGCAAGCCTTTGTTTCTGATAAATCCTAGAACCCGACTGATATCTGCTTACGGGCGCTGCGCTTCACATTCCAAAACATTGTGCGGCGAACCGCGTGGCTCGTGATGGCAGTGCCACGGTCGGAGCCGACAGCCCGTCGACAGCTCTCCCAGCTCCTATTTTTTACACTGCAATATTTGTAGCCTTCATTTCTCTTTCCTATTGGTTCACTTGTGAGATTTGAGGTGGCCATTTCTACGCTTTCACTTTGGCAGTGGTTTTCACTTTCTCCCCATCTTGCCTTTTCCAGTTCAATCGCGAGGCATAGCGTCTGGTCAATAAGGTCCACAGATGCATCGGCGTATTGATCTGTCTCCGCTACCTGTCTTCGGCAAATTATCACTCGTAAGCTATGTCTCAGTCACCACTCGGCAACTGACAACGCTGTTTCGTGTGAACGATGGACCAGCGGGTGAGCTTGTTACTCATGTGTTTTCGTACTGCGCCTAAGACGAGAACCGAAAGCCGGGAATGAGGAGGCGTTTAATCGGACGGATAGCAGATCACTTGCAGATTTCTGAAAACGATGGACAGCTCGAAACGTTGTGCCGTTTAATATAATTAATCAACCTTATAATCTCGTTCGGTGCTGGAACATCGCTTTTCCTGAAGTGCGTCACAGATATCATATGTCTGTTGCATAACGTGAAAATATGATTGGGCTGGACAGGTGCACTTGTTTTCAATCTCGCATGGAGTGTAGGTTTCGCACGCTTTTAAAAAACTTTGAATTTTTTTTTCTGTGAAGCCACCTTCTACAATCAAGGTTGTAACAATAACCGATATTGGTCACTATCATCGTATAGGTAGCTCTTCGATGTCTCACCTGAAGAACCCCGAAATTTTTATGCAAAGCAATGGGCTTTTGGAAATTCCTATAATTTATTGTTACTACCGTTAACGTTCTCATACAAAAAGGGCTGAAGAGTATGAGTAAATCTGAAGTGGATGGTGAGTGATGGTGAGTGTGACCGATCGTAGGATACCCCCTATCCAATCTCAACCAACTTTATGGTTGTAATGATTGCTGAACATGCCGTTGCTACTTGAATGAAATGAGGTGAGGGATTAGGAAAACAATATAGTTGAAAAGGGACAGGCTAAATGAGGCAAACGAAAAAGCAAGGTAAAAGTAGACAAATCATAATTGTTCACCTGATTGTGTGTATATTGCCTTGTCACGGTAGAATTGTTTGAGATCGTCCCTTCGAAAGTCTTCAGTTGTGTTCCACATGAGCATTATTGTACAATTGTAACAGTTGGGCGACAACAAATGAGATAGTTTATGAGATTTTCTCATAGATTCCTTTAAAATTTAACGCATTCTTTAAGCTGATGGCTGAAGAAGTGATTTACTCTACCTCCAGGTCCAAACTTCCATCTTCTACAGCTGTACCATCCTGGTCGTAACACTGCCACAGAAATGTTCTGCTTTCCACGTAAAATTCCTCCGTCCAGGTAACGTGCAGCACAGGGTCGTCGAACTCCGCTTTCAAATTATGATCTTAAGTTGCAGAAAATGTTACCTAGAGGCTTTCAGATTTCATCGAAGAACTAGAGTTTATTTATTTATTTATTTATTTATTTATTTATTTATTTACATGTTCGTCAAACATACGTGCAGGAACCGCTAGAACAAAAAAAGATCGGAGCAAGCCACGCAGTAAAAAAACAAAATAACACCAGAACACGAGAGCAACAACACGCGGCAGTGGCAAAATTTTTGGCCACCAAATTCAAACTGAGAGGGCAAGTGGCACACAACTCGCAAATGAGCCGACAGAAAACCGTATAAATTCGTAGCTATTTACCTCTTTTTAATACTACCTATCTACATCAGCCCCATGCCTCACAGTATATACAGTACCGCGCATGTCTTTTGGTCAATTCCCGAAAAAGCCGCTTTGGAGCGTTCCAAAGCGGCTTTTTTAAATAACTTTCTTTAAAATCAAGCACTTGTGAAAGAAACATATATTTGAGCTCAGCAGGCCAAGCTCTATCTTTTGACATATAAATCAATAGAGTTGAACAATGCATATAGGCCGGACATAATCAATCGAGTGGGCGCGAGAGCCTGTAGAGTGACAGTTTGGGGAATTTCATTGAAATTCCCAGCCGTCCTACTCAGAAATTGCCTTAAGACTCTCCAGCTTGCCTTTAGAGTGCGCCGTGAACAATGCATATAGAACCGAACCTATCAATCGATTGGGCGCGAGAGCCTTTAGAGTGGCCGTTTTGGGAGTTTTATCGCAAATTCCCAGCCGTTCTGCTCAGAAATTGCCTTAGGACTGTGCAGCTTGCCTTTGGAGTGCGCCGTAAACAATGCATGCAGAATCGATCCTATCAATCGAGTCGGCGCGACCACTCGCAGAGTGAGGACGAGTGGGCGCGAGAACCTATAGAGTGACCGTTTCGGGGGTTTTAGCGAATTTCCCAGTCTTTTACTTAGGAAATGCTTCTAGCCTGTCTAGCTTGCCTTTGGAGTGCGCCGTAAACAATGCATACAGAATCGAACCTATCAATCGAGTGGGCGCAAGAGCCTGTAGAGTGACCGTTTCGGGAGTTTTATCGGAAATTCACAGCCGCCCTACTTAGAAATTGCATTAGGACTGTCCAGCTTGCCTTCGGAGTGCGCCGTAAACAATGCGTATAGAACCGAACCTATCAATCGAGTAGGCGCAACCACTCGCAAATTGCACGCGCGAGTGTGTTCGGAGCGCAATAACTCTGCAGAGATCGAATCATTCCGGCTGCGGCTCTTGGACTTTGTAGGCAGTAGCAAGCCTTAGTAGTCCACGAAAGTGCAGCGTTATAGCTTCAAAACAAGCGAAATTATAGCGGCGCGAAAATGCGGGTTTGCCGTGCGTGACACGATTTTTTCCGAGTTCAGTCGACCCCTGCAGGAAGACGCGGCGTGCTAACGGCATGCAAACGCGTACGCTAGCAGAACACTGAAGGCACTTTACGATGACATGCTCACAACTCCTCAGCTGCCTGAACTGCCCTGGCCTCATCTGCCAGTTTAGAGCGGTGTAAGATAGCGGTTAGAGTTTCTTGCGCTCTTACTCACCCAGATTTGAGCTTTCGACCCTCGCAATGGCACCGTTTTCTTCAGCACGAAAAGCTCTATCGAATGGTGTCACTCTCGACCAATCACAGAAAAATGGATTTTTCGACGATTTCCCATCGACAACGCGGGCGCCCAGGCCAAGCCTGCGCGGACGATGACGTCATAGGAAATAGATATTTTCGAAATTGGCGAAATTTTCTCGACCAAAATCATCTGGGGGTTATGTTGTGCGCTGATTACGAATCCGACATCCGTTTTTGAAAATTTGGCCGATTTCGGTAAGTTTTGGATTTTCTTCTGGATAACTGAGGGTGGTCGTGTCAGGGTCACCGATTTTGCTCAAACTTAATCTAAGGGCAAGGGTTATTCGGGGTGTCTAACACGATGAAGAAGTCCATTTGGCTGATTATGGGAGAAGACACCCATACTGATGACTGAGGGTGATCGGTGATCCCGACCCGACCACCCTCAAACGGCAGGTAACCTACCGAAATCGGCAAAATTTTCAAAAACGGACGTCGGATTCGTAATCAGCGCACAAAATAGCCACTAGATGATTTTGAACGAGAAAACTTGGCCATTTTCGAAAAAATCGATTTTCTATGACGTCATCGTCCGCGCAGGCTCGGTCCACGTCCTCGATGGGAAATCGTCGAAAAATCCATTTTTCTGTAATTGGTCGAGAGTGACACCATTCGATAGAGCTTTTCGTGCTGAAGAAGACGGTGCCATTGCGAGGGTCGAAAGCTCAAATCTGGGTGAGTAAGAGCGCAAGAAACTCTAACCGCTATCTTACACCGCTCTAAACTGGCAGATGAGGCCAGGGCAGTTCAGGCAGCTGAGGAGTTGTGAGCATGTCGTCGTAAAGTGCCTTCAGTGTTCTGCTAGCGTACGCGTTTGCATGCCGTTAGCACGCCGCGTCTTCCTGCAGGGGTCGACAGAAATCGGAAAAAATCGTGTCACACACGGCAAACCCGCATTTTCGCGCCGCTGTAATTTCGCTTGTTTAGAAGCTATAACGCTGCACTTTCGTGGACTACTAAGGCTTGCTACTGCCTACAAAATCCACGAGCCGCAGCCGGAATGATTCGATCTCGACAAAGTTATTGCGCTCCGAACATACTCGCGCGTGCAATTTGCGAGTGGTTGCGGCTACTCGATTGATAGGTTCGATTCTGTATGCTTGTTTACGGCGCACTCCAAAGGCAAGCTGGACAGGCTAGAAGCATTTTCTAAGTAGAACGGCCGGGAATTTCGATAAAACTTCTCAAACGGTCACTCTACAGGTTCTCGCGCCCATTCGACCTCACTCTGCGAGTGGTCGCGCCCAATCGATTGATAGGTTCGATTCTATATGCATTGTTCACGGCGCACTCCAAAGGCAAGCTGGACAGTCTTAAGGCAATTTCTGAGTAGGGCGGCTGGGAATTTCAATAAAATTTCCCAAACTGTCACTCTACAGGCTCTCGCGCCCACTCGATTGATTATGTCCGGCCTATATGCATTGTTCAACTCTATTGATTTATATGTCAGAAAATAGAGCTTGGCCTGCTGAGCTTAAATATATGTTTCTTTTTACAAGTGCTTGATTTTAAAGAAAGTTATTTAAAGAAGCCGCTTTGGAACGCTCCAAAGCGGCTTTTTCGGGAATTGACCAAAAGACATGCGCGGTACTGTACTAAAACCCCGGCACATGAAAACGCTCGGGCCCCATGGGACTGGCAACTAGGACAGGTAGCCAGGAAAATAGAACAATTAAGTGCGCTAGCTTGAGAGAATGTTGTTATGTTGTAGGAGTTGTGGAAAAACCCCTTAATCTAGTCATTTCAGAAATTGTTTTTAGAAACACTATTCCATTCGGCTACTACTAGCTGCTGTCTTACTAGGGTGGTCCACATGATGTGTTACGTGGAAAATTATGTACAACTTTGCACAAACCAACTAAATTAAGAAAAGTGTACGATCATTGGAAAGACAAGAAAATTTTGCATAAAACAACATACATCACATTCAGAATGAGGTCCCTTAGCTTCAATGCGAGCGCCCAATCTATTTTGGAAATTCTTGAGGATGCACGCGATCATTTCCGGTGAAATTTCGTCCCATGCCTTCTCCAGAGCTCTTTTCAGCGAATCCAGAAAACTGTGTCTGAAAGAGCAGGGTTCGCCCCAGGATTGACCAAACGGCAAAACTCATAGGGTTGAGATCGGGTGAGTTTGAAGACCAAACATCCTTCGTCCACAAATCTGGAAGATTGGTCTCACACCAATCCAAGGTCTTCTTGGCACCGTGAACAGGTGCCCAATTTTGCTGGAAAGTCCAGTCCATGTCCATAGCATTTTCTTGTGTCCAAGGTATTGCCATGTTCCCCAGGATTTGCTTCTCGTAGATTTCGGCTTTGATCTTAACTTTTTTTGAATAAAAATAAGCTTGGTCCTGCCATGGCCCGACATTTCAGCCCACACGATAAAGGACTGTGGAAAATGAGACCATCCGACGTTGACTGCTCTTGCGAACACTTTTAGCAGCAGTTTCCATTGGTTTTGCGCGTTTTGGAGTGGTTCGACGGTAAATATCTTCTCGTCTATGAAGAGAAATCGGTCGCGCTCGTCACCGCACGTAAGTGCCTTTACCTTTCTGCATTTCTCCAATCTTGAATCCTTCATTTCCTCGTTGAGGTGCTGTCCTTTGGCGGATTTGTAAGGATTTGTTTGTACAATCACAGATCATCCCTGATCAGTCGTTCCACAGTAGAACGACCTACGTTGTGCTCCTTTACTAGTTTCCTGACGTTTCTTGCAGGATTTGGGTGTAACTTGTCTTTGAAGTCCTTGCATTTGGTCGTGGTCTGCCTCTCTGACGATTTTCGATCCCTCCAGTCTCTTCGAAACGTTTGATGACGCGGTGTACTTGCTTCCGATGCAGCTTGAGCATCTTTGAAGTCGTGGAAACGGAAGACCCGCGTTTACGTATAGCGACTACTGCTGAACGAACCTTGAGCGAAACTATGTTTACCTAGAAACGGAGAATAAGACTGGCCATAGGTGAACTAAAAGAACGGAGAAAACGAATAACACCACAGCAAAGCACAGAAAAAGAGAGAAATTTTCAAAAATGAACTTTCTGTAGCGCGTAACACTTTATATGGACCACTCTGTAAATAAATGTTATTGCTAAAAGTTAAAGTGTGTTAATTTAATGTTAAGGTTAATCCGTTGGCCACGTTGTAGGTCATCGGTAGAGAGACCAAAGCCAAGGAATGCCTTCGATGGGGCGACATATGCCTGGGCTGATATATTCGTTATTCATTATATGCATTATACTCCTTATATATTAATGGTATGAACGGGGATCAAGCGCCGAGTGCCGGGATTCAGAAAAAAGTACCGCAGACATCGTCCAGCGTGCATCGGAGCCAACTCGGCAAAATTGTGATAATTGTGATGCACATATCCTTGTGAGAGCAATCGATGAAAACGGTAAACAGAATGTTACATGAGCAATTAGAAAATCGTTCGTATATTCAGTGTCCGCTCAGCGTTTCGATAAACAAATTCTTAGAAGTTTTTGATAGCCCAGTCCAGCAAAAGCCTATAGCTCCCTGTTGTTCATTTAAAAAAAATGAAAGCACTAACAAGGGAGATCATCCCGTGGTAATTTTAAAAGTGACTTACTGGGGGTTGTAGGGGACTGTATGAGAAGCACCGTAATGGTTTTCAAATTTTCTGCGGACACCTGGGTAGGTCAAAAATTGCAAAAAACCGTATCACTTCAGTGCGGGGCAATAGAGCGGAACTGACGCCTGGAACTGCCATGTGGTGGTTAGAAACTATCCTGCAAAAGGTTTGGAGCTGGAACAGTAGCGGAATTACAGCGATTTTACAATTTACTTGTTAGCGATACAGTGACAGAAGTGAAACATTGAGTTGCGCCGCTCACCACCAAGGCCGTAGCGACTGGATGGCCGAGTGGATATGGCGGTGTTCTAGCAGGATAAGGGTCGAGAGTTCGGGTGTTGCGTACTTGTGCTGCTGGGTTTGCTCGCTTCATTTTTGTCGATGTATCTTGACCACAACAGTGTACCATACTGACATTGGAACTCTATTTCAATCTAGATGATGCAATGTAAACACAAAAATAAATACGCAAAGCAACAGCGTTCATAATACATAGTTCGATTGGCCATTGAGGAGAGTAGGCGACTTTTGTTTGCCTACAAAATAGATAACTTGAGAACTCCAAAGATCGAGGAAAGAATTATTATTTTATTTTTATTTATTATTTTTATTATTTATTATCTATATTTTTATTTTTATTAATTAATTAACTATATTTATGTTTGATTTTCTTCGACCCCTCTTCGACCTCTGGAGAGAAAATATAACAGTACCAATCTGTCTTCTTCGTCCTCAACCAACTATATTGCAAGTGATCTCACGGCCGTCACATACAGCATCCTCCTCACTGTTACAAGAAGACGTGGTACCACCCGCATCATTGTCATTGTCCGGCGACCAGGCTACATCCTGCGCTTCGTTCAAGTCAATCTAACATCACGAACGAGAGAACGTCAATGCAATAAGCGTCAAGCAAAAAACTACCTGGAGTCTTTCATCCTCATCAGCACAATCAATATCACCCCATACATAGCATTTTGAAGTATGCCCCGAAACATATGTGCTATGGCAGTCTCCCTACGAATAAGGGCCAATAACTCGGTACGGCGAACACATTGTATTAGGTTGTAACCAAATAAATGGCACTGAACCACTGTAAATTTAAACAGTTAATATCTCGGCTTGTAGGCAAGTTTATTAATCGAAATAGTTTATTAACCTTCTGATTCTACACATCTTTGCCAACGTGACACAAACTTTCTTATCACAGTAGCATAGAAATCAGAAGTTCTGGAATTGACGAAATCTTCGAAGGCACTTTCGGCATCCTGTTGGTATTTGAATATTTTCCCTACCAAGAAGTCGCCAAGATGCTTGAAGAAATGGTAGTCTGTTGGGGAGAGGTCGGGAAAAAACGGAGGATGTGGTAGAGTTTCAATGCTCAGCTCATTCAATTTCTGCAACGTCATTCGTGCTACATGGGGCGAGCATTGTGCAGAAGGAGAACTCGCCTTCGGTTTACCAAGGCCGGCCGGATATCCTTCAATTTTTTCATCATTTCTTCAATTTCAATGCAGTACTTCTCTGCCGTGATGGATTCACCGGGAGGGAGGAAGCTGTGGTGAATAATTCCCAGCGAACACCACCATACTGTCACCATTACTTTCTTTTGGTGCAATTCCGGCTTCGCAAAAACCTTGGGGCTCGCATCGCTGTCCACCCACTGTGCCGATCGTCGCCTGTTGTCGTACATTATCCATTTCTCGTCACAGGTTACGATGCGATCAAGGAATGGGTCCATTTCGTTCCGTAGAAGCAGTGCGGACGAGATCTCATATCGTCGGTTTCTCTGCTCCTCAGACAGCTCGTGAGGCACCCACCTTTCCAGCTTTTTGGTCTTTCCACTTTCCTTCAGATGCCGGGCAGCTGTGTTGTGACTGACGCCAAGAACCTTCGCTATCTCCCTGGTACCTTCGTGTGGATCCTCCTCTATCACATCTCTCAGCTTGTCCTCATCAACATCACTATGCCTCCCACGACCTTCATGTTCTTCCAAGCTCTCATCTCCGTTCCGGAACTTCTGATACCAACGATACGCCGTCCGAATTGTGGAACATCCTTGACCGAATGCGGCGTTGATCTTCTCGTCCGCCTCCATAGCTGTAGTGCCCAGCTTGAATTCATACAAGTAAATGTCTCGGATTACCTTTTTGTCCATCTGCAAAAAAGTCAATAAAACTCTAAAGTTTTCCCACTTTTACATAGAAAATTTGGTACTCACCGGTAGAGCAAAGTTTGTGCTTCTAAATGATATGCCACTCGTTACGAGTTGTTCTTGATCAAACGCGTAAAGACGCGCCAATAAATGGCGCGAGCCAGTGCCATTTATTCGTTACAACCTAATATTATACAATTGATATCAATTCCAGGAAGAGGTCTCGTATAGTGTGCCGAAGTATGACCACAACAGTCGATCAAATATAATTATATATATTGATTAAATAATTGAAAATATAAATATAAATAAAGATCAATAATACGTAGTTAATACATAATTAATAAAATAATAAATAAATAAATAATGAAAATAAGGATAAATCTTTTCTCTTAATCTTTCAATCTCTCCTCGACTTTTGGAGTCATGAAGTAGTGCTAACAGACCCACTGTCAATGCCTAAAGAAGACGGTCAAGATAAAGAATATTATCTATTTTCTAGTTGGGATAGGCCCCTGCATGCTACCCAGGAACTGCCGAGAATCTCGCCAGTTCTCTCGTTCGTGATGTTAGCTTGACTTGAACGAAGCGCAGGATGTAGACAGGTCGCCGGACGATGACAATGATGTGGGTGTTATAAGGTTTCCTTGTAATAGTGAGGAGGTTGCTGTATGTGACGGCCGTGAGTTCATTAGCATGGTTGGATGAGCATGAAGAAGACAGATTTGTACTGTTATACTTTCTCTCCAGACGTCGAAGAAGGGTCGAAAAAAATCAAACATAAATTAATTAATTAATTAATTAAAATATAAATAATAAATAATAAAAAATAGTAAAGAAAAATAAAATAACAGATAAGTAATGAAATGAATAAAAATCAAATCAAATCTTTTTAACCCAATTTTCTCAATTTCTCCTCGATCTTTGGAGCCATGAAGTACAGTAGTGCTGACAGACCTACCGTCATTGCATAACGAAGAGGGCAAGTCAAAGAATATTATCTACAAGTGCTCCGACACGCCTGACGGCGTGTCTCACACTTGCGCGCTTCGCGCGACTTTCCAGCATCACTGACCTAAAGAAAGTAGCTTGTGTCAAACTTAAAATTCGCTAACATCTAGGACCTGCTACGCACTTCATCGGCATCAAGCCGTTCACCACTTCGGTACCTTTCACCATAGACATTTTCTTCACACCGTCCAGTAACATCATTGGTTTGCGCTACGCAGTACTTCGGCCCCTCCCCTGTTGACGTCTTCGAATCCGTGCGCCAGCTTCTCCCTCACTCGTTTCTTCTTTCTAGATCTATTTGCTGGTCCGCCTTTACTGGTCTTCCCCCCCCCACCTTCCTGGTCCCAACCCCTGGCCCACTTCCTTGTTTTCACTATTGACCTTACTGGTCTTTTCTTGCTGGCTTCACCGCCCTGGTCCCTCTTCCAGGTTGTTCCTTTCCTTCCTGGACGCTCTCCTGGTCCACTCTAAGGGGTCGTTTAGAGTGCGCGCGACACGCGACGCGAAGCCGTGTGTAGTGGCCGAATTGATCAATCGCGTAGCTCGATCAATTTAGCCACTACATATGCATCGCGTCGCGCGTCGCACGCACACTAAACGACCCCTAAAGGCCCCTTACTTCCCTTCTCCACCACCCCTTAGTGGTCCTCCCATGCTCACGGCAGACGTCGGTTACACGTATTCGGAATCAGGGCTCAGAAACGCACGCAGTTGCCGCTAAGTCAAGCAGGAGAGGGCTGCTCTTCCTCTGCTGCAACATCCCATGTTAAGCGACAAACGTTGCCCTCGAGATGTACGCAAAGGTGTATCTCGCGCGGGTAAAATTTTCTGTTCAACGTGGAATAATGCTGAATTCTGAATGCGGCCACTCGTCGCACGACGTCGTTGAACCGCTTCTCACTCTATACGATTGTTGAGCGACGTATGGGACCCGTATTCTGAATCCAGATGCTCAGAAACGCGCGCAGATGCTGCTGTGTCAATAGAGAGGAGGCTGTGCTTCCTCGGCTGCAGCAGCATCTCATGCTCAATTCTGATTGCGACCCCTCGTCGTAGGACGACGGTGTCTCCTCTTCTGACTCCAGAAGGTTGTGGTGCGACGAAGGGAACCCGTCTTCTGGATTCATTCGCTCAGAAACGCGCGCAGACGCCGTTGTGTCAAACAGGGGGATGCGCTTCCTCTGCAGCAGCAGTAAAGTTCTCCGTTCAACATGGGATAACGCTGAGTTCTGAATGCGGCCGGTCGTCGTAAGACGACGATGTGGCCTTTCCTTCCTTTCTTTTCGATCTTCTGAATCCAGACGGTTGTGGTGCGACGAAGGGAACCCGCCTTCTGGATTCAGGGTCTTAGAAATGCGCGCAGACGCCGTTGTGTCAAGCAGGAAGAGGCTGCGCTTCCTCTGCTGCAGCAGTAAAGTTCTCCTTTGAACATGGGATAATGCTGAGTTCTGAATACGGCCGGTCGTCGTACGACGACGAATTGGCCTTTGCTTCCGTTCTTTTCGATCTTCTGAATCCAGACGGTTGTGGTGCGACGAAGGGAACCCGCCTTCTGGATTCAGGGTCTTAGAAACGCGGGCAGACGCCGTTGTGTCAAGCAGGAAGAGGCTGCGCTTCCTCTGCTGCAGCAGCATCTCATGCTCAAAGGTGATTGCGACCCCTCGTCGTAGGACGACGGTGTCTCCTCTTCTGACTCAGGAGGTTGTGGTGCGACGAAGGGAACCCATCTTCTGGATTCTGGCACTCAGAAACGCGCGCAGACGCTGGTGTGTCAAGCAGGAAGAGGAGGCGCTTCCTCTGCTGCAACAACATCCCATGTTGAACGGCAGACGTTGCCCGCGCGAGGTACGCGGAGGCGTCGAAAGGGGTTCCGTGAGATTGTTCATGGTACCACGAGGCGTATCTCAGCCAGGTTTCCAACCTGAGTGAGATACGCCTCATCATCTACAGGCAGGGAGCTAACTCAATTATATATATTACAAGTGCTGCGACACGCCTAACGGCGTGTCTCGCACTTGCCCGCTTCGCGGGGTTATAAGTTTGCGCTTTCTTCTCAGAAAATACTCTCGCACAAAAAGTACGTGTGATCTTCAAAACAATTCTGTTAACAGAACAACAAAAAGACAACATTTACTGAAGCATCTCGGTGAATACTACGTTTGGTATCGACTTGAGTCCCGGTGTTAACCGAATTTTCAGAGGGACTGGGACTTCTGTCGAACTCGCGAGCACGCCACGTACAGTTGACCATGAGAAAATACTGGACTGGAGAGATACACGCAGAGGCGCGGGTAAAGTTTTCCGTTCAACATGGGATAATGCTGCATGCGGTCGGTCGTCGTACGATGACGATGTGACCTCTGCTTCCTTTCTTTTCGATCTTCTGACTCCAGACGGTTGTGGTGCGACGATGGGAACCCGTCTTCTGGATCCAGGCGCTCAGAAACGCGCGCAGATGCCGCTGTGTCAAGCAGAAGGAGGCTGCACTTCCTCTGCTGCAGCAGCATCTCATGCTCAATTCTGAATGCGATCCCTCGTCGTAGGACGACGGTGTCTCCTCTTCTGACTCCAGAAGGTTGTGGTGCGACGAAGGATAACCGTCTTCTGGATTCAGGCACTCAGAAACGCGCGCAGGCGCCGTTGTGGCAAGCAGGAGGAGGCTACGCTTCCTCTGCTGTAACAACATCCCATGTTGAACGGCAGACGTTGCCCGCGCGAGGTACGCGGAGGCGTCGCAAGGGGTTCCATGAGATTGCACGCGGTTCCACGAGGCGTATCTCAGCCAGGTTTCCAACCTGAGTGAGATACGCCCCTTCATCTACAGGCAGGGAGCTAACTCAATTATATAGTGGTAGATCTATTTTGTCGGCAAACAAGAGTGGCCTACTCTCCTCAATGGCCAATCGAACTATGTATTATGAACGCTGCTGCTTTGCGTGTTTATTTTTGTATTTACATTGTATCATCTAGATTGAAATAGAGTTCCAATGTCAGTATGGTACACTGTTGTGGTGAAGATACATCGACAGAAATGGAGCGAGGAAACCCAGCAGCGCAGGTGCACAACCTGCGGACCCGAACTCCCGACCCTTCTCCTGCAAGAACACCCCCATAACCACTCGGCCATCCAGTCGCTGCGGTCTTGCTGGTGAGCGGCGCAGAGCGGCGCAACTCAGTGTTCAACTTCTGTTACTGTATCGCTAGCAAGTAAAATGTGAAATCGCTGTAATTCCGCTACTGTTCCAGCCCCAATCCTCTTGCAGATTAGATTCTAACCACAACATGGCAGTTCCAGGCGTCAGTGTTGCTCTATCGGCCTGCACCGAAGTGAAACGGGTTTTTTGCAATTTTTGACCTACCCAGTTGTCCGCAGGAAATTCGAAAACTACTGTGGTGCTTTTCATACAGTGCCCTACAAGCCTCAATAGGTCACTTTTAAAATTTTCACGGGAAGTTCATTGACCTCCTTTGTAAGGAAAGTATTCCGCCAATTGTAAAAAAAATTTCATTTTTTTCTCGTTCCAGACATAAAACAACTAACGAACATATGCGCCATATTATCTATAGCACATTTTTCTATATCCCGCTTCTTTAAAATTTCCGGGAGTTTGACGAAAGAAATTCAGCGAGGCACTTTTCAAGTTGTTCCCTATCGCCAAACTGTTTATCCCGCAAATTGCTCGATAACAAAAGAAACATGGTAGCTGTCGGTGCAAGGTCCGCTGAACACGGTGTATGGAGCAGAACATGCCATCCGAAGGACTGGAGTTTTTTCTGAGCCTCGCTTGCAACTTGTGGACGCGCATTGCCGTGAAGAAAGAAGATCTTGTCTAGCCTCCCCTGAAGAGCTGCTTCAACGCGTGTTCCAACTGCCTGCAGGAGGCATCGTTAGGGACAGTGGTGTTTTCAGGTAGCAGCTCCCATTGAATGACACCTTGGCTATTCCTCCAGACACTGAGCATCACCGTTTTGGGCGTGTCCGGTCTTGGCGTGATGGGAATTCCTCTTTCGCCGCGACTGAGCCACTGACGCTTCCACGTGTGGTTAACGTAGACTCCACTTTTCGCCGCCTGTCGCCAGTGACCAGGTTCTTGAGCCAAAAGAAATTCCGCCGGAAAGCCAAGAAGTCCATGCAAGCATCCTGGTGCTCTTGGAGCTGGTGGGCGCTAAGTCCATGCGGCGTCCATGCACCATATCTCCATGTCTTCAAAAGGCCACGCAGGTGTTGAGCTACGGTGCTGTGACTGCACTCGAGTTTTATTGCCCGTTCACAGAAGCAAGGACGGGGTTCCTCCTGAACCAGCTCCAGAAGCCGCTCCTCATCACTGCAAGTGGCCCTTCAGACCATGGTTGGTCCTCGAAGTCCGTCTCCGTTCTTTAACTTCCAGAACCATACTTTCGCTGTGTCGTGGGAGACAGTGGTAAAACCCCTCGTTCCACATATGTTATCCACCGCGACTCTTGAACCGCTTTGCTTTTTGAAGTCGTGAAGCAGAAGCAGTTGAACTTGCTTGCAGTCGAGAACGATTTCCTCTGCCACACTAGTGACGAAATATGACGGTAATAGTGGTAAATATAGGTCATAGGTCAGCCTATATATTCATTATTGGAATAAGGTACCCGAACACTTTTTAAAAATTTGGCGGAAATCCAAACTTTACACAACTTAATAGTAATAATAGTAGTAGTAGTCACGCTGAATGCACATAAATGCCTACCAACACCAGAGACTTCCATGATATGCTCATAAGTTGTCGGAGTCAAGAATTTTTCATTGTCTTTGTCGGTTACCGCTTTTATATGAAATACATATTTTCCGGGGCGTACTCTTTTGGGAACTCGCTGAAAACGATGATTGAGAAAACAGAAGCACATCAGCAGTCTAACTGAACAACTTACTATAGTATGCGATTCAGAAGTAAATTCCCTACTGAGTAGTGTTACATTCCTTTGATTAACGGTGACTGTTGTGCTAAAGTAAAGCTTATTAAATGGTAGAAAACTCTGGAACATTTAATAGAATTCAGTTCTATGTTCTCAATCTAGCTTTAACCTTTAAATTTTCTATGAAATTTTTATTATTCCTAATTTTTTTCCTTCTATATATTTTTATTTTTATTTTATTTATTTTCTTTTTTATATCCACCTTTCAAAAAAAAATTTCGTGCATAGCACGCAACTCTTTTGGAAAGTAACTCCTCATTGTGTTATTTAACAAGTCCGCTTCTCTATCACCTGTTTACGAGTAGTTATGCATTTCAACAGGTGAATTTTACAATCGGCACTTATTTATAGCCTCAGCCGAAGCTGATCCAGACCAACCACGACTGTGAAGTTGATGAGAGCATTTTGCATTCTATATTTGGGTGGAGAGTTGGTCTTGAAAAATGTTTCCTAACCGGGAAAGGGTTTCAGGCGTATGTCTGAAGGGTGAAAATATATACCACTACCAGTGCCCCACTACCTTACCTTTCAAACAGTAGAAAACTAGGTTCCATTTTTGCTGAGTTCTTGAATCTATAGGGCTGGGAGTCCTCAAAGAACTGCATTGTTCCCTAGTGCACCTGTGCTATGTGCAACGTGTGTTGATTTAAGAGAGGCGGCGAAACGCTCTCCTGCAGGCGGACTGGTGGCTCATCAGTGAAGGACGCTGCTCCATAGTAGAAGGGTAAAGAGTTCTAGATTTTGGGAAGGATCCTTGACCAGATGGAGTGCAAACCTTCCCAGCTATCGATATACCAGGCTGTCCAATAATTCCGGTCCGAAAATTTTCAAAATTCTATAAATTTCCTTAAAAGTGCTATAATATCAGGCAAGTGTAAAAACCTTCTAGAAGGTTCTCCAGAGTTCCACGCTAGGGGTATATAAGGCGCAGTCGCCGCGTCTAGCAACCAGTACAAGCTAAAATGGACCAAGGTCGAATTCGTACGTTCATGTACTACGAGTGGCTGCTGGGCAACGACACGGGCACCGCGGTCGCCAACAACTGCAGAGCGTGCAAGGAGGATGCAGTGTCCCAACGCACAGTCAGGCGCTGGTTCAATCGTTTCGAGAGCGGCGACACGAGTCTCGAGGACAGGGAACACCCGCTGAAGATCATGCTCTGCTGCTGGTGGGACGTCAAGGGCGTGCTGTACTTCGAGCTGCTCCCGCAAGGCAGGACGGTAACCGCCTCCATCTACACCGATCAGCTCGTGAAACTAGCCGCCGCCATCCGAGAAAAGCGTCCCCGACGGGCCTCGGTCCACCTGCTGCACGACAACGCGTGCCCCCACGTGGCGAAGGAGACCCAGCAGAAGTTGGCGACGCTCGGCTGGGAGACGGTTGCCCATCCGCCGTATTCCCCGTACCTCGCCCCCTCCGACTACCACTTGTTCCGCCCGCTGAAGCACCATTTGGCCGGAAGAAAATTCACCAACTACGACAACCTCAAATCCGACATGGCGGACTTCTTCGAGTCATTCTCTACTTGCATGATTGCACCAGTCCACATGTTGTGAATGAGTGTCTCATTGTCACCTGACTTGCCGCTGCACAAGCTCGAGTAAGGGCAGCCGTTTTGTTTTGCACTAGCTCAGTGGTGCTTAACTGTGCATCTTCTTCTTCTTATTCGTTTTCCTCTTCAGCGTTTGTCCTACTTCCCTCTACTGGCTTGGTTACGCCACTTCGCATGCATGGATGGATACCGAATTCCTTTCAGGATTAAATTCTTGATTGGGCGAACCACCGTCAGACGCAATTGAAGACCCAGCACACTTGACGTTTGTTGATGGCACGGGGTACAGTGCCATTGATCTCAATGAACCGGGCCCTTTATATCAGTCGTCAAATACTCACAAGGGAACGATACTAGGTGACCATGGGACTGTGAGATGGGACGAATATCACTGGATGCGGCTTCGAACGCTGACGCCAAATATATGTTCCGTTTCTGCTGTGCGCATCTGCGAACGGAGTTATGGACCATTTTTGTAGCAGGCTCCTTTGCCCCCTAGCTCCACACATAGCGGGCCAGTCACAAGAGAGCGAACTCAGGTAGGGTTGAAACTGTTCTGCCGGCTGAGCGGTGGTGGCGCAGGGGGTAGAGGGGCGACATGGTGAAAGAGGGTGGTTTATGGTTCGAGTCCCCTGTGCTGGAGGATTTTTGCACTTCCTAAAAAAGATTTGCCACAATCAACCAAAGCTCTCTATGTCAAATTGCAACGGAAAAGGGCACCAGAAAGGACTTGTCTTCATACTGACAACTTCATGCTGGCACGAAGATACAATTTGTCATGAATAGTTGCTAAAAACCTGGTGAGAAGACAAACAATGCATTACACTACCAACTGGTAAATCTTCTTCTTCTTCTTCTCAATATTGAATTGGTGTATCAAACGTCCCAGGGTGACTGTGCAGGTATCCTGCAGCGTACCATGAATACGTGAGAAAAGTTCTGAGGCTTGGGGCAGAAAATTGAGTCTAAATCAGCGATACAATTCGAAGAATTGAGTCGCGGGAGTGAAGTGAGAACTTTATACCGTGTGTCAATGCATGAGAGGTGAAGCGCTTGTACATGCTTTTGAATGGCACGAAGAAATCTACTTCTAATGGTTGTATTTGTGATGTTGTTCCTACCGGAATGTTCATCACTTTCACTCTAGTAGGATCTAAATACAAAAACTGATGAAATAGTTTCGTGATCCTTGAATGGCTTCCAGCTGTCGACCAAAAGCAACGTTTGGGTGACGCTGATACCTTCTTCTCTTCTGATCCTCTACTGATTCCGCACTGATACCTTCTTCTTCATCTACCTCGATGCTCCCGCATTGCGCATCTCCCAAGATGGATGCGAAACTGCTGGGCATTTTCTTCTATTGCCTTGTAGGAACGCGTGAACTATCGGAAGGACCGAACTCCTCCAAAAGGCACGCCAACACAACAGCTGGTGAGAACATAGTATGGAAGATAGGTCGGCAGTATTGTACTAACCGACCTCATGTGTCGAAAAAGAATTCGCCCAAGCGGATTATTTAAGGCACTGATCACCCACTTGTAAGTATGGGTGGTGGAAACATGGCAATCGATTTCGCCCAGAAGTCGCCATTTGACATAGAGATCGTGGCAGATCTTTTTTAGGAAGTGCAAAATCTCCGCACCACAGGAGAGTCGAGCCATAAACCACCCCTTCTCACCACGCCGCTCCTCTACCACCTGCGCCACCACTGCTCGGCTGGCAGCGCAGTTTCAACCCTACTTGAGCTCGCTCTCTTATGACTGGCCCTCTATGCGTGGACCTAGAGAGCAAAGGAGCCTGCTACGAAAATGGTCCATAACTCCGTTCACTGATGCGCGCGGCAAAAACGGAACATATTGGAATCAGCGTTCGAAGCCGCATCCAGCAATATACGTCTCATCTCAAAGCCCCATGGTTACCTAGTATCTTTCCCTTGTCAGATTTTTTGACCTTTGGATTGAATCCGAATTCCTCTAAGCGATCACGGTCACGCCATGCTCTTGCCGCTCAAGTTCGGTTCTGTCTTCAGTGGTAAGCATTATCTCATATGCATATGGCATAATCCAAAGCGTCGGGTTTTAATTACGATAATAAGAAGGAGTGGGTAAGCGCGGAAGATCGGTGAACTCCGACGGAGATAGGGAATTCCGTCCATGTACAAGCCGACGCTCGCACTTGACTCCTAAGATAGCGCTAAATTACATGTGCCCACTCAATACACTGTCGAATGGTTTCGTTGAGAGTGTAGAAGAGCAGGATGAGGCGTTTCTCTCATGAAAATGTTTTGTTGCAATTAAAACTTCTAGCGCCAGGCGGGACTCGAACCCGCATTTCCCTCAGACCGGGCGGGAACGCTCTACGCCCTTACACCACCGGCACCGTTTGATCGAACGCAACATCTACAGCTCGTGAGACAGATCAGCACTCACCAGTATACCGGGATGAGTCGGCCGCTGATATCAGCATGGAACCAGTAAAGCCGTCGTGAGAGAAATAAATCAAAACAGTTTCTTTAAGCCTCAAGTGGCTGGTATCGTTTAAATGTTTAATGAATCACCCTTAATTGACTCTTTTAGGATTCCTGACAAAATTAAAATTATGGCTTCTATGCCAGCCACCTATGCCAGCCATTTGAGGCTTAAACAGACTGATTTGAAGAAGCTGTTTCTGTTTTTCGCGATGTCTCTCTATCAGAAACCGAACTCCGTACATGGCATCGATGATGCTACATTCGGTTACAAAGCCACATTGATTGGTGGAATTAAGACGACCTCGCGATTGGGGCAAGAGGGTTTCTTTACAAAAACCTACAACAGATGGTTCTCCCACTTTACGTCATGCGACTGTAATTTGGAAGATGACGCGAGGTCGGGACGTCCAGGTTCATGATGAGACACTCAAAGACACGAAGCCGATCCTACAACAAGTTCTAGGGTTGTAGCAAGAAAGTTGGACTGCAGCCACATAACGAAGGACCACAGGCTGCGAGCGCTCGGGTAAGCTACAAGGCACGGCAAATGGATACCTCACAAACTGACGGACGACCAGACTCCAGCGCGTAGATGCCTGTACTTCCTTGATCTCCAGAAAGCGCCATTTCGAGTGGCTCAGAAACATAGTCACGGAAAAGTTCATGAAAGGTCGTGCTCTTGGTTAACCATAGCAGACGTAAGAAAAGGGTGCAAAGGGAAAGTTCACGAGTAGAAAGTGATGTTGTCGCTTTGACGGCCGGTCTTTGGAGTTGTATACTGGGAACCTTCTGCAAGATGGTGAGTTGTAATGAGAGAAAAATAAACATGGAACAGTGACCAATTTGGTGTCTAGCAATGTTGCTTTTAGGACTCGGAGCCGATAAGAGTGCCAATTTTGTTAGATATTATGGTATAACATAAGTTCTGTCCGCTTTTGAATTTGTTTCGGAATTTTTTATATTTCTAAGAAGCAACCTAGAATCAGTAAACGATATAATCACCACTACTATTGACCACTTGCCGCAATCTTCTTGGCAACTTCAATTCCGCGCCTGTAGAACTCTGGATCTGGAAGTTTCGAGAAGAATGCATTCAGGTACTGTTCCAGGCCACTTCTGTCATCGTATATTTCCCCATCCAAGAAATGCTGCAGAGAGCGGGAGAGGTGGAAGTCGGATGGAGCAGGATTAGCCGAATAAGGGGATATGGGGAAAGACTTCCCTGGAAACGGCATGCGGGCGGGCGTTGTCGTGTAGAAAGCAAATCTACTTTGGTTGCACGGGTCTCCGATCTAGTGCAGCCTTTGTACGTTCGAGCTGGAGAGACAACAATTTCAAAACGTCCCGAAATCCTTTTGCTCGTTGAAATATACATATAATTAATCATCTTTAATCGACTATTTTAGGATTTCTGGCAAAATTAAAATTATGGTCTCTATGTCAGCCACCTAGGCCTTCGCACCTTCTGTTCACCGAGCGAAAATGCTCCTCTCCATTACACCACCGGCGCTGAATGACCGTACGTAACACCTGCGATATCCTCGATGAGTACCATCACCCACCCTTAATATCGGGATGGTCCGGCGATTGATATCAGCATGGAACCGATTAGGTTGCACACCTTACTAGCAACAATGTTTTAATACAATTGTTAAAGATTGAAAGGGTTGATATGTTACGTGCGATCAAGCAGTGCCGATGGTGTGAGGCGTAACACCGCTGCCCGGAGATCAAAAGGCGCGGGTTCAAGTCCCGGCGGCCCGTGAAAATCATTCCCAAGAAAGCATCCTGTAACAAAATATTCTAAGTGGTCAGAGTATTTTCAAAAGACTCGCCTTCCTTGGGCGGTTTTTAAATGTTACGCTTTTCTCAGCCTAACATTTCAATAAGCTATCAGGTAGTTTTTCTTCAAATGGATAGCTTAAACGTCGTCTACTGCCCTTTCCGCATCAATTTGTCTTTAGCCCGCTTATTAATTAATTTGTCTTATTAAATCATATTAGGATCAGGTAATTGAATAAGGTGATTCACTACCTCACAATGAAGGATAATGGAATGCGATTTTTGAATACGTCAGTGTAATAATTATAATCGAGCTTAATTGTATCCTTTTCTTCTGTGGTAAAGACAGCTGATGGGGTAAGTCGTCTCGGGATATCAAGAGTTTCTGAAATATTACAAAGTAAGCAGTGACGAAAAATGCGAAAAAACACAAACTGTTCGACTCGGCCTCAAGTTGTTATGAAATATATCTATTCTACATCTAAGTAGATTGCAGTTGAAAGTGATTAGCGTGCCTGTTTTCTCGCTTTCTTAAGAAAAAGTGGGCATCAAAACTAGAATGAGACATGAAACACCTTATCAAGCCAGCCTTGGACAAATTGCAAAACTCTGCGGAGAGTTGAACCCTTCACCTTATATTTACGCGTCCGCCATCTTCATCGCTACATCACCTGCGGCATGAAGGTGGCGTGATTAATTGCAACAAAAAGGACGACTACCCCGATAATCGGACAGAATTGAACGATCATCTGGAATGCTACTAAAGGTTGGCCACCTTAGGCATAGACTAAACAAAGGTTATTAAGCCCTTTGCAGCAATTAAATAGAACAGTGAAGAAGACACACAAAAGAAGCAGTGAAGGAACCGGGAAGGGCTCATGTCGCAAAGATGGGCAGCATTGGGAGGTGGCTCCAGGCCAGCTAATAGCAACCAAGAAGGGCACCGGCCTGAGACATGCCAGCCAATCAGGCACATCCTCTCTGAATTGTATGCCACTTTAATGCGTTCTGATTGGCTCCCATCTCAGAATACTGCTCATGCTCGAGACACGTACCCACAGGGCAGTTGTACAGAACGGAAAACTCTACAATCTAACCTCAGAGCAAATATTAGGTGTTCACCGTCTCTCTTTCGGCTGTCGAGGCTTAGATGTGAGCCTTATCAGCCTTCGTTTTGTTAAATCGGACCACATAAGGTAGGCTTGCGGTAATGTTCAATTCAAAAGTCCTACGCACGTCAAGCGTGAGGATCGGGAATCGAAAGGGGGGGGGGTCGCACTTTCATTTGGTTTTGGTAGAGGTGTCTCGTATTTTTGGGGTGAGGTTTGTATCACTTAATAAGACGTTCTTTCTAGGTCTGGCTTCGACATTGTAGAGATTGGAGCGCCGCTTCGTTCGCTGAAGAAAATACGTTATATCCACGGAATTCACTCTTCTATCATCTTTAATATGTCGGGTCACAGACAGCTGTCGGTACACCCAGCTGTCACGTTACACCCGCGCCTCGTCTACGAAGACGAAGCCACGCCTGGCTTCGTCAGTCTCGACTTCGGCTCGCCCTCGGCGGCTCGGCCCGGCCTCGTCAGCTCGTTACCTGTCTGTCTCCGTGTCCGCTACCGCAACCCTATTCATATAATAAAGATATAATCTAGCCTTATGTTATCATACAAGAAGGGAACTTCCTACCCTCAAGTAAGGAGTAATTGACCTTTAACTTGATATGGAGGTCCCGGGGAGATTCTTGTGATACATAATTAATTTAAAGTTTTTATTTTAATTAAATTTCCTTTGTAAGAATAGTCAAAAAGTTTTTTCTTCCTACTTAATAACAACCTAGTTACCCAGTAATTTAATTAACACCCTCCCCACCCTGACCCCACTTCGGACGACCTGACGACTGCCGACCCAGAGGACCGCCAGACCCTTGCAGGTGAGCGACTTCCGTTGTCGATCGACTCTTTCTATTGCCCCGTGCGGCGTAGATCGTATTTGAAAAAAAATTTAATATGTATATTAAATTCAAAGCTAAAGCGCGCGTAACATCATACAAATCCATTCCTTAAGCTGAGAGCAATATAGTCTTAACGATGGCTATCGGCTAAGATCCTGCTCTAGGATCAGCGTGGGCGGGCGTAAATAATAGCTTGACCGTACACTGTGGGCTACGCACTCCCGTTTCAGAGGCGGCTAGGGGTATTCCCATACAGGAAGGGGTTATCTACGTTTGTCCCACAAATGGATATTGTACTAAAGATCTGTACACAGGGAAATACCTAAGGACATTAGTATGCATAGTAATCCTTCACATTTCTTTAATAGTCCTGGCGACGAGATCCCACATTTCAACGGCTCCCTTTCTATCTAGGTTGGTACTTCGCATAATTCATTGTTATTGTTATTTTGGTGAATCTTCTTTATTTGGAACATAGGTGAGAATCGATTGTTTTGACGAGGAGGCCTGGGAATTGCGGCAAAGCTCGCTTTCTACCTAGCGACCACCAGACTCCTGACATGAAGCTCACGTTAAAGGCCTGGTTGTCTCTGTTCAAGAGAACGACCAGACCACATGGCTTGCACGGGCAGGTGTAGGTTTCAATTTTCGGCCACATCAGGCTACGTCCTGATGTGGGCCTTTTATGCAATTCACGGGATTATTTTTGATGGTTTTTGCTTAGCCGTGCCGAGATCCGAAACTCCGAGAAGCCGGAAGAGATCTTCCCCCCGAAGGTGCTCTAGGAAGATAAACGGATCAGCTTATCCAAAGAAGGTTCGCTCCTGAGAGGGATGACAGCGTCATCTCCGGAGTTTTCCTTCAACAACCGGACTGAGACTAAGGCTTCTCTGCCTGCAATCTCAGTCCTTCCCATAATATTAGTTTTTCACTCATTTTTAGCTTCATGGATCGCGCCTACGTTATTTGCTTCATTGCATTACACATATTTCCGCCGACTGTGAAATATGGACTCGTTCGCCATATAGTCATGACTCTAAATAAAATAATAAAACACGCCTGTGCACAAGGTAGAAAAAAAAGGATATCGAATTTCAATCCAATAAGTCTTTCCTGCAATCGAAACTTATTCGAAGGAGTTCATAAAGTTATTCAGCTTTAAATAGCGCAAGGTTCCGACGCACCTGGTTAGCAGAACCCGTCTAGCGGACCCTATACACACCAGACGTCTGCTGTTTAATTAGAGTGCGCTAGCGACTTGCCAACTCGTCCCCGCGTAATCACGCATGTTGCAAGGCCAGGTGGAATCAGGGACGGCTCTTCTAAAACGACAGAGTCGTACTATCAGTGGTCCTGGCAGTCGTACTACTACAGCGCGACCCCATAATTTCCTTGTCACATAGATTACAGCGTGCAGAGGCGACCGACCAACTGTCCGACCAACTGTCCGACCAACTGACCAACCAACTGTCCGACCAACTGACCTACCAACTGGCCGCAGATAATAAATTATTAGGACAGACACTGTCTTTACACTGACCAAGAAGACGGCAGATTAATCTGGCCACACAAGATGACAACATGTCAATCCCGATAATGGAGTCTTACACTTCGTACTACACGGCACCCACCAATTTGCAGCCTAGCCAACTTACAATGTGCCGCAGCATTCCTGGTAGTAGCCACTCTGGGAACTATGAAAAACATTACACCAGAGACACCACTGTGTACTTCTTGACCTCAGAAGTCTTATAGCGCTGGCGACATGGCACCACCGTTGCCCGCCGTTCATCATGTACGCAGACACCTCGCGGCATATCCTCTTGCCCCAGGAAAATATCCTGATAACGCAGTCCAGGGACCAATATGTTTATTTACTAAACAATATAAAGTACAGCGAAACTGTTAAGTGTTTGCAGTAAGAAACATAGACTGAAATACAGTCTTTGGAGGTGAAGAGATATATGAAAAAAAGGTCTTCAAAATACTTTCAAAATTTTTAAGATTGCAACTCTCCTACAAAAAAAAGGAATTCAGAAAAAAAACATCAGGCTGGAACCTTATAGTAGAACCAAGTAGTGATTGTATCATACATAAGTACTACCATAGACTAGCCATCAATATTCTTGCTTTACCTGGGTGTGGAATTCAACTCCCAAGCACAGTCATCCAACGGCGCCTTACTCCACTTCGCTATGGTGCCTAGAGATGTCTTAAAATCAAAAATCGACTTTTTCTCATACCTACAGTGCATATTTCGAACAGCCTTCCAGCTATAGAAAATACCTCATGCATTTTGTTTGAACTAGAAATAGGTTTTGATATCAGAATCTTTAAATTAAAAAAAAATCAAATTTGTTCCACACACTTCACTATTTCAAAATCTTTCTTAAAAACTTATTAATTCTTTTAACAAACGTAAGTTAGAATAAAAGCACGACGTAGCATGGAGACATGAAATAGTCTCTGTAAAATACGTTCAGTGTAGCCACTCTACATTTGGCGACTGCTGATGCAAGTTCGTTTCCTACCCAATGCACAATTTTTGAAAAAAAGCTTACAGTCAACATGCCTTTCAGGAGAAGCTAAACCACGCTCCACTTCCTCCCTAGTTTAAAAAGATTCTTAAGGCAAGTATAAATCGTACTCCCATCTGCAACATTCTTGCATTTTTCTTCAATTTACTAAGCAAATTTTCTTCATAAGCCCTTAAAAACGGTCTAAAACTATTTGTAAGTACACGTGGAACGGAGCAAAGCTTTTAAAACATTTTGCCTAAGTAGCGACTCATACTCCTATAACAATTTCTAACGCAGAATCGATCCTTTCACTATTTGGCGCCCTGCTTCCAAAGCATGATTTTAGCTGCGAATTCCTTACTTCTATTTTCACTTAATTTTTTACTTTACGAAAATTTAAGAGCTAAAATCATTTCAAGTCCCGAATTGTAGTGTACAAGTATGAACTTTTGAGAAATTTACTAATTCTGACACTACTCAAGCTTGTGGTGAAGAAAATTTGCAGAAAAGTTGAACGGCAGATGCATGAGATGTCAGGAACCACTAGATCCACAACGAGAAAAAATAATTTATATTCAGATCTAAAATAGTTGAGATTTCAAGTAGGATCTAGGATGGTCCAGTGCAAACACGCGTGGCTGGAAATCTACGCATGGTTCGAGTTTCATCCCAGGTACAATTTTTTACTTGTCTTTTAAGTGATTTGGAACATAGAAATAGGAAAAATATGCATCACTAGCGCACTAGCAAGTCTTCTGACTATAAATTTCACTGGATATGTTCGACTCCCACCTAAGACACAACTTTTGCGACTACGCCCACTAGAATATTTGAGACTCAGCTTGCATCATATGCAACCTTCTAATAAATTGAAGAAGAGTCAGCGCTCATAAATAGCAAATAACGCCATAAACTAGCAAGAGCTAAATGCATGAAATTTAAATATGCGGTTTCAGAAAAAATATTTACATCCTAGACAAAGATTGCCAAATAGGACGCATAAGACCTTGATAAAATAACTGCTTAATAGAATTGGTGTATGAATAAAGTTCACTTTTCAAATCGCATTGAGCTTAAATAGCCTAACAGCAGATCATAGCCAACCAACGTTTAGAATCTACATGAATGATGGAAATAATCATCACAAACTTCTCAAACTTAGAAAATTGTTATTAGTTTAGGTGATTACAATTAAGTAATTTCAAAATCACATGTAGAATCCTCAAATTTAAATGAATTTCTAACGAGTAGATTCTGAATAAAAAAAAACGTTCAAATTACAACAGTTTTATCTTTAGTAAAAGTGATCATGAGTTCATTCGTTCAAAAAAAATCCTAAAGACTACACATAACGAAAGCTCGGAACCTTTTCATGAAATTACTTTTGCGCGCATTCGACTACACTTTTAATAACAGGATTTCTTCCAAATTGTCATAAATACTGATCTAACCATTGGATTCTTATAGAAGTTAGTAATAAGACTATAACACACCATAGACACCCAAAAGTTAAATTTACCTTTTCAGTAACTTTAGATTTCAATATTTTTATTCAAAAAATCTTCTAAAATTAATTTTGTTTAAATTTTTAAAAATAAACCATCGAAGACGATTTGTCGTTGCCGTGTTTATAGGTTTGTTATAATTCTATTAGGCTACTTTCGATGAAATCCGGAGAAAGTTAATGCTTCTCTGAGTGAGCTGGTTTACCGCAGTTTTTTCAGAGAAAGTTGCGTAAATCTTCAAAAACTCGGAAGTAACATTAGCAAATATAGAAGATTTCATGCCTCTATACTGTTATACAGGGTATAGCCCATTTTTCTTTATACATGGAAGAATGGGTAAAAGCATCCCCAATTTGCCGTCCACACTCGCATCTGCTGTGTACGCATTCGCCGACCAATTCACTGTTGGTCTCAGCGAGAGGCGAAATTGCAGCAAAGACGGAGCTCTACAAATCAAGATACGACCAACTGCATAAGGTATTCCCTACGGAACTTTCCACTGGAGATTTAGCACTGCTACATGACCATGCTATGCGTCCAAAACTTACAAGCCAGTGGAAATGTCCTTTCATGGTCGAAGTATTGGATCGACAAATATAAGATTTCACGGCCTTGTTAATTGCCAAGAGCGATAGACAGTTCATATCAATCGTTTAAAAATATATTTTAGCACGGCGTATGAACAATGAAGAATTTTCTACAACTTAATCAATTTGCTAGAATTTTCTTAAGTAAGTTTGAATTTCACCTCACTGCCGCCTCAGCGCAAAGTCATACGAAATGTTCTTTGAACGGGCGATTCAAAGAATTCTAGAAAGCGTCATTAAAAAAAACACACCTCTTTTCTAAGCTCCGCCCCTGTGTCAACCGCACAATGAATTTTGCTTGAAAGATTCAGGCTCACACTTGACAAACCGCTCTCTATATGATACATAAAAATGCCAATGACGTCATGTATTTTTGCGCCTTCATAGAAATGTTACTCAAACAAATTTCACAAATGTTCAATTTTGTATTCGGGCAATTTGACCATGTCACTGCCCATATTTTTGTTTCATCAAAATTCCACTCCTCAACACTCTGTATCTCAAGCCATCCTTGTCTCCTCTAGAAAATTTAGCATAATATATAACATAAGCAGTGAATTTCTGTTAATCAATATGTTGAGTCTCCTACCATAAACTTCTCTCCTGTACTGTAATGTAACGTTCTATACCATAATTTCCCCATCAACGTCATCATTATTCGTGACAATCGACATAGAACTCGTCTATATCTTTTCCACCATTTATCCTCACACTCACCCTCACACGTGAATGTCCTCCAAGCCGAAATACTTGAACATCGTCTCATTCCACCCTTTATATCTAAGCTCGAGGACGAGCTTATTCTCAATGAATGTGCAGATCCTGCTCCTCCTGATAGGCATCCAACCAACATCACCACATTTTGACTATCCTCAACTTCCATCATACAGTAGAAGATAATAGCGTAACTACTTTGTAGTTCCTATTTTTCCTTCTTCTGTAAATATGCAGAATATGCTTTCTCTCGGATATGAGTCATATGTCAACTCGATAGCGATGCTCCTAAGCTCGAGGACGAGCTTTACCGAGGAATGGAGATGTCGGGCACAGACAGCTGTCGGTACACCCAGCTGTCACGTTACACCCGCGCCTCGTCTACGAAGACGAAGCCACGCCTGGCTTCGTCAGTCTCGACTTCGGCTCGCCCTCGGCTGCTCGGCCCGGCCTCGTCAGTTCGTTACCTATCTGTCTCCGTGTCCGCTACCGCAACCCTATTCATATAATAAAGATATAATCTAGCCTTATGTTATCATACAAGAAGGGAACTCCCTACCCTCAAGTAAGGAGTAATTGAGCTTTAACTTGATAAATACTGATTCTTCTTCTGCTAGAAATAAGGATTTTTGCTAGCAATCCTCAACTCAGTGAGAACCGTTTCAATTTCTGTAGATTTTCCCTGTAATTCACGGGTACGATACATTTTTATACCTGAAAGAAAGATATCTGCGTTTGAAATTGTACTCTATAAAATTTCGAACGTTAATTGCTAATGGTTGTTTTGCCACGGAAATATTAGGTTGGTGCAAACGAAATGTAAGCTTTTGCTTAATTGGTTTCAAATCTATTTCATAATAAATTAAGACTTTTTTGTAAGGTGTCATATGCTGTTGAAAAGACTATTATATGCGCTTCCTAAGCATGTATATGGAATTTAATTTTTGAAAAATATTTGGTTTTTTCATATACCTAAGCGCGATTTTCGTATCATTTACTTCTACGAGTTGAAACTGGGCCGGATTTCCGCTGAAACCGCTCGAAATATCAGCGAGTTATGCGACCAGGGAGTTACCTATGAGTGTACAGTACAACATCGGCTCAAAAAGTTTCGCGCCGGCAACACCACCCTCGAAGACGAACTACATGGCAGCCGTCCACAATCACCTGATAACGATCTATTGAAGGAATCAGTCGAAGCTGAGCCGAGCAAAACCACGGGAGCTACTGCGGAGAAGCTCAACGTTGATCACATCGCCGACTACGATTTCAACGATCGTAACTCGGTTTTGTTCTTCGAACAACGAAAAAGTCGCTAACTTTTTGAAAAAAATTCTTGCCATGTAAAAAACAGTTTTCAAAAAGAATTCATCATGCGCTGAGGAGGGTTCGATTTCTGGTCGATTTTCGGCGAAAACAAAATAATAAATCGAACCCTCTTTAAGCTAGAGGACCTATTTTTGAAAGCTGCTCTTGTAAAGATGAAAAAGGCAAGGTCGGCCGAGCTCGATCTAACCTAATGGTCCAGATAACCAACTTGGTTAGGGCAGGAATTTTCTGGTTTTTTTAAAGTATATTAGTCAGAGCTTGAAATTTTATAGAAAGCAGTTTCGTTCTCTATTGTTGCTTCCTTCAGATGGAGAAACTAATCATTTTTTAAAATATTTCCGTGACAATTCCATCCTTCGATTGCGACTCACTCATCACTCAAAAAGCGTTGAAAAATCTTGGTAATGCACTTGAGTTCACATTTAGCATTTAACGTTCGAAATTCTACGAAGTTTACAGTTTCAGACGTAGATATCGCTCATTCATGTAGAAAACTGTCTTGTCCATGGCAAATCTGAAAAAAAACGAAAAAATCTGAAAACCCTTATTGACTCGAAGTCTGCCGGCAGAAAATCTTTGTTTTGAACTGTAAAGCAATCAGCATTTGAAACTTTTAAACCTTGAGTTGCATATACTTAACTTTAGGAAACGAAGGTGCGCGTGAGTTGTCGTAGCCACGCCTGGAGAAATCAACTTTTTAAGAGATACATCACCTAAAAACTGAAAATACGACAGAATCCTTTGCCAGATCCGTGAGAGTAAAAAGCTTATTCAATGTGCATGATGATCTAAAGTCGAACCAACACAGCAAATTTTAGAGAGCGTCGCTAATTTTGCTTTCGTTCAAATAGGCCTTTGATTTGAAGAGCTTGATCAGCTTTTCCAATACATTGCTTTTTAACACACAGCTTTGGAGGAATCGAGGATAGCAGACTAGAGTTATTCGTTTCTTAGCTTCTCTTCATCAATCCATGGAACGACCTAGGGTCGTACTCACCAACAGCTTACATAACTTTGGCAGAGAATTCACATCGAAACACTCGGATAACGCGGCTTATCGCTCACCATGTCGCTTGATAAGCCGCGCTATCAGGGACTTCGGCTGTAATTTTCTCTGTTAAATTGCTGTAACCCGTTGATGAATCCGGCCCCTGAACGGTGGGTCTGAATGACGTTGTCCCACTGTATATAAAAGAGATGTCAACTGTCCCTGAAAGCGGCGCGCGGAAAGACGCGGGACAGTGCCTGCGGAGTCAACTGGCGTCGAGTCGCGCCGGGAAACCCGCCGATACGCGCTGAGCTAGGCCGCCTTCGCCACGGAGGCAATCCTGTAGCGACAAGATTTGATGTGATTACAGTCGATAAAAAACCAGAAGGATCAGAGCGCTGGTAGCTGAGGTCCAGAAATTCGGATTGATGTGAATCCTACCAGCTCCTATATTAGAAGTTCGAACTCTATTAAACTAGCCTTGTCTCAATAACTCTTGTAGCGATTTTGTTTTAGCCGCTGATACATCTGATATAAATAAAAACTGATATTTTACGAAAGTTAAAACATTCAGTTTTTATTCATATCAGAATTAATTGCGAGGCATGTTTCCAGGATGAAATTGTTCGATGGACGACAGATCTTCTAAGAAAACCCCAAGTGCTCAATCTTTTTGAAAACGACATTATGATCCTTCGGTGCTTAGGGCATGTTCATAGTCTGGAATTTCCCGACAAGTTCGATTTGATGACCGGTAGACTCCTAAGAACACCTAAGTACTCTAATTTTCTTAAAACATTTTATGAGTGTTTCCTAACTCATTAATAGGAGAGAGGGGGTGACCTTGATTATGCAGTTACATTGCCCATGGAATGCAAGGCTAAATACGCTAGAAGCCACATACGACTGGACGAGCAATTTGAAGTTTTGCGCGATAAAAATTTATTCCTGGTGAACATTAGATTTTGTAAGCTACCTATTCAGTCTTAGCATTAAAAGATATGATGTGTGTATTATGACGTTCCATAAAAAAAATAAGTTACAAAATGCTAAAGAGATGTCATGTGGAAACTAATGCTTTAAACTTCTGTTAAAAGATCTCTCATCTATCTAACTGGAATCCTCGCGTGATTTTACCATTGAAGCATGTCTCACAGTTAATTCTGATACATGTACAACGACAGGCTTTCGTACGAGAAATATATTGAGAAGATTGTGTCGGTAGCATATGCAAAGACAAGAAGTCACCATTTTCGACTACTTCCTGTAAGAGTCCGAACGCAACTTCATGCAGAGCGCTTTTGGCGCCGAGTGGTAGGTACATGGAACCAGCTCCCAGCGTCGTTAGTTATGTCACCATCTCCTGCTAGCTTCAGTCGACAACTTGAAGGCTTTTTAAAACAACGGGGGGTTTTTTGATTCTAACATCTTTTGGCTCACTAAAAAACTACACTATTATTTCAGGCAATTTCACGCAACTCATTAAAGCAACCGTTTTTTGCAGATCTCTAAAAAAGCATTTTTCCTTGCAATTTTTCGTGATCAACTGTTTTCGCATCACTTTTGAAACAATAATTTTCATCCACTTTTGATGGACTTTTGAGAGCCAATTTTGCTGTGTTTTTTTGTGATAAGCAGATTTTGCAATACTTTTGGCCTAATAAATATTGTATTGTATTGTATGTAAATAACTGGCAGGGACTCTGAGGCAAGGTCACTTGACAGCACTATTTCCTTTCTTTTCTTTAGTTTTCCTGTTAGTTGTTCCTACTCCGTTGCTTTTCGTATTATTTGGATTAGTTACGCGTAGGCTCGTAATGGTTTCAAACTCTTTTCACAAGGTTGTTTTCTTGGAATCTCGACCGCCATGTACCCTTGTCGGTCCCAGTTGCATATGCATAGATTCACATGTCCCAATAAAGAAAAAGATATGATATTTAACGAAAGCTAAACAACGCCTGAAAAAATCGTTATGAGGGCCATTGACAAGACTATTTTCTGGCTCATTCGATAGAGCTCAAAATCCTAATATAGGAGATGGTAGGGTTCACATCAATCCAAATTTCTCACTACAAGCCCTCTGATCCTCCCAGCTCTCCATCGATTGTAATCAAAAATCTGGATTCATTAACGACTTATTAACGGGATTTAATGGAGAAATTACGTCCGAAATTAATGAAAAAGCGCGAATTAACGCAGCTTATTAAAAGTCGATATGGTGAAATGTTGGCGTTATCAGGAACTTCGACTGTAATTTCTCCGTTATCTCTGTAAGACGTTGATGAATCTGGCCCTTTGTCGAACTGCGGGCTCCCGTGGTCGGCTAGGTCATCTCCGCCTCCGCGGCGAGCGCTGTCTTGGCTCAGTGTGAAGCGACGGGTGCGGCGGGTGTCAGAGCACGAGTCGACGCTAATTGGCTCTGCAGGCACTGTCCGGCGTCTGCCCGAGCCGCTTTCAGGCAGACCTTCCCTCACGTCTGTCCATCTGGCCTTTCATAGGCGTCGAGTAACAAGTGTCCAGGTTTAAACGAAATGTCACCCACATCGTGTCACGAACCTTAGACGACGTATCACTGATGTCGCGCAAAGGGCGTCCGGATTCGAACACTTGTCACCGACGTCGTGCAGAGAGCGTCCGGGTTCAGAAGACATGCCAACAACGTCGTGCAACAGGTGTCCGGCTTCAGAAGACGTGTCACCGACGTCATGGAACAGGCGTCTGGATTCAGAAAAGCTGTCACTGATGTCACGCAAGGGAGATCCCGGACACATTTAATGGGAGACCGCTAATAGGGAGCACAGTATACAGGAGTTGAAGTTCCACTGAAGAGGGGTCCAGTGAACTGGACTGGTAAAGGGGGTACCAGTGAAGGGAGACTAGTAATAGGGGGAGGGTGTCGGAGTGAAGACGAAGTTCAGTGAGGTTGAACTGGTAAAGTGGGGACTAGTAAGGCGGGGAGGACCAGTAATGGGGGAGCAATGATGGGAGAAGGGTTCATTGAAGGGAGGACCGATATAGGGGCCCAGTAATGTGTCGAGTGGGGGACCGATAAGGTGGACATGTAAGGGCGGACTATTTTTTCTCTATATCATCCAATGTGTGTCGGGTTCAGAAGACGTGATACAGATGTCGTGTCACGGGTGTCGCGTTGTAGACGTCGTGACAACGCCGTGCCTCGTTCGTCGAGACTCAGCATATGTTATATATATACACAAGTGTCCGAATCCGGGCGCCAGCTTCCCCCTCACTCGTTTCTTCTTTCTAGATCTAATTGCTGGTCCGCCTTTACTGGTCTCCCCCGCCCCCCCCCCCACCTTCCTGGTCCCATCTCCTGGCCCACTTCCTTGTTTTCACTATTGACCCCCTACTGGTCTCTTCTTGCTGGCTTCCCCGCCCTGGTCCCTCTTTCCGGTTGTTCCTTTACTTCCAGGACGCTCACCTGCCCCTCTAAAGTCCCCTTACTTCCCTTCTCCACCACCCCTTAGTGGTCCTCCCATGCTCAAAGCAGACGTCAGTGACATGTATTCAGAATCAAACGCTCAGAAACGCGTGCAGTTGCCGCTGAGTCAAGCAGGAGGAGGCTACACGTCCTCTGCTGTAACAACATCCCATGTTAACGGCAAACATTGCCCGTGAGAGGTACGCAAAGGCGTATCTCGCGCGGATAAAATTTTCCGTTCAACTTGGGATAATGCTGAACTCTGAATGTAATCCACTCGTCACACGACGTCAGTGAACCGCTTCTCGCTCTAGACGATTGTTGCGCGACGTATGGAACCCGTATTCTGAATCCATATGCTCAGAAACGCGCGCAGATGTCGCTGTGTCAATAGAGAGGAAGCTGTGCTTCCTCGGCTGGAGGAGCATCCCATGTTGAATTCTGGATGCGGCCGCTCGTCGTAGACGACGGTGACTTTGACTCCAGATGCTTGTTGCGCGACAAAGGGGACCCGTCTTCTGGATTCAGACGCTCAGAAGTGCGCGCAGATGTCGCTGCGTCAATCAGGAGAAGATTGTGCTTCCTCTGCTGCAGCAGTAAAGTTCTCCGTTCATCATGGGATAATGCTGAGTTCTGAATGCGGCCGGTCGTATTTTCGCTTTTTCTGACTCCAGACGGTTGTGGTGCGACGAAGGGAACCCGCCTTCTGGATTCAGGATTCGCTCAGAAACGCGCGCAGACGCCGTCGTGTCATCCAGGAGAAGGCTGCGCTTCCTCCGCTGCAGCAGCATGTCATGCTCAATTCTGAATGCGATCCGTCGTCGTAGGACGACGGTGTCTCCTCTTCTGACTCCAGAAGGTTGTGGTGTGACGGAGGGAACCCGCCTTCTGGATTCAGGGAATCAGAAACGCGCGCAGACGCCGTTGTGTCAAGCAGGAGGAGGCTACGCGTCCTCTGCTGTAACAACATCCCATGTTGAACGGCAGGCGTTGCCCGCGCGAGGTACGCGGAGGCGTCGCAAGGGGTACCATGAGATTGCGCGTGGTTTCACGAGACGTATCTCAGCCGGGCTTCCAACCTGAGTGAGATACGCCTCACCATCTACAGGGCAGGGAGGTAACTCAACTATATAGTGGTATATATATAAATATATATATATATATACATACATACATATATATAAGGTTGTAACGAAATAAATGGCACTGGCTCGCGCCATTTTTTGGCGCGTCTTTACGCGTTTGATCAAGAACAAACCGTAACAAGTGGCATATCATTTATAAGCGCAAGCTTTGCTCTACCGATGAGTACCAAATTTTCTATGTAAAAGTGGGAAAACTTTAGAGTTTTATTGACTTTTTTGCAGATGGACAAAAGAGTAATCCGAGGCATTTACTTGTATGAATTCAAGCTGGGCACTACAGCTAAGGAGGCGGACGAGAAGATCAACGCCGCATTCGGTCAAGGATGTTCCACAATTCAGACCGCCTATCGTTGGTGTTAGAAGTTCTGGAATGGAGATGAGAGCTTGGAAGGTCGTGGGAGGATTAGTGATGTTGATGAGGACAAGCTGAGAGATGTAGTAGAGGAGGATCCACACAAAGGTACCAGGGAGATAGCGAAGGTTCTTGGCGTCAGTCACAACACAGCTGCCCGGCATCTGAAGGAAAGTGGAAAGACCAAAAAGCTGGAAAGATGTGTGCCTCACGAGCTGTCTGAGGAGCAAAGAAACCGACGATATGAGATCTCGTCCGCACTGCTTCTACGGAACGAAACGGACCCATTCCTTGATCGCATCGTAACCTGTGACGAGAAATGGATAATGTACGACAACAGGCGACGATCGGCACAGTGGGTGGACAGCGATGAGAGCCCCAAGGCTTTTGCGAAGCCGGAATTGCACCAAAAGAAAGTAATGGTGACAGTATGGTGTTGTCCGCTGGGAATTATTCACCACAGCTTCCTCCCTCCCGGTGAATCCATCACGGCAGAGAAGTACTGCATTGAAATTGAAGAAATGATGAAAAAGTTGAAGGATATCCGGCCGGCCTTGGTAAACCGAAGGCGAGTTCTCCTTCTGCACGACAATGCTCGCCCCCATGTAGCACGAATGACGTTGCAGAAATTGAATGAGCTGAGCATTGAAACTCTACCACATCCTCCGCTTTCTCCCGACCTCTCCCCAACAGACTACCATTTCTTCAAGCATCTTGGCGATTTCTTGGTAGGGAAAATATTCAAATACCAACAGGATGCCGAAAGTGCCTTCGAAGATTTCGTCAATTCTAGAACTTCTGATTTTTATGCTACTGGGATAAAAAAGCTTGTGTCACGTTGGCAAAGATGTGTAGAATCAGAAGGTTTTTATCACGATTAATAAACTTGCCTACAAGCCGAGATATTAACTGTTTAAATTTACAGTGGTTCAGTGCCATTTATTTCGTTACAACCTTATATATATATATATATATATAAGGTTGTAACGAAATATATATATATATATATATATTTATCAGTCGTTCGGCGGTCTAGCGGCCGTCGATTGGCTGACTTCAGATTCGTGTTCAGCGACCTCGATTACCCCCAGGGCCGAAGTTTCGCGCCACTTGAACGCCATCCTCAAAAAATCGATAATATCGATCGATATCGATTGATGGTCATCTACACTTTAAAAACGAACTCCATAATCATGTTCAGCGACCTCGATTACCCCAGGGCTGGAGTTTCGGACCGCTTGAACGACATCAATAAAAAATCGATAATTTGATCGATATCGATTGAGGTTATCTACACTTCAAAAACGAACGTCATAATCGTGTTCAGCGACCTCGATTACCCCCAGGCTGAAGTTTCGGACCGCTTGAACGACATCAATAAAAAATCGATAATTTGATCGATATCGATTGAGGTTATCTACACTTCAAAAACGAACGTCATAATCGTGTTCAGCGACCTCGATTACCCCCAGGCTGAAGTTGGCGGCGCGTTTAGCACGTCTACGGCTCGCCATGAGCGGTGGCCGACGTGTTCGGCACATCTACGGCTCGCCATGCATGGTTGCCGACGTGTTCGGCACGTCTACTGCATCGCCTGGCACGGTTACCGACGTGATCGGCACGTCTACTGAGTCGCCAGGCACGTAGAAGACGTCTTGGTATTTTCCGCTATTTTCTTGCCGTAATTTAGGCCCCGTAACTTCCCCGTAATTTCCCCTATTTTATGACTCATCGCGTCGATCGATAGTGTGACTCATCGGTTAGCGGGTTATTATAGAGTATGATATATATATATATATATATATATATATATATATATACACTGCGACCAGAAAGTATAGGGACACTTAAAAATTGTACTTTTCGAACGCTATTCGATATCAATCGACCTGAATTTTTTACTGTAAAATTCGTTACGGCAAAGAAGTTCGAAGCAAAAGATTTTAGAAAAATCGGTTTGATGTGAGGTAGATAAGAAAATAAAATATGGAGACACAACATTTTCAATTGACAACAAAGTATAGGGACACTAGTAAAAAACTTCATTGTTAAGATAAACAACAGTCGTTGATAACTAGTACTCAATTGGTTCTCCGCGGTTCATTGCAACATCTACAAGTCGGGCTGGCATCGAAGTAGCATGATTTCGATGTATTTGTAGAGGAAGTTCATCCCAAGCGCGTAGAATTGCTGATCGAAGTATCGAAGTCCTTGCAGAGAAGAATATGTCTGGTTATGCTCGTAAATCTTCCTTACAAGGTGTTCCCAGGTATTTTTCATTGGGTTCATATCCGGAGAACATGCAAGCCAGTCGAGAACTTCAACAGAATTTCTTCTGAGGAAGCCTTTTGTGGATCTGCTGGCATGCGGCGGTGCATTGCCCTGTTGAAAAACCCATCCCTGACCAGCATTCTGTTGAAGGAATGGGAGCAGATGGGTTTCCAACAGTTGCTGGTATTCATCTGCGTCCATCCTTGCTGACGTGAAGGCAAGAGGAATCTTTCCTTCTGCGTGGAATGCCGCCCACACCATAACTGTGCCGCCTCCAAAATTCCTTCTTGGAAAGTCTCCTTCTCCTTGCGTAAGTCATGCCAGTAGAATCGGTTCCCATCTGGACCATCGAGGTTAAAGCGCTTTTCGTCTGAGAAGATCACCTGGACTATGAAATGTTAAAATACCTAGCGTCAGAACTGACAACGCAAAAAATCTGCCTTAGTCCAAAGACGTCGTTTGTTCCTAGAGACGAACTCGAGCCTGTTCCTTTTGTGCGTTTCTGTCAAACGTGAAGCAGAACGGAGCTGGGTATATACAACATTCCCATTGCGTTTTAAGCAGCACCGAATCGTTTCTTTCGAGACTTTCTTACTCAAACTCTTGCGCACTTCCCCCAAACTGATTGATTTAGTGGAAACCATTCGCACGATTTGCCTCTCGTCTCGAGTCGAAAGAAGCCTGGGACGTCCTAAAGACTTCCTCGAGTGATATAGATCAGGACTGCGTAGAAATTTGCTAATAGCGTTCTTTGATCGTCCCAGTTGAGTCGAAATTTGGCGTATGCTGAGTCCTGCATCTCTGAGGGCCTTGATTTGAGCTTGTTCCTCTATTGATAGCATCGATCCGCGACCCATCCTTACAATGAGCAAATTATGAGGCAGTATATTGCGAAGCAAAATAGTTTTCAACAACGTACCTTTCTCCGCGCACCTTATTTGGTGATGTCCCTATACTTTCTGGTCACTCAAAAACAGGGTCCCGTCACGCGATCCTTTCCCGTTCCTTGCCACCTCGGGGGATTTTGCGCATTCCTTTCGTATATATGTTTTTTGCCGTGAGGAATTCCATAGTATAATTTTCAGATCAATTCCTGCGGGTAGCTAGCAGAATCACGCGATTTGCTGGTGTCCCTATCCTTTCCTGTTGCAGTATCAGTATATATATATATATATATATATATATATATATATATATATATATATATATATATATATATATATATAACTTACTATATATAATTCGCTTAATCCGTCGGTCACGTTGTCAGTCACGGGGAGGGGGACTGAAGCCAAGATATGCCTAGGACAGTGCGGCGTATGCCAGCCGGGTTTTCTTTCAGCTTAACAATGGGCGATTGCCAGCGAACTGAAACCCCGGCGGCGGATCACCCAAGTTTACGATGTATTCAGCGAACAACGCGTCAGGGTAAGAATGGAGATCAAGTGCAGAGCTTAGGGATTCAGAAGACGTGCTCAAGACGTCGTCCGACGTGCGGAGGGATTCAGAATGCGGGCCGAAGACGTCGTCCAACGTGCGTCGGGATTCGTTAGACGTGCCGAAGACGTCGTCCAACGTGCGTCGGGATTCAGAAGACGTGCCGAAGACGTCGTTCAACGTGCGTCGGGATTCAGAAGACGTGCCGAAGACGTCGTCCAACGTGCGTCGGGATTCAGAAGACGTGCCGAAGACGTCGTCCAACGTGTATGGCGAGCCGTAGACGTGCCGAACACGTCGGCAACCGTGCATGGCGATCCGTAGACGTGCCGAACACGTCGGCAACCGCGCCTGGCGAGCCGTAGACACGCCGAACACGTCGGCGGTACAAACTTCAGGCCTGGGAGTAATCGAGGTCGCTGAACACGAATCTGAAGTCAGCCAATCGATATCGATCGATATTATCGATTTTTTGAGGATGGCGTTCAAGTGGCGCGAAACTTCGGCCTTGGGGGAAATCGAGGTCGCTGAATACGAATCTGAAGTCGACCAATCTATATCGATCGATATTATCGATTTTTGAGGACGACCTTCAAGCAGCACGAAACTTCGGCCTTGGTGATAATCGAGGTCGCTGAACACGAATCTGAAGTCGACCAATAGATATCGATCGATATTATCGATTTTTGAGGATCGCGTTCAAGCGGCACGAAACTTCGGCCCTGGGGGTAATCGAGGTCTCTGAACACGAATCTGAAGTCGAACAATCGATATCGATCGATATTATCGATTTTTAGAGGATGACGTTCAAGCGGCATGAAACTTCGGCCCTGGGGGTAATCGAGGTCGCTGAACACGAATCTGAAGTCGACCAATCGATATCGATCGATATTATCGATTTTTTGAGGATTACGTTGAGGAAGATCAGCCGATCCATCTCGATTAACATAATGGTCAGAAGGCCTAGGGAAGAATAGGAAATCCGTAGCGGCCATGGCGTCCTATTCTCGGGGTTTGGGGGCGAAGCCCCCAACCAGTCGTAGGCGGCCGCTAGGCCGCCGAACGACTGGTACTATATAATAATCCGCTAAGCGATGAGTCACACTATCGATCGGCGATGAGACATAAAATAGGGAAGTTACGGGGCACAAATTAAGGCAAGAAATTAGCGGAAAATACCCAGACAGCTTCTACCACCCTGACGACTCAGTAGACGAGCAGAACACGTCGGCGACCGTGCATGGTGAGCAGTAGACGTGCCGAAGACGTCGGCAACCGTGCTTGGGCATTTAGATGATCAGTGACGGAAGGCCTTCACAGCAGGGGAGACAATCGATATCGATCGATATTATCGGTTTTCTGTGGATGTCGTTCAAGCGGAACGAAACTTCAGCCCTGGGGCTAATCGAGATGCTGACCGGTGGTTTTCTCCCTGTTTTAACTGATCGGGGTGGGGAGGCAGTGGGAGACACGTCGGTGGTTTTCCCCAAGATTTAACCGATCGGGGTGGAGGGGGGGGGGGGTGAGAGACACGCCGGTGGTTTTCTCCCAGTTTTATCCGATCGGGGTGGGGAGGAGGTAGGAGACACGCGGGTACTATGGACGAAGGAGTGCTTCACATTAGGTGGAAATTTTCATTGCGGAGGTCAGTTTCGATCGATATTATGGATCGCCTGGTCGGTAGTTTTCTCCCAGATTTAACCGATCGGGGTGGGGAGTGGGTGGGAGACACGCGGGTACTATGGCTGAAGGAGTGCTCCACAACAGTCTGAGGACGAAAGCACAGATTAACGCAAATAAACTACGTTTCTGAACTGTCTGAAGATAGTGCCGACGTTGAGGAGATGTTGAGGATGGAGGGAGGGAAAGCGGACGGCTTCATATCGAAGAACTACTCACCTGATCTTGAAGAAGGTAGACCAAGGTTCGAAATTATTAAGGTTTTCAAATACCTCTTTTTACTGCTAAGGTGCAGAGAAGGCTGCACAAGCAGAGCAACTGCTTGAAGTGAGCGCAAGTGGCTAGCATGTTGAATGTAATCCCAAAATTGAATATGTTGACGGTAGACATTTTTCACGATAAGCAAACACTAGGTCCCTTACTATGATTTACTTGCAGATAGCCCAAACTACGTGAAAAAAAGTTTTTTCAGTCCTCCTTGAACAATGCCGCAAGCGCTCGACTGGAATAAGAGAGTGCAGAATATGAGGTACAGGGCGCTTGACCATTGTGGCAAAGTTGAATCTTAAGAGTAACTCTAAATTTCGCGTAATCACTACGCAATTTTTGTGCAAGTATGTGAAATATTATTATGACGAGGGTGGTATGAAAAGCTTTTGAATGGAAGACGAATGAACACCTAATCTTCTCGACCTGTGTATGCATTTTAATCCGATAAGAACTTAACTTTGTTAGTTGCACGAATTAAAATTTTCTAAAATTTCTCAGTCGAATTCCTTTCAGTTCTGAATAAGTTACCTGAGTATATTCCTCCACCATCGCTGATGGTTAAATTCGCTGTTCTATCACATGGCCATGTGGTTGGGTACAACATTAGGTAATTTCCTTGCTTAAAAAATTCTTTACATCTAGAAAACCTAGCGAGTAGCTGCATAGAAGAACTTACATATTCTTCTGTCAAGCGATACGGTGCGCCATTGCGCTCCTGACAACTAATGTTCACTTTTTTTCCAAATTGTTTTACCCAACCAGACCAGAAGAGCAAGATGTAATAGTCGTCGTAATAATCCTCTCTGCGAATTTCGTATGCCCCTAAATAGCTATCAAATGTGTACCCAGCCGTTGGAAGACCTCTTCCGCATTTCGTTGTTCCACGGCCTTGGTCAAATATGACTAAACTCGTGCTCATGGTCGTGGTTTGTCCTAGTATTAAAATTCTTTGTGATAGACAAAATGAAGACGAATATTTGTCTAATCTGTGGTGTTTTCTTTACCCCTATAGTCCTAAATATCTTTATGAACAACACGTGTCGTGAAAACACCCACTTCTTAAAAGTAGTCTATTCATCAGTCCAATCCAAGCTATCTATTCTCCAAGACTTTTACTCAATGAAAAGGAAAAAGGCTCTCTACTAACAACAGAACAACAGAACGCCCTTCAGCTAGTCTAGAAATGGATTTACTTTTTGCCAGGTCGCTAAACCGAACGATAGGTGGTCCCAAAATTCACTACGGAATCGGGCGTCGGCGATTGGGGTGCACACTAATGGTCATTTATATCCCGGTGATGCTCCATTCGATCCAAAGCGTAGTGGATAGCAGTGGTGCTTCGTCAAGATAGGGTCGGAGGTTCGGTTCTCGTGCGCTACGGCTTTTCTGTTTTTTAACTGATCAGTTGAGATTTTATGGTGCCTGATTCTCACTCTATTTTTAGGCGTTTTTTCCACATTTCCAGCCGCATGCTTGGAAGGCAACCTTTTGCGACATGGGGCTAGATACATTCTCTTCTAGAGATGAAAATACCATAAAACCCACTTATATGGCTTTCATCAGCATTAGGTTTAAGGGTGTTTTCACCGTTGGAGGGCGGTAAGCGGTTGATGAATCTGGCCCCTGTTTACTGCTTACGATTTTTAACCATATTTTTAACCAAATAATGTTCATACACCTAAATGATTTCCTCACTGTCTTGTGCTTAAAACCGGTCAGTAACAAGCACTTCGCAACAAAGTGATATTCCACAACATGCAGCTGGAAACTGTGCAGGAAACGCATGAAAATTTTTTGGCATCAGCATGAAAATTTTTTGGCATCAGCACCCCTCACATTTTCACCGGTTAGTTTAAAAGCAGAAAAATTGTAGCGCACGGGAACTAAACCTCCGACTCGTAGTAAATTCTGGGCCCCTTGCTCTTCTGTTTTAAAAAGTTCGCAAAAAGGAAGAACGTTTTCATACTTTCCAAAACATGACTGGCAGTCCCCTTTCAGACCTACATTTCGGCGCCCTCCCCTTGTAAGAGATGCACAGCCGTGAAGCCGTGTACATTGTCGGTCTGACATGTGTAGATTGAGATGTTCGATTCGTTCTCGAGGTTTGTTTTCTTTTCAATGGGAGTCATTTTGAGCCACCACACTTTGTCGAAAAAAGCTTTCAAAAATTAAGGGACTTTTAGGACGACATGTAGCCTACTTCAACCCGAGTTTTTATAATGTCCACAAATGAGAGATCAAACTAAATCAACTATCTTAAAACACCGCATTGTAAAATGAGTCGCAAAAAAACTAGCACATGCGGCAGTTTATTGCCTAGAATACAGATGAGAATGATAAAAGCAAAGTTTCACTCTGTAGTGCCCATCTATGTTTGGAACGCTAATGGGTACTTCATTTGTCGAAAAGCCCACCAAATCCTCCAGTGAACAAGGTAATTATCGTCGACAGCAAGGTGAGGAAAATCTGAAAAGCGTACAATAGTTAGACATGGTGAGGACAGCAAGAGCGGGATTGAGTCAGTTTCACCTCGTTCGCAGACTTTTCATCAAATAATTAGTTTGCTCTTTGCTTCTGTTTTTGAGTGCTATTTTAGTTTAGTTGTAGTGCGACGACAAGTCGTCTCCACTCGCCCCGTTTAGCCGCGTGCTCTTTCTGGGGTCTCCTCTTTCTCCCGACTCTTTCTCTTGGCTGATTTTTAGGGTTTTCGTGTCTAATCATGGTTTCCTGCCTTCGGTCATGGGCTTGTGGGCAGTCGTGGGGATGTACGGGTCCGAGGAAATCGGTTTCCGGTGGTTCTCCAGGTTGCGCTGAATCGTGATGAGATCCTGTTGGGGTTAGTTCTTCATACTCATCAGCCCGTATTCAGCTTCATTTAGTTGTTCTGGGAGGAGGGCTGCTTCTCTCATTGCGGGGATAATCTCGCTCGGGCTATGCATCTAATTCTGCTAATTCTCATTTATGCTTATTCTAAGGTATTGATTTTGCACAGTAGCACTGTAAGTATTGTTATTCGTGCTCATTTGTTGTAGGTAGCTTTTTTATGATGTGTTTGCAACCGATTTTTATGATGCGCTCATGTGTTTGCACCGATTCATGAGTCTTGTGCCTCTTCCAGGGGTGTGTTTTTCCTAGGGGTTTTGTTTCACTTACAAAGTTATTTTTAACGGTATTATGTAGGGGTGCTTTTTTCACTTTGTAAGCTTTACCTCTTGTTACTGTAGTTCAGGACTTAGAACTTTTGCTCGTATCCTAAATGCATCGGTGTTTCCTTTGTTGTTCTTTGTTTACCATTCGCATAATTGCCTATTTGTATCGTGCATGTGTTAGTTTCGCTATATGAGGTATCATTTTTTCGATGTGTGTATCATTTCGTGTTTTGTGCTCGTGTAGTCTTGGGTTATGTAAATAAAGGTTTATCCAAGCTTGAGATGGATCGGCTATCGTTTGGTCGTGAAACAACTTGTGGCACTCTTTTGGAGTTGGCCAGCCGACTCTTTGTTCTCTAGCCGTCCACTTCATAGTGTTATTAATAGGTTATTAAATGGCTTCATTTTTCAAACACGTCGCTAGCAGAAATGTGCGCAACATCCGTTTCCGTGTTCCGAAAGCTTCACTCTGTATTACCCACATGTAGTACCCAGTACCCAAATTATGATAACTAATACCATTTCATGCTCAACACCTCAAATAATCTTGGGAATTGAGCAATAGTTTTTGCCGAATACCGAATGTTGAAGGTACAAGTAGTAAAGTGATGATAACGCTGTTCTTCTTCCTAGCAAAGTTTTTCATTGCGATTTAAGATTAGGTGTTTCAGTTCTTACAAGTGCCAGCTGTAGTATTACAACTTCCTTCTGTTGAACATAGATTTGAACTGAACTCCAAAAGTCTCCATTCGTCCCTGTCTTAAGGCCATACTGGATGACCACCTCTCAACAGCTGTGAACACTTTAATTGATTTGGCTCATACTCTTAAGCCACAGTCCTCCAAGAACAAACGAAAGATGGGAATTAACTCAATTTTGGTGCAACTGGCGCCACCACAGAGTCGTATAGCCTATTTTTCCCTCGCATTTATGCCCTACTATCTTCTGTTCTCGATAAGGCGTCACCCTTACCTTACATAGGAATAATAATCAACAACACCACCATGATCTCATTATTTGACAGTGGAGCGTCCACCTCAAATATGAAACATTCCTCCACCAAAGCACTCAACTGCACAAATAGAGTTACAACAACCAAAAAGCTACCAGGAGGAGAAGTACACCTGACGGGAGCAATCAACTTACCCGTACAAATCGCCCGCTCCTCTCTTCTCCATTGATTCCACGTCTCTTAAGACGAACATACCCAGTTCCAGCACACTTCGAATCCTATTTTATCATCAACCTAAACAAACATGGAATAACAGTTATACTTGGTCCGTATAATCAAAGGGTCACGATAGGTCTCTAGGTTTATAAAACTCTCCAGATAATTAGCATTTTCACCTCTTTAGCTAATAACCATAAGAGTCCACTACATGAGGAAATCGTCCTTCCAGACAGAGCGAAAATTTCATTGCGGCATATGTGGACCAATAGAGTCCAGCCCCAGACGTCACTCCTCTTTTAAAAAAGGTAATCTCCAAACATCTGACTCCCTATTAATAGTAAGTCGATGTCCTGTGAATTCAGAATCTAACGGTCATTGTCCTCTCCTAATAATGAACTCTTCCTGAACCACCATACCAAAATATAAAAGCATGAGCATCGCCATAGCTTTTCTTGTTATGTTGCAGCAGCAAATAACTACCTTGAACACCGTAAGCCCTCACCCATACATTCCACCAGAGCTAGACTGGGAAGCGGACGTCTCAAAGTTCCCAAATGGGATAAATCATCAGCACAGCCCCGCTAACGATCTCTTTTCCGCGGACTTGAACGGAATCAACAAGATGCGTCTCAAGGCCATAATTAATCATACGAGAGTCCACCTTTCCCTTGGGAGCCCCAGTCCTAGTAAAGAAAAGAGATGCCAATAACTAGCGTTCCACTATACACTTTAGGGAACTTAACGCTATTACAAAGCCGCATCAGTCGATCTTTCCCAATATTCGGGACATTATCGACCTATGTGCTAATAACTGTCTTAATACAACCTTGGATTTCTAACATAGATTCCATCAGACAACAGAAGAAGAATCCCATTGTGAACGCTCCGCCTTTGCGTGCTTCCTAGGATCCTTCCAATATATCAGGATGCTGATGGACTTCAATGTACTTCCTGGAATATCCTGGAATGAGGTTCCTGGAATATGTACTTAGCAACCATAGCATCCGTCCGAATCCGGACAAAACAAAGGTCATCGATGCATATCCCACACCTACATCGGTTACACATGGCAGGTTATAGAGGCATTAGGCTTAGTACCTATTCAACTTTAAGTTGAGACCAGGATCATTAGAAAGAGCTCGGAATACTGATTACGAATATGTGCGTAAAAATTGCAAAATGAAACTCCTGAGCGAGTTATGGCCTGCCGAATTCGGGAGCCTCACCACAGTTTGGCTGTGCGACACACCGGGTGTGAGAGTGGTGAGTCATCGGGGCTCGGCCCGACAGCTGGGGCGGTGGCGCAGGGATAGTACTCACGCTCGTCGGATGCGGTGTCGCTGGTTTCGTTCCCGTCGCTGCAGGTTTTTTTTGCAAATCATAATTTATCTTCGAAGTGACATTTTGTTCTGAATTATTACACGTGTCTGATTAGATAGCCGGGAAGATTACCATACACGTTTGTCAAATGCTTGAACGCAAAAAACTGCTGTGGTGACATTTTTGTTTACTGTTTTGCACAAATACAGTCCAAATCATCACGGACCACTCTCGTACCCGGTGTGTCGCACAGCCAGCCTGTGGTAAGACCTCGATTACGGCAGGCCATAACTCGCTCAGCAGTTTCATTTTGCAATTTTGACATAAATATCCGTAATCAGCATTTCGAGCTCTTTCTAATGATCCTGGTCTCAACTTGAAGTTCCATGGGAGGTCGAAACCCTTCCCTAGTAAGTATCAAATCGCCTTTCAGAAGTTCGATACTACCATTACCGGGCACAGAAATATCGCTTGCGATGCTCTTCCCGATACCCATCTTTGACGGACCTAATTACAAGGAAACTGGTCCTATGAGTTTGAATATGGTTTCGGTACCAGCAGAACAGGATAACTGTCCGTGAATAGTGAACAACAAACATCTGCTAGCAGATGATCCACTCTGCCTTCCTGAATACATCCCCTTTTTTATGTGCTGTACCGCATGCTGACCAAACTCACACAAGACCTTGTTGTGTTTTTTTATTATCCGCCGACTCTAGCATGAAACGTGACAAAATCACTAGAGAGTCGACATTTCACAGATGGGCGCAGCCCACTTGCGTATTAAGAAAACCCATAACCGCTAAAGTAGCCGTATGGAATGGAGTGACTCGCGACATCAAGGAAACAGTAACCAGTTGTCCACAATATCAACTACGTAAGGAACCTAGGGCCTACAAGACCAGTGAACCCCTCGGGCTTTTGGAAACTCTCAGACATCCTTGGGATAGAGTTCACTCTGATGCTTGAGTCCATTACCTTTGCCATTACCTTTGACTATCAATGGCAATAAGTATATTATAATCATTGTAGATGCATTTTTTAAATTTATAGTAGCCGAGTCGATTCCAGATCAAAAAGCCCTAACCCCTATTAACCCTTTCACGACATTGTCCGACGATGTCGTCGGACGCCATCATAAAAGTAGTTCATGGAAAATTATAAAGCATTTAATAGTACAGTACTAATCAATGTGTCCACTAATATCTACGTTCAGGGTGGTCCTTCAAAAACTTCATTTGTTACTATTTCTCATATTTAACAATTATTACAAATAAAGTAATTCAAATAATCAGCGGCATCCCACGCGGCAGTCACCTGAAAATCGCACCTGTCATGAAAGGGTTAATGCCTCTATGAAACGAATAGCTGCACGCTTCGGCCCGCCGTGCGTCCTAGCTACGAATCAAGGCACTAACTATATGAGTGACACCTTCCGAAATAGTCAATCGAAAGGACAATCCATGACCACTATCAAAATAGTGGCCAGGTAGAATGGATGATAATGTATTCCTGGAAGTTCACGCATACAACAGCGCGGAGAACGCCACCACGAAATATTCTCTCCATTCCGTCATTCACGGTTTTGACACAAGAAGAGGACGGTAGCTCAAGCAGCAGCGAGGGCCGCCTACACCTACAAAGACAACCCTTGCGACCTCTGCAATGGGCGCTATCGCTCCCAGAACTAATAAGAACATGGGAAGGGCCTTAGTGGTTTTGCCCGAATGCTTCAGGGGAAGGGCCTGGGAGGGGCAGAATCTGGTGATGGCTGAAGTTGCCACAGTTGGTGCACGGCCATCTATGATGACGTGTGGAACCCGACAACGTGTGGAACCCGATACATCTAGGGCAGCGGCCTGCCAACACCACTAAGATGTGGAGCTTTACACAGAAAGGCATTGGTGCTGTTATAAGTGCTGTGCACTGGGTGGTTTGATGGCGCCCATTGCAGAGGTCGCAAGGGTTGTCTACGTAGGTGTAGGCGGCCCTCGCTGCTGCTTAAGCTACTGTCCTCCTTTTGAGTTGAAAACCGTGAATGACGGAATGGAGAGAATATTTCGTGGTGGCGTTCTCCGCGCTGTTGTATGCGTGAACTACAAGGAAGATATAAGGTTTCTTCTACTATGTTATTTCCTGTATAGGGCTTAGAGGTAAAACAGGAAATAACATGTTATTGAGATAATGTCCTTTAATACATCTCTTGTTTCTTCATTGGGATCCCATTGATCATTTCCTTGAAATATGGCCAGTGATGCTAGTTCTTCTAAAGTGCGGTTAGCACATTCTACCTAGCCATTACTTTGATGGTGGTCATGAATTGCCTTCAGACTATTTCGGAATGTGTCACTCATATACAGTTCCCTCCCGTTATAGCGCCTCCGAATAAGACGCGACTCTCGATATAACGCAGATTTTCTCTAGCCTCGTCAGTTACCTTTACGCCAACGCAAATCAACTACTCTTAAGACGCGTCGGATACAACGCATCTCCTATTATAGCTCGGTTTTGGAACTCTGCGTTCCAAACGACTCTCATTATAACGCGACCCAGGCTCAGTTCCGGTCCCACACGGAAGATGAATACGAGAAAGATTCTGACCGCGTCTATGATCAGACCCACCCTTCTATTGCCTCGATCGTAGATTTCGACCAGTACTTGTGCGACAAAGAATGAGATGCATGTACGCGTTTATCATACGTGCGCGGTCCACAAAAATGATCGCAGTCAGCAATATGTCGAGCACAGGGATAGACTCCCGGTAGTCATTAGAAGCTGCCGTAAATTGGAGGGTTTCCTCTATCAGGAACGATAGGTGTGGATTAAAACTCAGACTAATCAAAACAATGTCCTACAAACAGTGTCCTGTTTGTTCTAAGCCTACAGCAGCTGGATGCCACACACTGTTACGGGATGTTTTGTTAAAACTTTCGCGCCATGCGGGACTTCTACCTGCACCCTCTGCTTTCCAGGCAGGATTGTAGCAGCAGCGCGGTTTGATCACAAGCAACATCACGATATCGTGAGAGAGTGCTGAGAGGACACCGTAACGAGGATATGGCTGATAAGGTGGGCGATTTAAAAGCGCTGATAGTGTAATGGGCTAACACCCCGCCAGGAAGGTAGAGAATGGAGGTCCATGTTCCACTTGGCGAGAGAGTTTTGATGGCAACAGAAGATATTGCAACATCTGGTTATACTGCTTTATTGTTGATTACGTCCAACTTTACTCTGGTACCCGACAGCCCTCACACGTATTTGTCATACTTACGCATCTAGCTGAGAGTATCTCTGAAAACAGGACTTCAACAATCAATAATCAAAAGATGTTCTTTTCCTTCACCTCATGGTTACATATTTTATTACTATAACAACATTTAGCTGTTTATGCGAATCTAAATAAATATAGGCGTAAACGAGCCTAAAAAGGTCAGCTCGGTTAGGACGCGACTCCGACTCTCACTATAACGCCGATTTTCTCCGGTCCCTTCAAACGCGTTACAACGACAAGGAACTGCAGTTACTGCCTTGATCCTTAACTAGGACGCGCGACGGGCCGGAGCCTGGAACTAATCGTTTCATAGAGGTTAGGACCTTTTGATGTGGAACCGGCTCGGCTAATATAAATTTAGAAGATGTGTCTACAAAGATTATGATATACTTATTGCCATTGGTAGTAAATGGTGATGGGCGTAAACATCAGAGTGAACTCTATCCCAAGGACTTGTGGGAGCTTCCAAGAACCCGATGAGTTCACTGATCTTGTAGGCCTAGGGTCCTTACGTAGTTGATATTGTGGACAACTGGATACTGTTTCCTTGATGCAGCGAGTCATTCCATTCCATACGGCTACTTTAGCGGTTATACTTGGGTTTTCTTAATACGCAAGTGGGCTGCGCCCATTTGTGAAGTGTCGACACTCTAGTGATATTGTCACGATTTATGCGAGAGTCGTCGCCATTTATGATGTGGTGTACCGCATACCGACCAAACTCACTCAAGTACAACAGGGTGTTGAGTGAGTTTGGTCGGTATGCGGTACACCACATAAATGGCGATGTAGTCAGGAAGAGAAAGTGGATCATCTGCTAGCAGATGTTTGTAGTCACTATCCAGGACAGTTGGCTGGCTTGGCTTCCGTACAAGCAGGAAAGTTATCCTGTCCTACTGGTACCGAAGCCATATTTAAACTCACAAGTGCAGCGACATGACAAAATTTGCTAACATCTAGCACCTGCTGCGTACTTTATCGGCATCTAGGCGTTCGCCACTTCGGTACCTTCATCACAGACATTCTCACCGGACCGGCCAGCAACGGTATTGAATGATGCTGCGCAGTACTTCTGTTCCTGAGGTTGCTCCTCCGCAACCACTCTCATGCTCAACAGCTAGCGTTTCTGGGTATCGTTGCCATATCTTGCGAATCCAGGTTCTCCTTCACTTGTTTCCCCTTACTGGATCTAATTGCTGGCCCGCCTTTACTGGTCTTCCCTCCTTCTCTTCAGTCTCCCACCTCCCTGGTCCCAACTCCTGATTCACTTCTTCGTTTCCACCATTGACCTTTTACTGGTTTCTTCTTGCTGGTTTCCCCGCCCTGGCCCCTCCTGGATGTCGCGCAATGGGCGAGCGAACGCCCATTGCGCGACATCGGTGTCACATCTTCTAAAGCTGTTCTCCCTTACTGGTAATGGTTCCCTTTGCTTACCGCCCTCCCACCCCCTTATTGGTAACTCCCAACTAGACCCTCTTTATGTCTCAGCCCTTCTTGGCTCCTGGCCTGCTTCACCCATCCCATGCCTCCTCCAGGTCGCTCCCTCCTGGTCGCTGTCAGTTCTCCACTCTCGAAGTCCCCTTTCTACTCTTACTCCTTTACTCTTTCTCATGCTAATGGCACTAAGTCTTCTGAACCTGGACGCTTAGAAACGAGCGTAGGTCCTGTTGTGTAAAGCAGTAAAGGACTGCGCTTCCTCTGCTGCAGCAACATCTCACGTTCATTAGCAAGTTTTGATCGCGCTGTAGATGATACGGCGTATCTCACTTAGGTTAAATCACTCGATGGATAAACACTTTTATATATAGGTGGTGATGGTGATAGGACCAGTTATGGTTGCAATTACGTCCGTCAAAGGTGGGTATCGTGAGGGAGCAAACGATATTTCTGTTGCCCGGTCGGCAGGTGATGGTAATGTCGAACTCCTGTAGCCGTATTCATGAACGTTCCCGGGATCTTCCCGGCTTCCCACGGGCAGCGACCAAGGCGAGAGAGCGGGGTGGGAGAGAGAAGTGAGAGATGATATCGCTATGATATCGCTTATCTCCTGCTCCCGCCGCTTCATGAATACGACCTCTGAAGCGCAACTTGATACTTAGCTAGTCGCCCTGTCAGATCTCTGCGGTGTTGGAGAGCCTTGAGTGAGGAATGGTCAGTCATGACGGTGCTTTTGGCGAACTCGATGTACAGAAGGAACTTTTGTACTGCGAATACTAAGCCTAATGTCGCTATAGTCTGCCCTCTGTAACCGACGTAGGTGTGGGATATGCATCGATGACCTTTGTTTTGTCCGGATTCGGACGGATGCTATCGTTGCTAAGAACATATTCCAGGAACCTAATCTCTTTGCGGGCAGATTTATATTTGGAGGCTTTAGGTTTCATGCCTATTTGCTCTATTTTACCTAACACTTCATCGATATCCGCGAGGGGTTCTTCTGGAGTTTCGGAAATGATGATTGAGTCATCAATGTAGATAAATATTTGGGCTCGTAGCCGCTTCTTGAAATCGTCCATCATGCGCTGGAACCTATTGGGGGCCCTTTGAAGTCCATCAGCATCCTGATATATTGGAAGGATCCTAGGAAGCACGCAAAGGCGGAGCGTTCACAATGGGATTCTTCTACTGTTGTCTGATGGAATCTATGTTAGAAATCCAAGGTTGTATTAAGACAGTTATTAGCACATAGGTCGATAATGTCCCGAATATTGGGAAAGATCGACTGCTGCGTCTTTGTAATAGCGTTAAGTTCCCTAAAGTGTATAGTGGAACGCTAGTTATTGGCATCTCTTTTCTTTACTAGGACTGGGGGCTCCCAAGGGAAAGGTGGACTCTCGTATGATCAACTATGGCCTTGAGACGCATCTTGTTAATTCCGTTCAAGTCCGCGGAAAAGAGATCGTTAGCGGGGCTGTGCTGATGATTTATCCCATTTGGGAACTTTGAGACGTCCGCTTCCCAGTCTAGCTCTGGTGGAATGTATGGGTGCGGGCTTACGGTGTTCAAGGTAGTTATTTGTTGCTGCAACATAACAAGAAAAGCTATGGCGATGCTCATGCTCATATTTTGGTATGGTGGTTCAAGAAGAGTTCATTATTGGGAGAGGACAATGACCGTTAGATTCTGAATTCACAGGACATCGACTTACTATTAGTAGGAAGTCAGATGTTAGGAGATTACCTTCTTTTAAAAGAGGAGTGACGTCTGGGGCTGGACTCTATTGGTCCACATATACCGCAATGAAATTTTCGCTCTGTCTGGAAGGACGATTTCCTCATGTAGTCGACTCTTATGGCTAAAGAGGTAAAAATGCTATTTATCTGGAGAGTTTTATAAACCTAGAGACCTATCACGACCCTTTGATTATACAGATCAAGTACAACTGTTAATCCATGTTTGTTTAGATTGCTGATAAAGTTGGATTCCAAGTGTGGAACTGGGCATGTTCGTCTTAGGAGACGTGGAATCAATGGAGAAGAGAGGAGGGGGCGATGTGTACGGGTAAGTTGATTGCTCCCGTCAGGTGTACTTCTCCTCCTGGTAGCTTTTTGGTTGTTGTAACGCTATTTGTGCAGTTGGGTGCTTTGGTGTAGGAATGTTTCATATATGAGGTGGACGCTCCACTGTCAAATAATGAGATCATGGTGGTGTTGTTGATTATTATTCCTATGTAAGGTAAGGATGACGCCTTATCGAACATAGAAGATGGTAGAGCTTAAATTGGAAGGACAAATAGGCGAAGCGACTCCGTAGGAGCATTAGTTGCACCAAGATTGAGTTAATATCGTTTGCTCTTGGATGAGTGTGGCTTAAGAGTGTGAGCCAAATCAATAAGAGCAGTAGCAGCTGTTGAACTGGCGCGACGGATGAGGCATAACTAAGCATGATATATGCAGAATATAACGATAATGACCTCTACAAGAGCTGGTATCGTGATCTACATCAAGGAGGATATGATCGTACAGCGTATACTTTCTACTCCGCTAGATAGTTTATTGGAGGTAGTGTTATAAACGAAGTAAAGCGATTCAAATACTCTAGAGCCTATGCCTTGAATGACGCTAAGAGTGGCCTCCACGATACCTCTTTTGTGTAGTCGATTTTCTAACTTGTCGTATTCCTGTTGAAGGAATTGGAGTTGGTACCGATTTTAATGGACATAGTTTTTGTGCACAATACATAAACAGAGTGCTGAAGAGAAATGGATTGGCTTTATCGCTGCCAAATAAGTTGGGTGATGGAATCTGTTGTGTGGAGTTGCTATCACTATGTTGGATGAATGAGAAAGAAATCTCTGATGAATACCTAATTATTTCCTCAGAATTGGGAAGAGAAAACCAGAGATTGCAATCTACTTCTAGAGGGAGCAGAGAAAGGCATGTATTATTCGCTTTGTGGTCAGTGAAGATTACCGTGGAATTTACAGGATTGCGCTTAGTTACTTTAAGCATGCTATCCTGAAAAACGGCCGAGACATCTTTGTGGTTCAGTAGTATCCTTGCAGTCCATTTTCATAAGACTCAGCGCATGGTTTCCTTGAATATTGATATACTGTCTAACGCAAATATTATTGAAAGTATGTCTCAAAGCCACATTAAAGACTAGGATGTTTCTGCTACGTGGGGTTTCAAGGGGAATGATAGTGGGAACCGATTTAGTATGGTGCGATGCACCTTGAGGGCGATGGCGCCGCTCTAAAGGCGCATCAAAATTATATAAGTCTATGCTGTCTTGAAATGGGAAGGGAAGCTCGTTGTGGTGGTTGGTTGTTCGGGTGCGACGGTTGGTGCAGTAGCAACTGCAGACGGAGTTGTTGTAGATGCAGGGGTAATTATCCGCGTAGATAGAGGAACGGGCACGAGTGAACTTATAATGTTGAGTAGCGCTCGTGGGTGGGGTCGGTAGAGTAGTCGGAATGGTGGTTGTTTTCAAAAGATCCGTCAGCTGTTCGTGATTAAAGTAAGGGATGTCCTTGTTGCGATCGTCGAGTCCTTCGTTGGTGAGATGTAAAGCTAAGTTGCCGAACTCCTCGTTGAGGTTGCCATCGATCATGATCACTCCTTCGGTCATGTCGCGTTGGATAGTGTTTCGTCGTATTTGAGTGGTCATCGGGCTTGCATGTAACGTAATAGGGCCAGCTTTCGAAATCCGTATTCGCCGTAGCGATTAGTTCGAAGTGTGATGAGTAATGCGGGCCGCTGCGTTAAAAAAAAATTAAATTTACTCCGTATTTACTCTTTCTAAAATCCTCATTAGTGGTGTTCCATCGTAGGAAATGACCAAAAAGTCGATTGTCGACGATAGGGTTCGTCACAAAATCGGGGACATCTGATAGTGTCTGAACGGAAAACGGAGTTTGGATGAGAGGTGGCCGAGGTGGAATCCGTTCGTTTCGTGATTGTTTATTTTCGGAGTCTTGAATGTAGCGGATATCGCTTTTATGTCGAAAACGGGCGGCCTTTTCAATTTTTGGTCCTGTTGCATCATATCGTGTGGAATGCTGGAAAAGAGCAAAATGTGTGCCGATTTAGTTAAATATGCCCGATGGAGTAGGCAATTTTTAACTAGTTTTGATCTAGTAAAGTAATCTTTACTAAATCCAAGTGCAAGCTCTTCACCCGCGATATGTATATACTTAAAAGTTACTGTTGATTCGTAGTTTCCAAACAGGTTGAACCGGTTTACTTTGGGTTTCCAGACTACTACTCCTGAGGGTGAGCTACAGTTTCCTACTCAGTTATCCAGATCGGCTAAGGAGCTAAATATAGGTTGTCCATCAAAAGAGGAGAGTTGGCCCGCTTTGTTTGAGCAAATACTACGAAGGTGAAGAGTTTCATCCTATAAAAGGAGCGGCGTATCAGTTTCTTCAATTTCTAAAGCAGTTTGGAGGCCAGGAGTCATTTCGGTTAGAATATGACCGTGAGTAGTATGAATGCTTCGAGCGTGTGCGCAGTCTTGGGAAAGAATGCTGGTACGCTGACGGCCAATTATAGTGCGACTAGTCCGAATATATAGAGAATTGTGCAGCTCAATCTGAGTTAGGTCTCTGTAGCACATATGAGCCGTTATTTGAATAGGGTCGTTACGTTCGGCGTAAAGTTGGACTGGGAGTTTCATAATTGGTTTGTGAAGTGTTGTAGAATACTTCACGAGATTAGGGAGTGAAAAAGAGTTAGAGAAAGGGTTGCGTACAAATTTGATATGCAGCGGACGTCGCTGGTATAACTATTAGAGCAGCGAGAGTCGTTATACAAGATAAAGCGGAGCTAGGCGCAATCGCAGAAAAAAGAGGGTTGGATGACGCGGCCGACTATTAGGTGGAAGGGAGTTTTACTGACGCTAGCCTCGCTGTGAATATTGTTGGTTATATTGGGGCAAACTGGTGGGTTCGAAGTAGCGGAGTGGATTCCACTTGTTCCCAAACCATCCCATTTGTGGCCTTCCATGCTTGAGAACCTTACCTCGGATTAGGCATAAACGTGCCACCGCGCCGAGAAAGGAATTGCTGAGGCGGCAGTTGATCATAACCCGGTTGTCGCGGTGCGCAAGGCGGAAACCGGCTAGAAACCCTCGGACTGGATGCCGCGCAAGGAGGTCGATTTACTTTTTGGAGAGTTTTCATTTTGTCGACCAATACTAGAGAGTTGAGAGAGTCCACTAATTTAAATCTTCTTTGCGCTTCTGATCCAAGGTCGAGAGTTTTCCGTGACGGCATCCATCAAAGTCTTCGGAGACTGAAAGGCGGCGGATGGCTTTGCGTGTTGCGGGGTTCAGACCTTTAATGAAGAAATCGATCACTAATTTTAGTGGGATATCTTTATCCTCCTAAAATTAGTGACCGATTTCTTTATTAAAGGTCTTTCTTTATCCTCGTGCTCGTGTAGCGCAGTCGGAGCAGGCGCCGACTGTCGCCTGCACCTGGTACCAGCTTCCTGGTTCGGATTTCCCGCCCAGGCCAACCAAGCCTTCCATTCCTCCGGGATCGTTGAATTGGTAACAGACTTGTCTGGGAAGGATAAAGCGCTGACTTGTTCATCGGCTGGCCACCGCAAGTCATTGTATGGCCAAATAAGCATTCATGTCGTCCCCACGACATTCCGTAGAAGTAGAATGTGTGGCGCATCCCAAAAGGGATTAAGTAACGCCGTCCTTTATCATTATACTTATTTTTATCCTCGCCTTGGAAGTCTACTTTAGTTTTCGCCAGAACTTTGCGGGCGAATTCTCCTACGAAATCTTTGCCTTGTTTGAGACCGTGAAGGTCGTCATGCATGTTACTTAGTAAAGCTTGCTTTTTATTTTTTTTGTGAAGTGGTGGTAAGAGTGTTCCAGTCGCTTTTTTCGTTCTCGATCAGGCTATTAAATTTGATTTTTGCGTCACCAGTGAGAACCAGGGTGAGTGCGGACTGTTGGTGCTCAGTTGGGATCCCAAGACGAATAACAAGTTCGGTGTAGTTGTCGAGGAATTCCTCGAACGTTTTGGCCTCATCCCCTGAGAATTTGCCTACTCTATTGTTAAAGAGTTCACAAGAAGTGTATAGAGAAGTAGGATTTATGGAAAGCTTAGGATAAAGGATAAAGGACGGCGTTACTCAATCCCTTCTGGGATGCGCCAGCGCATTCTACTTCTACGTGATGTCGTGGAGGCGACATGAATGCGTATTTGGTCATACAATGACTTGCGGTGGCCAGCCGATGAACAAGTCAGCGCTTTATCCTTCCCAGACAAGTCTGGTACCAATTTACCGACCCCGGAGGGATGGAAGGCTTGGTTGGCCTGGGCGGGAAATCCGAACCAGGAACCTGGTATCGGGTGAACGCGACAGTCGCGCCTCCTCCGACTGAGCTACACGCGCCCATGGAAAGCTTAACATCCATTAATCGACGATAATGGGATGCCTGCAGAAAATCTACGTTTGCTTTATATAAGGAATCTAAAAGTTACTGGTGGTTGGGAGTGAAGAACTCTTCGTATGTGAATCTTCATGCGAAGGTAAGGAAAAGGAGTTGATTGGATTGTCTTCCCGTTTTCCAGCGGTAGAGGTGAGATGTAACTCACGGTTTAAGTTGTATCGAGCTAAGCGGTCTTACCTACCGGGTGGAAAACCATGCTAGCGACGTGTCTAGTGTGGAAAAAGTCCTTCAACTTTAATTTCGGGCTCTTGTGCAAGCATCTATTCGGTGTTCACCTTTCTTCTTCTTTGATCATCTTGGCAGTTCTCATTGTGAATATTTTTTGTCTTCTGTTCATTTTGCACATACTTCTTCCCCAAGTAATGCGCACTGTGTTGCCAATGAATTAAAAGTTGGCGCAACAGCGGAAGGGGTGGGCGCAGTTGTGACTCTTCAGTCATTTTTTCTCAGTATAGTTTCGCAACTCTGTTTAATCCCAGAGGGTGGCAGGCTCCAGTACCTAACTCCAACGCGACGTCGCGGCGCTGAAACGCGGACGACGTCGCTAGCCGCGTGCGACGTCGCGGCGCTGAAACGCGGACGTGCGGTCGGTTACACGTGGTTGGCCGCGGAGCACGAAATGTTCTTAGTGTTTAAGCTCCCAGACCACATTTCTAGCAAGGAACTTAAGATCCCACAGAATGTGGTAGGCAACAGTCCGCAGTAGAACAATTGATTCGAGAATGGGCGATAGTGACCTTTTTCCGTAGTATAACCATAATCATGGGGAAAAATTGGCCGAAAAAAGTTGTAGATGGCAAATACTGACGCCAAAAACCATCCACATGACCAGGATTCCTGTATAAACTGTCTCTGATCGTCCTCTTGAAACCACACTCATATACCATCTCCAGGAAACGTTGAAATAAAGGCCCCCACAGAGTTCTGCGGCAACGCCGCTCGCCGCAATGGTTATGGCCTATGTGATACTCCCGCGGGAGCATCCGCGGATGGGCGGAAATCGCGCCGGTACCCCGCCCCGGTCCACTCGTCGCGGCCCGCCACACCCGCCGTCCGCGGATCGCCGCCGACAGACGATGAGGGGGCTGTTATCCTCCCCCCCCCCCCGGGAGGGCAGCCGTCCGCGGTGCACTGCACCGCGGAAGGCTGTCGTCCCATGGAGTTCGGCGCGGGAAACGCGCTCCAATGCTACACCAGCCGTACCGGGACGACGATGACCGTCCGCGGTGCACCGCAGACCGCGGGCGTGGCGGGGCGCGGCGATTGGCCAGGTGAGCGATCTCGGCGCAATTCCCGCCCTTCCGCGGATGCTCCCGCGGGAGTATAACTCAGGCCTAAGGATAGGACAAGGACGCCGCCGGCGGCGGCGCCGCGGCCCTATGGTTAAGCATAGGGCCGCGGCGCTGAAGCAGAACTCTGTGGGGGCCTTAAGGCAACGGCGTACCGCATGTCCCTGTAGGAAACGTTTCTAGCCGTCGGAAGCATCGGACAGCGACAATTCGCCCAATTTGTGCGCGACGCCAGGGAGTATGCGCGACGTTGGAGTTATGTCTGCCCCCGGAGGGTGGCAGCATGTCAGCACGTGCGTCGTGACGTCATCACTTCTCACATTGGACAAGGCCTGACGCACACTTACGTGAAATGCACTTTTCAACGACGGAGAGTTTGATCTAGGGGCGCAATTCGTGTTAGAAGGGTACACTCTTGTGATGACGACATTTCTTCCTTATTTTCCTTATTATAGTTGGCGCAACACGTGGAAGGGGAGGGGGCAGTCCTTGGCTTCGACCGCTTTGAGCATAACAGTCGGATTTGGTGACGTGGAATTTCCCCCATTGTACGCGTACGTACGTGTAGTGCAAGTTGCACCGAGAGGGGCCTAGGTCAAACGGGTAAAAACCCGTAACTTTTTCGAGTACTAATGGACTGCCCCCTCCGTCCACTATTTGCGCCTTATAGTTTCATATTGCAGTGGAATCCTACACCTGCGATGAACTACGTCAAGGAATGCGTGACATGATATTTCATCGTGAGTTGTACGTTGAAGAAATGCACCCGTAAGAGAGCTGAAGCCCCTCTCAACCCTCATAGCGCCGCCTAGCTCCCGAAATCTGACGGGTACGTAGGTCCTCATCCTCAAGGCGCTAAAAGTTGAGCTCATGATCGACTTGATAAGCGGGTTTAACTTTTATCTGTTAAGTTATCGTTTGCTGAACGTTGCATTTCATAACGATACATCCGCGAAGGGAACATACGTAAGCCATTGGTTCGGCAGTCTTCTCAACTTCTTCACAACCGAAAGTGAACCACCCTACCGAATGCTTTGTAGCGATGGAGTGTTATCGCTATCACTTTCTTGGCAAATCCATTCTCAGGCGAGGCGGTAGACCTCCACCAGCACCTATGTCTGACTAGCGGTAAGGTCACTGCGGTACTCCTCCAAAAGGGACGTGTCGGGGGGGGGGGGGGGGGGGGGGGCGTAACCTACGCAGCATATACTCGAGCACACGACGTCCGCGAGAACCGTTGCAGCTAGGCGGCATATGCCGCAGTTGCGATCTGGCGATCTGTTTTTCTCGGTTCGGTGGCAGGTGCTGGTCCGCTCGTGCAGCATACGTCGGGGAGCTGCTGCTGGCAGGATCGGTTTGTCTCGAGCACGTGCTGCCGCCAAATGGGTTGCGCACGTGGACGGCACGTAAACCGGTCTAGCACGTGCTGCCTCAAGCCTGCAGCTCCAAGGTCCTGCAGGTGCTGAATTGAGCCTGTATCCCACTCCACCTGGAAGCACTCCCAGAACTAGGAGTGCTTCCGCTAGTTCCCAATGGAATTTCCCTTCCTCCTACCACCTCCCACAGTGCTACTAACTAGCCATCAGAGTGGATAAACTGCCCATAATCCCTGCTATTACCCTACTAGTCGTCCTACTAACCCTTCTGCCCATACTGTTCATGAAGTGCTCCAACTCCTCAGAATGTCTCTTCTGGAGCTTATAAATGCAAAGCAAATATGGTAGAGATGTCTAGGTATTTTTCCTATGTATTTGTATTTTCGTATAGTAGGCTTGAGAAGGAGCACTCCACCTGGAAGCACTCCTAGAACTGGGAGTTGCTCCCACTAGTTCCCAATGGAATATCCCTTCCTCCTATCACTTTATCTAGGCTTATTTAAGCTGAATACTACAAATTCTGTGCGTGACCTCGGCGTTGTATACTCTGATTCGCTCACATTTGAAAAATATAATGATGACATAACAATGGCGGCAAATAGGAAGTGCAGTTTTATCCTATGTGCCTTCCAGACACGTAAGATACCTATTCTGTTCCGACTTTTCACGAAATATGTTAGGTCTCTACTTGAATACTGTACACCGGTTTGGTCGCCTTCTAAGGTGATGTATATTGAAAGAGTCGAAAAGATTCAAAGGAGGTTTACAAATCAAATCTTCGGTAGGAATGGTATGTTCAATGTCAGTTATCGAGATAGACTCGCCTTTCTTGGAACCACATCTTTGCGATTAAGGAGAACCATGTATGATCAAAGCCTGTCATTCAAAATAGTTTCCATCTTATAGAAACTAGAAAAAATGAACTTTTTAATTTTTATGAATTTAGCAATAGAACAAGAGATCCTGCCTTGCAGATCTGCATTGGAAGAATACGATTTCAACAGTTCTTTGAATCATTTCTAGTGCGTGCAACGAAAACGTGGAACGAATTGCCAAGCGACCTAGTCTCATCATCAACTCCAGCCAGCATCAGCCGCAGGCAGGAGTCATATCTCAAAGAAAAGGGGTTCTTTTGAATTTCTTAATGGTTACAATTTTTAATCAAAACTCAAGGATTACAGATACGGCTAAAGCATTATATCGCCTCCACACAGCAGCATCGACATGTAGAATGATTTTAGAAGAACTTCGAGAACCGTGTAGATCATGCTAGTTATATTATAATGTATTACGGCACCTGTTTTTATACACTGTGTTATGTAGATTGTTTTTTGTGTTTTCACATTTGGTTTCAAGAATCTGCTTAGTCTGAAAAAAGCCCATTCCCCCTCCTTTCTGCTGTTCAGTATTTAGAGCGAAAGTTATCCAGTTTCGTTCCTTAATTACTTTTGATACACCAAGACATCTACTCTTCTCAGTCGTATGATGCAATTTGCTGTATACTGGATATCAAGTTAGATGGCAAAAACGATAAGGTAAAAAGACATTCTGAAAGCCTTCGTCACTCTACAAATTGCTGCGGTATTATGGTCGACTAGTCTGTAGTTATAGAAGCAACGAAGGCGGTTACTGAAAGAAGGAATACCTCGCCTAAGTTCGAAAGGCTACTTCCTTACGCTTAGGTGTGACCTGCCACGAATGTTGCTCGAGAGTGGTGCGAAATTAATTAATTTCTTACAAACCATGCTATAACTCGGCTGGTTTTTTGCAAAACTGCTCCATTTTGTGCAACGTTTTTATGAAATGCTCTCATTTGCCCTCTAGCAACTCGTTTAGATACAGTCAAATTGTAGTTAGACTGGGTATGAATTAGAAAAATAATACTTTTACTTTCTCAGAAATTTTAAATCGAAATGACCTTAATGGAATTAATGTCTAGAGAGATGATGAGTTTGCAATGTGTACGCAGTGAGCAATATTAATCACATGAATTTAGTTGGAAGTATACATGAATCTAAATCATGGGCTCTTCTCAGCCAGCAGTTAATAAAGCAAAAGGGTTCCCTTTCTGGGCACCCCTTTCTACCGGTTCATCTCGCTGGTCCACCTAATTGGTCACCCTTCCTATTTTTTCATTGCCCCCATATTGAACCGCCTCCTCTTAATGGTTAGCCGACCTGAAACCTTGTACCTTCTGTTACCCCTCCCCTTTACTGGTCTGTCTTCCTCCTTGTTACTTTCCCAATGTCCCCCTCCTGTTCTCTACCTACTGATCCTCCGACTTTCTTGACGCGACACTGTGACACGTCTTCTCTTGAACGCAAACGTCTTCAGCGCGTTCCTCCGACCAGTAGGTAGCTATTTACGGAACAGAGTGATCCGTGATTAAAGATACTGAAGGGTGCCTCAATGGAAACGCAGTCCCTGCGCCCGAATCGCACATGCGTCGCGAGTTCGACCTCGAGGGACTTAGACCTAAGCAAATTCTGCTGATGCACTCCATGGAGTCGTGGGGTTGATGTGCAGGTTTGCTCATCAACCCGCGATACTGTAGCGTGTGGCTGCTGCCGTTGCGTCGTGGATCGCGTCGGCCTCCACGTGCGCGTTCGATCGATGTCTTATACGCCCGCGTTGACACGCACTACAAGCGGATCGTGGGGCGGTGGATAGAGCCGTGCTGCATGCGAGAGAGGCCGGGGTTCGGTTCTTCTTCGGTGTATGATTTTTGCACCGCATCCTGAAGTCCCTTTCCTAGCCTCGTAGCTTTTCGAGCGCAGAACCCGGCTGCCGACTACCACTGGGCGACGAAAGCAGTTTCCACATGAGCAGCTTGGATCGCACGCACCCTGGAGTCCCTTCCCTAGGATGCCGACTACCACTGGAGTCCCTTCCCTAGGCTGCCGACTACCACTGAGCGACGAAAACGTGCTCCAATGAAAACGGCTCGGATGGCGTGAGCAGGCGCTGGCACTTTGCCACGTCAGTGCCTGGTTAGGTCCAATGGCTATCGACCTCGAGTAGACTTCTCCACCTGTACTTGGATGGAAACTATAGGCGCAGTTGTCTTCGGGTTGAGACGATTTGTAGCGTAGATCCGAGTACGAGTCCATAGCCGGGTTTCCACCCCGTATCTTTACCATAAATGATAGCTTTACCTCAGCCGCAGGAAGCCTACATATCCTTCTATGGCTACAGTGTCTACACAGCTGTGCCTATAGTTTTCATTTTGAACCCTTTTATAGGAATGTTGTGGGCGTTATATAGAACAGTGGGCGCTTGCTCTAAGCTTCCTCCTAGAGCTGAGAATTTCGAACGTACTGCACTACTTCTCCACGGTGTACTCCACAAAACGGTCCAGGTGGCGGAATCTAAAGATGACAAATGGAAAAAAAGCTTTTTGTCTAATTTTATTGGAACACGATGAAAATGACAGTGGTTGTTTTGTAACTTTTAAGCGTCGAATCATCTTCTGGTTAGTGAATAGCAATCCCTTGGTCGCTGGCTGGTTTCCTCCCCTTGCTCCTAGTTTCACTGCCTTTGTCCTGCTCGTGTCAGTCCTTGACTCATGATCGGCTTTCTTGACGACCTAAGTTTCTCTATTTCTGTGGGGTTTCTAAATGCAAACTTGTTCCAACTAACCTGACTTGTTCTCATTCTTCGCTTGAGAAAAACAGCGATGGTTGCATTTGCACAACCCAGACGGATGTCGTTGCAACGGGCACAGCCCAGCAAGGAATTCGTTACAAAATGGTATGAGTTAAGAGCGCTGGTTGCAAGCACCTGGGGCCGGATTCATCAACGACTAACCCGCGGGTATAAGGGGTAGAGATACCCACAATGAAGCCTGCGTCTCTGACTCTTGCCTTATCTCTGCCTGACTCTTATCTTATCTCTACCCCTTATCACCCGCATACCCACGGGTTAATTGTTGATGAATCCGGCCTCTGGTCGATGAGTATGCCAACCTTCCTCGCGCTGCTTATAAAACAGGGGCACTGATAAGACTCAAAGGATAATGATACACTTTAGCGCTACTCGACCATTTTACGAAGCAACTGTCAATGTTTCTGCACTACGGTCCTAAGCTCGCTCGGTCCAGCTGCACCGCGTGTGTTGTGTGACTGCACACAACACACTGAATTCGACCGCGTCGTCCAAAAATCGCCCTCCAGCTGCATTCCTCGACCAGGGGAGTCTGCAGCTGGGTTCTGCGCTCTTCGAGCGCAGAACTATGCTCGGGAAGGGACTCCAGGGTGTGTGCCACCAAAGCTGCTCGTGTGGAAACTGGTTTCGTCGCTCAGGGGAGCCCGCGGCTGCGTTCTGCGCTCTTCGAGCGCAGAGACAGGCTAGTGAAGGGACTCCATGTTGTGGCGCATTCAATGTGGTCGTGCGAGAACTGCTTCCGTTTCCCAGAGTTCTCCTGTAACGGCGGTGGAAGAGCCGCGATCCGCCATCGACCGATCAACGATCCTCCTCCTATTTGGACTGACCGTGGTGTCGGTGGATATCGAAAATTACCACGTCGACACGACGCGACGCACGCGGCTTGGCGGAGAAATAAGAGCCGCCACCGTGGCCACTGAGGTGCAATTCTAGAGCGGTGTTGTCAAATGCGGTGTTTGTGTGCATTCACACAACACACGCGGTGCAGCTGGACCGAATTCGGGATCTTACCTGTTTCAGCTTCATGAGCCGGAAGCGATGAGACGTATGTCAATCCTAGTTGGTTGTGATTGCTCTCAAACAATCACACGGCATGACGAAACACACTAAGCAGGCAACAACATTCGGAACTAACGATAAGTTAACTACACCAACTGGTTGCCCATTAGACCCTGTTTCTGAGTTCCTACTCAGAAGGTGTTAACCTAGAAGGAGCCGTTCTCAGTACAAATCTAGGGAGGAAGAACATCCTAACTAAATTGACACCAAAAACGAATCATCGTCTAGCAGACAGAATAGACATTATTACGGCCAAGGCACCACCAATCAATTAACGCTTTGAATACAGTATCAGATCCGCACACATTGACAGGAAAATGTTCTTCACGCCCTAATCATTTGCAAGCTTACTGACGTAGCCCACAAATGCAGTGTACTCTTATGTTTTCTATCTTTTTTATTTTGATTTCGTTGTTTTAGATATTTTACATGGAGTGAGTGAACTCAACATATCGCAATACTGAACACATTCTGTTCTTATTAGGCCTATGTCATACCATCGCTCTTCGCTAGCGAAGGCGATGGACAATTAACATAATTGAGGAAGGGACGGTATCAGACGTTGTGGAGGGGCAGACGCCTGTAGCAGTTGTCCGATCCACCGCTAGCGAAGCCTCGCTAGCGGGGTGTCATACTTACGAGCGATACGGCATCGCTACCGATGCGACCGCGTCGCTGAGCTGAGCAGAGCGACGGGCAGCATCGGTAGCGATGCTACGACGCAGCTGCACACAACGTTATTAACTGAGCGCCTATTCGCTAGCTTCACGCTAGCGAAGAGACTTCGCTCATCGCTCTGTTCATCGCCTTCGCTCGAAGTGAGCGAAGGTATGACATAGGCCTTAGGGGGCGTTCAGAGCGTTCGCGTGGCGACGCGAAGCCCTCTGTCGGAGCGACGCGATGATCGCGTCGCTCCCTCACCTGGAATCGCACCGCTATGAACGGCACGCGATTAACATCTGAACGTAATCTCCAACATCTCATCATAGCCCACCCCATATCATATCAACACTTCGCGTCGCCCCGTCGCGAGGTGTTCATAGCTGTTCTGCAGCGAACACCTTATCGCACGCAATTATCAGCATCGCCACGCGATGAAGATATCGCCCCATTTGCAAGCAGCGATGAACTCATCGCGGGGCGATGCATCTCTCTTCACCCACAGCTTGCATCAGTCTATGCAAGCCTGAAGCAGGTATGCAACTTTATAAAGTAATTTTTTATTTTCAGGTATCTTTTAAGCAGAACGAGGCATCACAGAACCTCCAGTAACGGTAATTTCTGGTAAGTTTTTTCTAAATTTTCTACTAATTCGGTTGGAAAGCTCCTATATTTGGGTACAATTCTAGTTGGTGATGACCGCTTCTAAACGATTACTTAATATAACAAAACACAATAGAGGGTCAGAAACACGTAGAAATAAATAGATTACGCTAATTAGTTTACCGAAATAGAACCAGTACCAGGATTCCTAGTCGTTTGAACTTTTAGTGCAGACGTTTTGCTAATTATTATTAATAATATTATTTATTTTATTTATTTATTATTTATTTTATTTTATTTTATTTCATAAGCAATGAGTTATTTTAAGATATTTCAGTAATGAACACATCCAGTCCCTATGGAATCGTTAACAGGAGTCCACACAAACTAGAATTGCACCTTAATTTACACTGAGATTGCTCTTTAGATTTGTGATGTACTTTTTAACATAATCGCTTAATGTTTAGCTGACATAATTCCGTACCAGCAATCCGGAAGAAGGCGCATCAGCTACGGACTTTCAAGGGGACCATTTCAAAAACTGGTGAGCAATTATCATTGAAATTTTAGACTATATCATTATATATCTTCTCTACTATGCAATTGGAGTAATTGTATTTGTATTCTAATACAGATTTACTATTGTGTTTCTAAAATGTTCATTTCATTTTTAGCTGTTGTCTGTTCGTGCTTAAAGAGGAGGAGGAGCTCGGGTGTCAAAATGTCAGGTCAGTTTCCTTAATAGGTTTTCGTTCTGTCTTCTATAATCTTAGTCACCAAATCCCGAAAATTGAATACATAAACCATTTTACTTTATTTTTTAGCCCTGCTTACTATCATTTAAGTTAAAAAATTTGAATGGTATATGGAATAGTAATATACGTACATGCATGCAATCAATACACGAACGTAATCCGCGGAATCGCGAACTCGATGTTAATGTTAGAATTCCTAGTATAAAACTAGAGTTGGACAAATTTGTGAAAGAACTGTTCATCACAATTCGAGTTCCTTCTCTTATATAATTTACGTCCATTACTTTTTTGGTACCTGGAGCCATAATCCTTTAAACAGCCAGATTATTGCATACAAAACTAAGAGAATAATTTACTCACCCTTTGTATTTACAGAGTCTGCATTGCCGTTGGAGAACATTCGAAAACAACTTCGTGTACAATTCGGACATGCCTGCAATGAGAATCGTCAAAAGCTTTCGAAGTTTTTATATTGCTCCTCTGGCTTCAGCGATAGCAGTCATTCCGAAGCAAAGCCACTTTAACATGAAAAGAACACCTTACTAACTTAACAAAGGTGTATTTGAGTCCAACTATAAAGTGCACAACATATACAAGTAAATGACTATATATTTAAAAAAACCAATCATAAATGCTTACCGGTTTCTTTTCGGGCCTAAAATGCACTTATCAGGGTTTCCCTCCTTCGCCACGTCAGCTAAACATGAAAAAAGTTTTGAATCTCCGAAAATTTTAAACAAAACAATAAAAACAATTTCAAACAGAAATTTCAGCATGACTCCTATTATAAATTTAACCAGACGTCCAGCGGCCTAGCGGCTGCCAAACGTCTGGTTGGGGGCTTCCCCCACAAGCCACTTGTATAGAACACAATTGATAACAAAGTATATTATAAAGCTAGAGAAAAATCTTAAAACAAATTAGATTACTTCTGAACCGAATTAGTAGAAAATTTAGAAAAAACTTACCAGAAATTACCGTTACTGGAGGTTCTGTGGTGCCTCGATCTCAGCTGCAGATACCTGAAATTAAAAAATTAGTTTATAAAGTTGTATACCTGCTCCACGCTCGCAGAGACTGCTGCAAGCTGTCGGTGAAGAGAGAAAGAACTGCATCGCCCCGCGATGAGTTCATCGATGCTTGAAATGGAACGATATCTTCATCGCTTGGCGATGAAGATATCGCCTGGCGATGATGATATCGCCGACCGGTAAGGTGTTCGCTGCAGAACAGCTATGAACACCTCGCGATGGGGCGATGCGACGTCGCTCGATCGATATGGGTGATTACCATTACATCGCGTCGCGTGGCGATGATGCTCTGAACGCCCCCTTAGGCCTATGTCGTACCACCGCTCACCCCGAGCGAAGCCTAATGATAGGCTATCGACTCATTGCTTCGCGCGTTCGATATGGGAGCTTATCATTAGGCTTCGCTCGGGGTGAGCGGTGGTACGACATAGGCCTTATGAAATCATTTAAGACCGGCCACCAAGAAGTTGGATTGTACCGACTTATGGTTGTAGATTGCGCCTCGATCGGTCAACGGTCTGCATTCGTTGTATCCTTAACCCACTCTGCTGTAGAACGGTTGTTAACTTTAGAAATCTCGAACATTTTTAGCCACAACCCTATACGATCCAGGAGGACGGTCAAGAGGTACACCCGCTCCTAGGGGTCGAGCGATCTTCCTCTCATCCCCCTTGCTCACCCACCCCAACCCCTAGGCTTCTCAAGAGTCTAACGGCTGCCTTACGAAATTTTTGACACACAAAACAAAAGTTTGCGGTGCGCAAAACAGCGGCTTTAGCTTCCTGACGCTACGCTCCCAGCAGGGGCGGGTGTACCGGCAGAGCGACAGGAGGTACACCCGCCCCCCGCTGGGGGCGTTGCGTCAGAAGGCACACCGCTGCTCTGCGGACCCAAAACTCTTGTTTTGCGTGTCAAAGGTTTTGTAAAGCAGCCGTTAGACTCTCGGTGAAGCGGTTGGGGGTGTGTGAACAAGGGAGATGAGAGGAAGACCGTACGCTCCCCCCCCCCACCCAGCAAGGGCAGGTGTACCTCCTGACGGAGGGCAGTCGTTCGGTACACCGTGCTGCCTGCCGCCCACTCCCCGCCCTGCCCGCGCCACCCTATTGGGACAAGTTTGCTGCGCGTGAAACCGTCGTTAATTGGCGTGACGTCGTCCAAAAACCTAACAGCTGATAGCAGACGATTGGGAAGCGCATCTCGGGAAAATCTGAAGTCATTTTTCATATGTTGCCAACTCTGAAGATGTTGCTGTACTTGTCGGCAAATGCGGACGACGCCTTAGTACTGAGCAATGTGGCGGAACCTGAAGAAAGCCTTGGCGCTGCAGCTGAAAGCTCTTTTCCTCCAAATGTGGTGAACGAGATTCTGACTCTTGTGTCAAGAACGAAATCAGTTCAGGATAGAGCTGCAGGGCCAAGGGTCGTGATTAGAAATGCGATGCCTCCATAAGGCCCGGACATCTTGTCCTCGGCGCGTTGGATACACCACCCCTTTCTAGGGGCGGTGTATCCAACGACTCTCCGCCGCTCCTGACCGTCCCCCGGGTGTACCGCCTGTCGCTCTGCTTACGATGCATAGTGCCATATAAAACGGTGGACCATGACTGCGACGCAAACGATAGCGCGATAGCGTACGGTGACGCAAATGCGTACTTGGGCTTGCTGTTCTAGTGACTTTGCTGTAATTAACTAAGATACATGTTACTAAATCAAAATAGTATTTTATTTCTTCTAGTTCCAACAGACGGCTTAGCTGGCCTGTACGGAATCTTAACTTTAAACATGGTATGCACGCAAGTAGTCAAGGAAATGTACTACTAGAGAAATCTATGATTGAGTTAGTTGTTTTCTCTTGATCAGTGAAAAATGGTGCAAGTCGAGTCGGAGGGTGGGGAGGGGGAATGGGAGGTGAGTCCACCTGATGCTCTCATAAAAATGGTAGGAATAAAAAACTATGCAACGTCAAGTACAGCCACGCAGACTTTATGTCCTCTAGTTTTGATAATGGCCGAATGGTTGGATATGCGCCTAAAACAGCATTGATAAATGAGGAGAGGGTGCAGTCCCTATGTGGGTCCAGACACTTGAATAGTGGTTAAAAAACAATAATCACTTGTACATGCAATTGTGCTGTCGTTGAGGTGAGATGATGAAAATCCAGTTGTAGTCAAAGGCTCCATCGGATATTCTCATTTAAATGAATGGTTCCTAGCACACTCCCGCGTCATAGTAGAAAACGTGTGCCCATCGATTGCTTGACTGTAGGTAGATGCGATACGTAGAGATGACCAAGTCACGCATGCGGCGTACGGCCTACTTGCTGTATGATTTTTCTTAATATTTCTCTGGATATTTCTTCATGCATGCACGATGTTGTTTAAATTGTATTGAAATGTTTATTTAGACGTGTACTGAAGATGGATTCCGCTGGGATTTTACTGAGGCTAGAAAAGTGAAAAAGTAAGACAAAATGAATCGGAAAGGTGCGATCCCAATGCGGGGGTCCACCTTGTATCGGGACGTGCGTTCTACTCCCGTATATAGTGACTTCGTCACTACCATTTATTTGAAGGCTTGCCTCGGCAGTAATCGCAACATAGTCTAAATGTATTTGTATTCTGGCTTCCCTCTTCTTTCCTATCCTGGTTTCTTCTATCTTACCTCTTTCCCATGAGAAGCGTGAGAATTCTCATCCAAAGTGAATCTCTTGTTTCTTATGCCTCTCCCACTACACCATTATCTATGCCATTTTCTCACGAGCACACCACCCAAGAAGAGTATAAATAGCCGACCGAACTTAGTACAGTCACTTATTCTTCTTCATACCTGGACTGCACTGCTTCTGTTAACTGCTGCCAATGAATCTGTGAAGTCGCGCATGGCATGGCAGGCGACACACACCGAACTGCTACACAGCACGCTTGGCCGTACCCACCCGCCAACCCACGAGGGCTTCCTTGAGACTGTAGTGGCTGAGTTTTCCGTTGTGAATTCTCCATTGAAGTTATGTAAGTCGTTGATGAATCCGACACCAGCTCTTCAACTTCTGATGCGAAAATTCGATGACGAACAATATTACGTAGGAAACTAACACCCTTACTGAAAAAGTTTAGAACGAGGTAACTCATAATATTATATGTGCCCAGCCTATCCAAAATCGTACTTAGGATGAACTAAATTGCCCGACTTCTGAGTCGGCCAGCAAATATTAATAAGAAAAGAGGGCACTATGGGTAGTATGATTAGGTCTAAGTTCGAAGGTCCCTTTACTATTTTCACTGTCGCCGTCCTTGATGGGCTTCAACAGCTACGTTCATATGAATTCGTATGAAGACAGTTTACATTAATCGCGCTGAGCACTGCCACTCTGAAGACTAGCCAATGCACATAGCATAAGTCTTCAATGTACCTCATATAAGAATCTCCTCTTCTATCAAAATTGTCAGTTAGCTAAAGCAAAGGCGGAGGACAACAATAACCAGCAAGACTTTTTTAAAAGTAAGATTGTATCCTGGAATATTAATTGTTTGTGTGGAAGGAACGCAAAACCGCTGGAATCTGTATGCTTCAATCTGCCACCGCCAAGCGACGGATCTTCCGACTTAACTGGATCATCAAGGACTCCCTCATCGAAGTTCGTGTTCCCATCTCAGACCTTTCCTCGATCCTTTTCGCAATGTTTTGTACCAGAGGACAGGTAGTTCTGATTGGTGTGAGATGTAGTGACCCCGAGTTAACCAGAAAGACGAAGTCATTCGGAAACACGGTAACTGCTTCTCTATGATCATCAGGACCATCCGCGCCCTTCGACCACTCACGGAATACAACGTTCCGCGCTTCGAAAAGGCTACAAAACAGCAAGCCAAGAAAACGCATAGCGGTCTCCTCCCCTCTAGGTGAGCTTCGGCGCCTTCCCTTCCCTCTCTCTCCTTCTTACAGTATGGCACCCTCCATATTATGATTGCAACTTTATTGTAACACTTCAATTCATTATATGTATTTAACATTCTCCTCACATTTAACTTGCTCATATGTTTTATATTTCACAATCATTTGTTCAGTAACCAGATAGACTCATATAGAAAACAAGCATTGTGCACTTTATTCCCCACTACGGGATCGTGTCTCCGGGCACTTCTTCCTTACGCTAATAAACTGAGCCGCTAATTTATTACAAAACGGAGCCAGGGGAGGGTCAATCTGACACTCCTATTTTAATCAATAAATCCTATTACACCTTATCAGCCCGTTTCTTCTTGTCAAGTCAAGTCCTAACGCATCTCCTTAGCAAACGAGTGCCTCAACTGCTTGGCTGCGGCGATTGCCAGAGATGTTGAAATTTGTTGCAGATTTTGCAATCTCAGTAGGGCTGGTATACCTTATACACATATATTTAAATAATAGTTGAAATGGAAGCACATGCAACATAATGTGCAACGTGAGGCAGCCAATACAGTCTCAAGGAAGCCCTCGTCGGTTGGCGGGTGGGTACGCCAAGCGTGCTGTGTAGCAGTTCGGTGTGTGTCGCCTGCCATGCCATGCGCGACTTCACAGATTCTCTGGCAGCAGTTAACAGAAGCAGTGCAGTCAGGGTATGAAGAAGAATAAGTGACTGTACTAAGTTTGGCCGGCCATTTATACTCTTTTTGGGTGTGGTGCTCGTGAGAAAATGGCATAGATAATGGTGTAGTGGGAGAGGCATAAGAAACAAGAGATTCACTTTGGATGAGAATTCTCACGCTTCTCATGGGAAAGAGGTAAGATAGAAGAAACCAGGATAGGAAAGAAGAGGGAAGCCAGAATACAAATACATTTAGACTATATTGCGATTACTGGCGAAGCAAGCCTTCAAATAAATGGTAGTGACGAAGTCACTATATACGGGAGTAGAACGCACGTCCCGATATAAGGTGGACCCCCGCATTGGGATCGCACCTTTCCGATTCATTTTGTCTTACTTTTTCACTTATTTGTTGTTGTGGTAGTGACCCTGATTTAACCACAACGTGAAGTCATTCGGAGACACGGTAGCTCTTTCTCTATGATCATCAGAACCATCCACGCCCTCCGACCGTTCACGACAAACAACGTTCCACCCTCCGATAAGGCTTAAAACAGCAGGCCAAGAGAACGACTGGCAGTTCCCCGTCCCCGCCTACCCTAGGCGAGCTCTGGCGCCCTAAGCCTAAGCCATTACCACAACGAATGCATTCATGAACCAATTTTTTGCGCATTTTGGCCCTCTTCGTTTACTTGTCATGGATCAAGACAGCAACCATCCAGGCGAAACTTTTCAGAATACTCAAAACGCGCAAAACCATTCCGGTTCACTACGGGATTACCACACCTTAGCACGACAAGAGTAACGGACAAGTGAAACACGCCAACCGGACCATAGAAGAGCTTATAGCTATGACAACCACCACCCAAAGAAATGATCCGTGGGATGTTATTATCTTTGTAGCAGTACATGCTTATAACTGTACAGATAATTCTATTTCTAAGTATTCCCCACATTCACTCATTCATAGTTTCGAACCTTCCAACATTTTCCGTGCAATGGCCGGAATCATCAGCGATTCACAGCAATTTAACAGAGAAAGTTAAAGACGAAATCCCTGATAGTGCGGCTTATCAAGTAATATGGTGAGCGACAAGTCGCGTTATCTTTCGACTGGTATGTCGACCAGTCGGTCGTGTGGAGAGTGTAGCTAACTAGCGGAAGATCAGGGAATGGGTAATGTGTGGAGCACATCTTCAGCAAACCGCACGCTCACCTTTGTGTGGGGTGCACGTAATGAGAATAGAGCGGGCGAACAACCAGTCCATGTATATGTTGTTAAGAATAAATGTCGGCGTAACTCTATCCTCTAGTGGGATGTGCCGTGCATTATATTTCGTCCTTGCATATGAAGTGGGTGATTTTGCTACCTCGATTTCTAGTGGATTCGCAGAACCTTTGCTTTCTTTCTATTTATAGCTGTTGCGACATAATGCCTCTTGCCGAGTTTTTGAGGTCGTTTTTCAACGCTGCATTTTGGGAAGATTTCGCTAAGGAACGCACAATTAATTACAACGCACTGGTTCGAAAGGTCTAGAACTGGAAATGAAAGATAAAGACCGAGGTAGGACGCCATCACTCCTTAACGACGACCAACTCAAAGCGGTACAAGTCGCGTAGGTGAGCAGCGGAGCAGGGGTGCGGTAACGGCAGAGCACCGACCGTACTCCCGCACTGTACCGTAATCACTCCAGCCAATCAAACCCGAAACGAACGCGCCCCCTTCTATGGCACTGCCAGGCTGAGCCGCACAGGCAGAGCCCGTGAGGTATCGATCAACGCTCAGCTGTTAGGTTGGAGAGGGGGTTGAGACGAGGCATGCGGAGGAACTCCGCCACGAGGACCACCCAAGCTGCACGTGTTGAAGTAGCCTACAACCCGGATTTCCTTCCCTTGCCAAAGCCGTGCACGAAGGGCAGATCTGCGTCCATCTGGGAAGTGCAACACACTCCGCCACGAGGACCACCCAAGCTGCACGTGTTGAAGTAGCCTACAACCCGGATTTCCTTCCCTTGCCAAAGCTGTGCCCGAAGGGCACGTCTGCGTTCACCTGGGAAGTTCAACCAGCCCCGCCACGGGGACCACCTAACCTACATGTGTTATAATGGTCCACCTGGTCACTACCAACCTCGAAGGCAGTGCCTCGCAGAGGAGGCGCATTCGATCGATGCCGTGGCTGCCGTGATTACGGTAGAAGTAACGACGAGTTCGCCGCACCCGGCTGCCGTCACCGCACCGTCCGCTGCTCACCTCCGCTACATGTACCCTTAAAGCCGTGGTTAAGCAAGCCTTTTTGGACAGAATCGTGACGTGCTAGGAAAAATGTATCCTTTCTGACAATCGTCGACGCTCTGACACAATGGCTGGACAAGAATGAGAGTTCAAATGAGATGCCGAAACCGAGTCTCCATTCAAGGGAGACCGTGGTTCACAATGTACGATTTATTGAAGACTGGAGAGATTATCACAGTGGAAAAGTACTGTGCCGAAATTGAAGTGATGAACAGGAAGTTGATTGAAAAACAGCCGGCTTCTGTCAATCGAAGAGACCCAATCCTACTGGATCACACTCGATGTCCGCACGTTCCAAAAATTGTTGTCCAGAAACTGAATGAACCGGGGTAGGAGACTCCGTCAAATCCAGCATTCACCAATTCAGCAACCAACATGATGTCGAAAAAAACTTTTTATATCTTATTAAATCTCGTAGTTCTGATTTTTGCAAAGGTGGAATATTGCAGCTAATGTCGCGTTGGAAAAAATGTACCAGTTGTAACTGTGCTTATTGCGATCAACAAAATTCCTCCTAAGCAAACTTATGATCTGTCGAAGCTTTCAGTCGAAATCGGCAATATAAGAAGCTGCGACCTAATACCTTTATGGGATATCGTGGAGACAACTTGGCAGTATACATGTCCTTCAGAGCGACTTGTGGTAGTCAACCGATGGATAAGTCAGTGCTCTCTTTCTCTGACAATCCTGTACCAAATCCCAGACTCCGGCGTTATGGAAGGATTCGTTAGCCGAGGTGGAATCTGGGCCATGCACTCTGAATTTAGCATGCCTTCGGAAAATGAAAGCCTACAAAGACCTTGTGTGAGTGGGAGAGCACAATGCCCTTGTTTTTTTTGTTTTTCTTCAACTTTACTTTATTTAGAAAAAAAGAAGACAGAAATGACAATGGTTGCTTTGTAAGTATTAGATTTTAAACTGTATAAATCAATCTATCGGTTTCGCGTTTTTTGGTGGCCTGTTCTCCGATGTTTCGAGCGTTTTTTCGTTGTAGTACCAGTACTGGTGCTAGTACTATCGCCAGTTTTTGTGGCGCCATCCTCGTCGGCCGCTTGTCTTTTCATCTGAATGCGGTTGTTTTTCCGGTCTGCATAAGGAGATGGAACTTGTTCTAGCGTACCTGCTCTTTGAAACGGTTGTGCGCTAAGAATCCGCCTACTGATGCAACAATAACCAGTAGCAGGACGAACAGGATAAGAAACCCAGGTGACGTGAATGCTGAATTGAAGCCAATTGTCCCTAACAGTCTATGGAATTTTTACAATAGCACCCGATCCCTTGACCAACTCTGCTTCTGCTACGGAAGTCACATCACGCTTCCACTCACGACGCACCACAGCATCTGGCATGACGTGCTAACCTCATTTTCTCGTGTTTTTTATTATGTTAGAGCAAGGATCCAGTGAAAATGTTGTGTGTTTCGGAAAAATCTTCACAAAATATTTCGTTCACGCAAAATAAATGCAGGTTGATTTAACTTTAAGTAAACTAAGACTTTACCAAACCAGGTGCACTACCAATTAGGGGAGTTCACCTTATAACGGGACGTGCGTTCTACACCTCGTCCTCTTGGTGCGACACACCCAACCCCAACGTCTAGTAGCTGCCTCACGTTGTACATTATATTGCATGTGGTTCCATTTCAACTGTTATTTAACCCTTTCACGACACACGTGATTTTCATGTGTCCGCCGCGTAGAGCAGCGCATATTTTTCCTGGTATTTTTATTTTTCTTGTCGTGTAGCATTATTTGTTAGACATAAATAAGGCAGTAACCAATGAAGTTTCCCATGGACCATCTTAAGGTGGATATTAGCGCGAAGTTTGTAATACGAAAACTCATGTCTACGCCTTGAATAAATAAATAAATAAATAAATATTAATTAGTGGACTCACAAGGGAAGGGTCTGAAGCACATGTCTGAACGGGGGGAGCGAGTCATATAGTGAAAATCCCCACCCCTCAATAAGTATAAGAATGTGTTTATTTTCTGCCAAGTCGTTAATCCCAAGGAGTAAGGGGTCCTTGAAATCACAATGGAATACGGCGCATCACGAGTTTGGGGGGTCTTGAACGCTCGCGATGCCTCTGACGGCAAACGGCTCGGAGCGCAATGGAAATGGAGTTGCTTCATGGGAGGGAGATCGGGGGTTAGGTTCTTGTGCGCTGCTGCATTTTTGCATTTCGACTGACTGGTTGAGATTGGGAGGATTCTGGCGTCTACATATACATCTACATCTACGATTCTGTATACCGTTAACAGACGTTTCCTGCGCCTTTTCTAGCTGTACGCTGTGGTGAGTACCTTTCTTGCGACTTGTTTATTACTGACCGGTTTTTTCACCATAACGTCTTCGTCAACTTCAAGTTGACGTACTTCGAAGTCCTTGAGTATGCGGGCCATCCGTTCGGCCAGCTTGATTTCCTCTCTCGAAGGTTCCTTGTCTAGAGATGGGCTACGCTTCAGCGTGAGCAGGTGGATCACCGCTCAGCATAGCAGACAATGTTGGTGTTAGGTTTCAGAAAACCTCCAGCAGAACTTGATTTCCAGGTGACAGGCAAAGATGGGGGAAAGAGTGTATCGATGTCGTTTCGGTTAATTTGGGGAAGCCAAAACCTCGTTCTCATTTTAACCACCTGCGACGTCACATCCCGGTCTCTTTTGAAAATGCGAGCAGGATGGTTTTTCCCGAGGTCATTGGTCCATGTATGGAAACAAACTGTGAGATCCTGTAACCTTTATACACTGCCCGTATTGTGCCCAGTGCTGCTTCATGCACTTTGTACCTGTGTATCACTGGTGTTGAATATTTATACATCACCATGCTGAATACCACAGCATTCGTCAGAATCCCCCAAATCTCAACAGTCAGTTAAGGTGCAAGAATGCAGCAGCGCAGAGGAACCAAACCCCCGACCTTCCTCGCACGAGTCAACGCCACCTCCACTGCGCTCCGAGCCACGTGCCCGCAGACGCATCGCGTGTGTACATGACCCCTAAACTCGTGGTGCGCCGTATTCCACCTTATTGTGATTTCAAGGACCCACTACTGCATGGGTAGAACGACTTTGCAAAAAATAAACATCTTTTTATACTAATTCAGGGGTGGGAATTCTCCCTATATGACTCGCTCTCCCCGTTCAGACATACGCTTCAGACCCTTCCCTTGTCAGCAATTAATATTTTGCTATTAAATGTTTGATAACTTTCCATCATCTATTTTTATGATGGTGTACGACGACATCGTCGGACAATGTCGTGAAAGGGTTAAGTGTGTATAAGGTGGACCTCCCTTACCTTATTGGGATTGCATTAAGATTTTTAACATAAGGTATTGTACACCGTTGGAAAGCAGAAAAATCGTCGTTTTGAGATATCGTCGGTCCCGGTCCGTCGGTTTTGTGCAATGCCAACGATTCGTTTCTCGAACGAGTTGCGATGAGAAATGGATACTAATTGGGTTGGGCTCACTTCCCTACAGTAATCCATGCTGTTGACGGTGCCTACGGTGGAATAACCGGCTGATACACCACCGTCGGGAGAGGTCATCGCCTGCCCCACCGTCTTCCACTCTTCTATTTGATTTTAGCCACGCCCTGATGAACGGATGTGCATATAAGGAGCAGATTTGAGCGAGACGGATCTCACACACGACTCCGGGAGCTCTACTGTTTGCCTCACCATTGATTTTGTGTTCACCATAAACATGCTATCTAAGTTGTGTCCCTCGTACCGCGGAATAGTCAACGGCCAGTCTCTACTTCGAAGAGACACTGGGAATACCAGTAACTAATTGGGCGTCAATGGAACCATTGAACAGCCACATACTTCGTGATAACTGGCGAAGTTTGCGGAGTGGCCAAACCAAAAAGAAGCTCTCCCTTCATCATCAAAAGCTGGAAATTTTGACAAAGATCGCGTTTGAACATTTAAGAATAAAAACCAAATTATTTTTAAACAAGTGCTCCGACACGCCTAAAGGCGTGTCTCGCACTTGCGCGCTTCGCGCGACTTTGCAGCATCATTGACCTATGGAAAGTAGTTTTTGTAAAACTTAAAATTTGCTAATATCTAGGACCTACTGCGTGCTTTATCGGCATCAAGCCGTTCGCCATTTTGGTACCTTCATCATAGACATTCTCTCTGGACCGTCCATTGGTTTGCTCTGCGCAGTACTTCTGTCTCTCAAGTTGCTCTTAAGCAACCGTTCTCATGTTCAACATCTAGCGTTTCCGGGTATCGCTGACATCTCTTCCGAAGCCAGGTTCCCCCTCACTCGTTTCTTTTTACTGGATTAATTGCTGGTCCGCCTTTACTGGTCTTCCCTCTTTAGTTCCCCCACCCTCCTGGTCCCAACTCCTGGCCCACTTTTTTTGTTTCCATTTTTAACCCCTACTGGTCTCTTCTTGCTGGTTTTCCCGTCCTGGCCCCTTCTCCAGGTTGCTCCTTTCCTTCCTGCTCTCTCTCCCGGTAAACCCTAGAAGTTCCATTACTGCCCTTTCCACCACATCCTTAGTGGACCTCCCGTGCTAACGGCAGACGTCGGTGACACATATTCAGAATCAGTACGCTTGTTGCGCGACGTAGAGGGCCCATGTTCTGGATCCGGAAGCTCAGAAGACCCGCCTTCTGAATTAAGAAGCTCAGAAGCGCGCGCAGTCGCCGCTATGTCGAGGCTGATGAGGCTATGCATATGGCAGATTCCTTGTTCCCTGTATGAATTCCCTTACGACTCGCTTCTTGTTGGTTCCTAATCCTGGTCCCGACTCCAGGTCCCTTCTTCCAGGTAGAACCCCTCCACCTCGGAATCCTCCTTACTACTCTCCCCAATTAAGTAGCTCTCCCACGCTCACACACGACGACGGCGAGCGAACGCCCATTGCGTGTCATCGATGTCACATCTTCTAAATCCGTACTCTCTTACTGGTAATGGATCCCCTTACTGATCCTCTTAACTGCTCTGCCTCCCCCCCCCCCTGATTGTTAACTCCCTACTGGTCCCTCCTTAATGCCTGAACCCTTCTTGGTGTCACCTCTTGGCCTGCTTCATTGATGCCCTATCGCCCCCCCCCCCATCCCGATGCTTCCTCCAAGTCGCTACCTCCTGGTCGCTGTCAGTTCTCCACCCTCGAAGTTTCCTTATACTCTTACTCCTTTAGTGGTCTTCTTATGATAGTGGCACGAAGTCGGCGGCACGGCTTCTGAATCTGGACGCTCAGGAGCGCGCATAGCTGCTGTTGTGTCAAGCAGTAAAAGGATGCGCTTCCCATGCTGCAACAATTCCCACGTTCAATGGGAAATTTTTACCGCGCTGTGGATGATACAGCGTACCTCACTTACGATTAGATTAGATCATTCGACCGCTCTCGCTTTGGATGATGCGGCGTACCTCACTTAGGTTAGATCATTCGACCGCTCTCGCTGTGGGTGATGCGGCGTACCTCACTTAGGTTAGATCATTCGACCGCTCTCGCTGTGGGTGATGCGGCGTACCTCACTTAGGTTAGATCATTCGACCGCTCTCGCTGTGGGTGATGCGGCGTATCTCACTTAGATTAGATCACTCGACGGACAAACTTTTTTATATAGGTGGTGATAGGCGACTTTAATTACATTCCACACATATACTTAGAATGCGCATATAAAAAGCTTTTCAAAAATGTACAATACCTTATGAAAGGTTAGTTTTTTAAAAATAGTGTTGAAACAATATTAAAACAAAAAACATTTCTCAACAGTTTGCATTTCTATTGCACTAACCTAATAGCAAGGTCGTTGAAAATGTTTGTGTTACGCCAAAATAATTAGTCCCTTAAATTAAGGGGAAGCCCTGCACCTAGCGCTGCTCATATTTTCCATGCCCATCACTCCTCTCTCAAATTTGCTCGAGAGCATATTATGACTAGTTTAGTGTCTCTTGGTACAGTGCTAGCAAGTTCCGAAACAAATGGCCCTCTACGTTTTGCTCGCCCTATATTTCGAAGTGCAAGAAAGCAGCCTATTTGAGTTACACTGGGAGAGAGCATCATATACTCACATGTGATTGCTGTTACTGATCTACAGTAAAAGTCTACGTGGAGCTACGAGGTGAAAATATCTTTCCTTTCTAGATTTTTCTTTGCCGTTGACTAGTGTGCAATTTCACGTACGCAGAATGTTTGTTTTCATTAACACGTTGACGACAATGGTGTTTTGAGGCAGAAAGCCGTCAGGCATTTCTACACGCACGCTATGCGTACCGATAGCTCATAATGTCCCTCTCAGACCACTTTTTTATTTTGCATGCTTGTTTCCTATCCAACTTCAACCATAGAGGCTATTTAGGGTGCTGATCCGTTGTCCGATATCCGTTTATGAAATTTCTGCTGATTACGATAGGTTACGGTAGGTACGGGTGACTAAGACTGCCGAGGTCATGACCACCGTTTTCCCCCAAACGTCACCCAGGGGTGGTTATTTGGGTTGCTGATCACGAATCTGATATCTTTTTTTGGTATTATGATTAGTACGGTAGGTTACGGTAGGTACCGGTAATCGCCGACGGCCTTAGTCACCCGTACCTAGCGTAACACCTTAGTCCACCGTAAAACCAAAAACGGATGTCGGATTCGTGATCAACATCCCACATAGGCGAGGTTTTAGTGGAATCGGTGACCATGAGTCCATGAAATTTCGGCAGATTACGATAGGTTACGGTCACAGCATCACTTATCCGAATCTACCGTAATGAAACACATTTCGAAAAAGAATGTCAGATTCGCGATTAGCACCCCGATAACTTCTTTGGGCAAAGTTTGGGGAAAATACTGACTTGAATTGATTTGACTGCAGAATTGGTCTCCTTTCTTGTAAACTTTTTAAAGTTCTATATATGTATAATATATATTATATATTATATTATTTCTTGCTTATTCCTATTGGACATTCTCCTATCACAATAATTAGTGAACAGAAAAAAAATCTACAAAAAACCGACAGCAGCAGTACAAAGAATAGCGCGCAAAGTTATGAGCCACCGGTGGCTCATATTGTCGTCAATGTGTTAAAATGAAAATCGAACCGTGCTAGAAGTGCGTGGTGCTGTCTGCTTTTAAAGCGCACTGAAACACTGATTGTTTCTGCCCTAGTAAGCCTAAAACCGCATTTGTGGCTAAAACAACGTGGGATGTATGTTAGTCGAAGAGGAGGGGAAGGCATGGCAGCAAAAGGAAACAAACACTGAAAGGATGGCGTATATCCGGTAAATAAATTGCATAGAAAGGTCCCTCATACACTAGCTCAATGAATAGTCTCTTTGAATTAGTGCAATTGAAATTTTTAGGGTCGTTGTCAGAAATACTGAGTAAAGTGTACCCCCCCCCCCTCCACCCCAGGGGAAATCCAAATTTTGTAACACTTGAAACGCCATATTGTCTTTCACTTTTAAAAATGATGATTTCACTTTTAAAAAATAATATTCCTTCAAGCAAAACATTTATTTCAACATTTCTGAGAGGACCTGGAAAACATTCATATCTATTGTGTCAATACTGCTGTGCCAAAAGATGTTATAAAGTGGATCAATTTATTGAGCGGCATAATTTTTCGACGTGTTCGTCGTCTTCACAAGTCTAAAAGTGGTTCAAGACTTTAGATGTCACTTACCCGACCAATCGCCTTACCACCCCCCCCCCCCCATCTTCCGATATCGTGTTCCCGATATTCCGAACGGGTCGATCGTTAGGCCGGTTGCATACTTCCATCGCCGCGATGCCATCCTGGCGCTCAGTTCACGGTCATTCCCCGCACGCGGTTGAATAGCCAAAGGAAACTTCGCCGCTGCCGCCGCAACGGTGACGCTCGGCATGCGCGATGGCTTCCCGCGCCCATCGCGGGTATGACATACTTTTTCGCGCCGCGCGCGGTGTTTAGCGTTGGTCCTGGACGGATCGCCCTCGCGCTCTCTTGCAGAGCGATGGAAGATGCGACGAGCACAGAGAAGTTCAAATTATTTCGCGTCGCTCTGCAAAACTCATCGCCGCGACTCCATCGCGGCGACGGAAGTATGCACGAGGCCTTATGCAGCTCAGTAAATTGATCCACCTTATAATCTCCTTTGGCTCAACAGTATTGACACACTAAGAAAATGCCGAGGTTTTTCGAAAAAAAAAACTTGGAAATTCATATCTATTTTGAAGGTATTGAGTTCGAATTCGAAAGTATCCAGCGTGACATGAAAATGGCACATAAAACCACTCCAATGATTTGTGTTGCTTGAAGCAATACCACAATAATACTACAATTCATAAAAGCTCACAGTGACATGTCTCTTCCGTCCTTGCAGAAATTTGTTCATCACCTTCCAGCGTAACCAGCAACTCATACGAATAGCATTTCAGGTCGAATTTATACCCAGGTGAAAGCTGAAGAACGGTCTTCAAATCAAACATATGATACTATCACCTAGGCTGCTCACCAGCAAAGGACTAGGGTTGAACAACTTTAGTAGAACCGCCATTCTTACTATCCGTGCTCGGATTGGTTTATTTGGAAGGGATGAGGCGGGGAAGTTATTAGATCATTTCTTGCGTTCTCCATTTCTTGCCCACGTATCTCGTCACTGAAGTCCGGCTTCGTGGTTCTCGTATTCGCATGTTCGCTTGCTATTTACTGAAGGCCACTTGAGAGTTCTCCACTTTCGCCCTTTTCAGAAGCACATCGAAACCTCAGTCTGTCTCAGACCGGACAAGAAGCAACGAGTCGACTTGTGTTGCGCCAATTTCGCCCAATTCCCAACCCCGAGCAGTCTGGACTCAATCGTATCACAGGATGAGAAGTACGTCTTCTACCTTAACCCTGCCAAGCGGTGAGTCTGGGTGAGGCCTGGAGACCTGTTCGTTCGGCGAGATGTTCACGGCGAGAAGCATCTTTGAAGCTTTTGGGTCTGCGCCCATGGATCGGTTTACAGGAAGCTGTTTCCCAAGAGCACTACGATGAACTACAAGGCCATGGTGAACGAAATAGAAGAGATGGACCTGCGACTCAAACTTATTCAGTCGCAACGCTTCGAGAAGGTCCTCCTCTTCAACAACGCCGCACCCCATCGGGAACAAGTAACCACAGATAAGCTTGCCGAGCTGGGCTACGTTCGCATGCCTCACCCACTTCGCCAGCCATCTTTCCATGCCAACGCCACTTCTTGACCCTACAGGACTTCATGGTCGGAAGAAAAACAAGTACCCAAGCAGACCTTGAAAACCATGTCGAGCGTGGCAATAAATTAACTGCGTGTTCAAAGACGTTGTCTTAAAGGTACGTCTATGCCTGGTTCCCAAACAAGAAACTTACTAGCTTGAGTATAGATTCATGACTTTGGAGAATAAATCACATTCACGAAAATGTACATTTACTATCCAAAATGTCGTAAATCGTAAATAATAGGAATGTCATAAATCACCGTAAATCGTATTTACGCACACCCCCGCTCTATAGCTTGTACATAGTTCGAGACCGATATGCTGTAATGAGGCAGTCTCGACATATTTTGCCTGGTGCACATAGCCTACAGCCATCCATTCTTGTCCTCTAACCCAGTAAGCTGATTGCAGTGACTATTCCACATTTCGTGTTGGCTTGACACACACAATAGCCTTTCCCCCTACAAGGGCAGAGGGCATCTACTCTTACATTTGGTTATTTTTTTATGTCACGGAGGGCGTGCCCTTCTGAGTGCGGCTTCCTTTTTGGAGGAGTTAACCAAGGAACCTATCCACGATTTACGAAAAGCATCCATTGAGGTTTTGTTTGACTCCAAAGGCCTCCGCCTTTTTGCGGCAAAGCGGAGGCCCTATCCTTAACCTGAGGACGGGGACGCAGAGTCTGCAGCCGGCGGCGAACGAGCAATCGGTTAACATAATTGTTGCCTCCGCCGCTGATTTGCCACCACAGCGTTCTTTCTGTCTGCGCTCCAGCCGACCACGTCATGGGTCGGCTAGAACGTAGACAGATGGCGGGAAAACGAATCGCAGCAATAGGTCCCGACTAGAATGAGCACATGCTGATGTCCCTTGCCGCTAGCGAGACTCGAGTGCGTCAGCAGCGCGCTTTACAGGCTCTGCCGCCCGCCGCTTGCCGCAGAAGTGTTCGGACGCCTTAAGGGAGGCTAATTCATCAACCGCTTACCGGCCGGTAACGGAGTATCGGTTATCGTATCTGTATCTCTGTATCTCTCTTTATCACTTACTACGTAGGCCGATGTGGTAAATCCGCCGGGAGATGATACCGGCGGTATCGTTGATGAATCTGGTCCCTGTCGTAGTGGAATACTATTTCAAATGTAAATGCGTGTAATTATGTTGAGGTTTCTATAACAGAGAGGACTGAACTATTCAACAACTTACTCCAATGTCTATTTCTCTTAGAGAAGCATCTTCCGTAATGAGGAGGCTCTCCTTAGATGTACCACCCGAAGCCTGAAAAAATCGCGTATTTTTTGTTCGCTCGAATTGTGATAGTACACACCGATACAGATAAGACGAATGCCTAATATCTCCTGGGATAAAAATGGAACTGCTTGCTCTGAAAAATGTTGCGAGTGTGACTGGTCAAGCGCCTCGCTGCTCAACTGTACGACGTTCCTACTTATGATAAAAAGATATTGTAGCGTATATCAAAAACCAGCCGTTCGTGCGGCCTCACGGCCGCACCGACGGCTTCTTGACGGCTTCGCCGTGGCAATAACTTCTCATCATCAATTGTAGCTGCCACCTATATCATGGTTTCCTCAGGAAGAACATCTTAACTACGTCGATTAGAGCAAGTTAGAAAAGAAGCGAAAAAATGGACGACATCCACAAAAACGCTTATTTACCCAATACCGATTGATCGACAGTTCAAAAACGGACTTCAGATTCGTGTTCAGCGACCTCGACTACACCGAGGGCTGAAGTTTCGTGCTGCTTGAACGCCATCCTCAAAAATCGATAATATCGATCGATATCGATTGGTCGACTCCAAATTCGTGTTAAGCGACCTCGTTTACCCCAGGGCTAAAGTTTCGTGTCGCCCGAACAAAATCCACAAAAAATCAATAATATCGATCGATGTCGATTGGTCGACTTCAGATTCGTGTTCAGCGACCTCGATTATCCCAGGGCTAAAGTTTTGTGCTGCCCGAACGACACCCGAAAAAAATCGATAATATCGATCGATATCGATTGCCTCCAAAAACCCCTCTTGTCGATGATCATCTAAATACCCAGACATGGTTGCCGACGTGTTCGGCACGTCTACGGTCGGCCCGCCATGCAAGGTTGCCAACGGGTTCGGCACGTATACGGCTCGCCATGCATGGTTGCCGACGTGTTCGGCACGTCTACGGCCCGCCATGCATGGTTGCCGACGTGTTCGGCACGTCTACGGCCGGCTCACCATGCATGGTTGCGGACGTGTTCGGCACGTATACGGCTCGCCATGCATGGTTGCCGACGTGTTCGGCACGTCTACGGCACATAGCTTTAACGACGCGACCTCTGCGGCGGGGGCCGTCGGCCCTGCCGCGTCCGCCGCCGCGCCCCTCGGCATCCATCGCCGCAAACGCGACGATAATCGTTTTAAAAGATTCCCCCCCCCCCCCGCTTTTACAGGGAATTCACATCAGAAAACTCAGATAACGCGGCTTATCGCTCACCATATCGCTTGATAAGCCGCACTATCAGGGATTTCGGCTGTAATTTTCTCTGTTAAATTGCTGTAGGTCGGTTGATGTATCCGGCCCCAGGAGGGTTAGTTGAGGTGCTGATCACGAATCTCACATCCGTTTTCGAAGATTCGGCCGACCACGGTAGGTTAGTACGGATGAATTTGGCCTTTCAAGAATCACGAATCTGACATCCATTTTTCGTTTTGCACTGTAAATGGATGTCAAATTCGTGATTCTTGAAAAGTCTTATTCATCCGCACTAACATTCCGTCTTCCGGGTGTAATAAGGCATTATAGCAGACTGATGCAGGTTACTTCTTAGCATCAGTAACGCTATCTGTGCATGGACCAGGCTGGCTCCACCCAAGTTCTTATCCATGCCCCTTGCCACTGATATTTTCTACAAATTGGTCACCCACTTCTCCGTCAGGTGAATAAACGCTACAGCATGGGATATCAATTCTAAATTTCCCTACAGTTTATATTACAATTTCTTGTAATATAAACTATGGGAGTACTACTTATAACTCCTACTCATTGCACTAAAGATGTCACAGTTTTCAAGTGTAAAGGGGCACTGCAATGAAAAAGGGCAAGCGGATTTCTGCTGTTTACGAGGAGGTATTCTAACACGTTTAGTATCCCGGTTTCTATATTGTTTGCGATTCTTTTCATTTTTCACTGTTTTTTCTATCAGCTATGTTTTCAGAAGGATGCTTAATTTTTTGGTTTTCCGTTTTTTCAGTACTGGATTTGTCTTTGACTTCCATGACGATGTGTGAAAGGTTGTGCGCACATTGAGTGCAATAAATTAATAAACATTAAAATGTAAGCAATTTCTCCGCACCTCTTCAGCTTTCGTAGTATGGCGATTAAGCTGCTTCAACGTTCTAGAGTTGCTTATCATTTGTATTAAAGCTTGTACAGAAGCAAACTACTAGCTAAAGGCTAAGAGCTCCAAGCAATGCTAAGTGGAAAGACTTTGGCTGCGTATGGAGTGAGGAGACTGCAATCAACCAAGCATATTTCTCTTTGAGTCAATGTGGGCATCTTCCCTCTGCTTATGCATTTAATAAACCAGCAATTGGCTAGTCAATAAACATTTTTCCTACCCTTCTATGCAGAATCACTTTAAGTTTTTTGATGTAGTGGTCCAAGAACTCGGATCCGTCCTTCATCACCAAGCTCCAATGAAGTACAGTATTCAAACCATGTGAAACCTCAATCGCGGCTGTTACTGAATGCTGAAACAATGACAAGTAATGAAATCGTATTTGTGTTTTTTTCAAGTATAGCCACGAATTCTGAATTAGTCTGGGTGCCGCTGCATACAAAAGGAATTTGATAAGCACAACAAGTTTCTATCTCAGAACCTAATTATTCTGCTTTCTGAGTTTCTGTTTTTTATCCCTACTGTTTTTCCAAATTTTCGTTTCCTATCACGATGAATGCGGTTACCGAGCATCAGAAAAGTCCGGGCTCGTACAACAGCTTAGTCTTCTGAACGTGATGGATTTGTGTTGTATTTACACAGGCACTGTAGGAGAAATATGGGGATGAGGAGTGCAGTAACCTTCACTGAGTCATGCTCTAGCCATGCGCTAGAGCAAATAAATTTAGTTGCAAAGTTTTTGACTCAACCTAAGAGCTAGTCTAGTCTGTTCGACTAGCTTGTTTTTAATTTCTCTGCTGATAGAACTTCGCAAACAAATTAGCATGGCGATTCTGACGGGGCCATGCCAGACTTTGTAGCCGTTAATATGTCGTGTTTTTTCTTCTGAAGTCTTTACAATTTTCTGTGCTTCCCCTTCCTCTATGAACCATACTCTCATCTGCAGCACTTTAATGTTTACACCAATGAATACAATGTCGGGAGCACGTTTAAGCCGTTTGGCACCCACCTTGCCTAGAGGAGATAATGCTGCATGTGTGACACCTCCATCTGGCGCAATTGTACGTGGCGCTCCTCTCGTGGCTGCGTCGGCCTTCGCTTCGAATTCTATCCAAGAACTGTACGGGCCCAAGCCTGCTCTAGTCCCGCAAGCGACGGCCGCGTAGTACACTCCTAGATTAAATAACACCAGTGCAATAATATAATCCATTCCCGAGTTTTCCCGAAAGTATCCTAAGATCGAACTGCCGGAGGGCTCGGTCGTAACACCAGTGTGTTTTTCGCGACAGACAACCTCTAGACAGGGTACTGTGTCGGTGCAGGATGCCAACAATTTCTATTGAACATAGCTCCGGTGCCAAATTCTACAGCCACTTTGGACTCTCTGATCAGATCGGCCACGAACAAGCAAAGAATATAACCTGACAACAATTCCTAAGTACATCAAGCTGCCTAACCTTGAGCAAGTTTAAGTCGAAGTCGTTCATGCAGCTGGCTTTCCACACAGGAATATCGGAGCACAAACATGGAGGTCTTGCTGATACATCAGCTCTTGTGTTATGAATTCAGAAGAAAACAAGAGAAGGCAGCTGAACAGAGCTGCCCTGCCGATGTAACAGCGAGCTGCTGCTACATTTTCATAAGCACCCGCATAGTCTCAGACAGAGGCAACAATGTAAAGGTGTTTGACTAGGAGATGTACAGGGACTCTAAGAAGAGCTTAGTCACACCGATGAGTCACTCTTCCCGCAGCTTGATTCCTCTCTTCCAGGGCGTGGCCGACTGTCGGGGAGATGCCTGCGAGCCGCCATCGGGAGCGGCTGCCTCGAGCTGTGCTGGCAGCACCGTCCAGAACCTACCGCGATCCATCGACGTGCTGACCCCGATTCCATCCCGTCGTCCGTCCACAGTCGTCAACTACCTGTGATCTGCCTGCCTTCCGCCTATTAAAGATAAAACTAAGTCTTATTCTCTTCGTGTTCTAGGCAGTGAAGCACCTTCCACGGCGCTACGTTTATTAAAATAATGCATTCACAGTTCGCCTTCAGTATCTTCTTTGTTGAATACAGAAAGTAGACGATGTGTTCCATGCAAGAAGACCGCCCTGCGCTCTCACCAGGAGTCTACATCAACGGTTGGTCAGAACAGCCCAAGTGTTGTATATGGACAGAATCGCCTCTCTCTGGGAAACAGCAATATGCAAATATTTCGACCCCAATACAACTCTGCGCAGAGTTAGGGACTAAAGTATTTGGGCCATTGGCGGCGTTAGTCCTGCGCTTACACACGGAGTGGGAGCTCAAGTTGGCTGAAAACAGTATCATCGCTGTTTCCAGCAAATTTGAGCCCCCCGCACCCCCCCCCCCCGTCTGCACGCATAGTGCTAACGCCGCCAATGACCCAAATTCCGTCGTCTCTAACTCTGCGCAGAGCTATACTGGGGTCGAGATATTTGCATTTTGTTGTTTCCCAGAGAGAGGCGATTCTGCCCATACACAACAATTAAGCCGTTCCGACCTTTCGCAGAGACAGTTTCCTGGCCATACTTGTTGAGTGTCTCTGGTTGTAGAATTAGGAACAAACACTCTGTGTCTGTGACAACGGAAGCCCACAAAAAAACTCTGGTGTTTCAGTCGTTGCCAATGACACAAAATCGACTAGCTCTATGCTTGTTCCCTTGTGGGACCGTCAGATGGTGTTCGGTGATTATCCACTGCCGTAAGTCAGAAGGTTTCTTGGGTACGATCTTGTTTTTCTAGAGGATGATGCGTCTACACCCGCATAGGATCAATTACAGACTTCTTCAACGCTACTGAAATCAAACGTCTGGAGTTCTTAAGTTTTTCGAGAGATCTAAATCCGTCGAAGAAAACCAGAGCAAGCTGCTATTCATAGCCTTATCAGCATGGTACCGATTAAAAAAGTTTTGTAGTTACTTTACTGGGAAGGGCAAGGCAAAACAAATAGCAATAACGCAGCATTGTTTTTCCATTGTTGCTCATATGTTTGTTCCTGTTCCTGTTTTTGTTATTAATCGCTATTTATAATGTAATATTTCAGTTTTCCATAGACCTACCATTCAATAGAATTTTGTAGCATTCCCCACTGACAAGGTGACCTGACCAGAACCTTTATCTAGAGGTTGTTGCTGCGAGAAACACGATACTGAAATTCAGTTTTTGATTTTTTTTTTCGTTCTTAGGCCGCGTTTCGAAAAAATCAGTGGGCGGTAATACAGAACTGCGCCGGAGTGTACTGATCACTTGGAATAGATAATCTCAGATTTTCAATAAGGCTACAACTTTCATGTAAAATTGGACACTTCTCAAATCAAATTGGGCACTTTTTATATCAAAATTTGACACTCTTCTAAGCAATTTTCATGTAGCTGTCGGTATAAGTAGATGGAGGCTTCTCGTTTATTTTAATTTCGATTTAATTCAATCGATATTACTTTTTCAGATTGCACATCTATTGGCTGATCTTGAGTGTTACAGGAGATGCTCACATTCGCTCGCCGCATAAAAGGGCCTGAGATGCTCGAGTAGGACGCACTTCTTCGAATCGTGCTCAATACGACCTCAATATCGCCTCCGGTACGACTGCTTCACGGACTGCCCTCAATGTCGGACGACGACGTCCCTTTGGTAGATCAACTAGACTATTCCTGGATAATAAATCTTATTAATATTGCCTTCCTAAGACGGTTGTTCCGCGTGCACAATATAAAAGGCGAGCAGCGGTCAAATGCCAATAGAATAAGGTGCAATACTTGACGCTTAGGGCGCGTGGAGCGCAGTCGGAGGAGGCGCCGGCTGTCGTCTACACCCGATACCAGGTTCCTGGTTCGGATTTCTCGCCCAGGCCAACCAAGCCCTCCATGCCTCCGTTGTCGGTGAATTGGTACCAGACGTGTCTGGGAAGGATAAAGCACTGACTTGTTCATCGGCTGGCCACCGCAAGTCATTGTATGGCCAAATACGAATTCAACACGCCTCCATGACATTCCGTAGAAGTAGAATGCGTGGCGCATCCCAAAGGGATTGAATAACGCCGTCTTTTATGCTTATTCTTACTTGACGCTTTTCGAAATCAAGCTGAACATCTATCAAATTAAAACAAATTTCTTCCACATTATAACGAAACCTCTTCGATAAAGTTAAAATATTCCTTGTCCATGGGGAATTTGGTATGTTCTTTTAAAGCGTACTAAATCAGCCGCCCCAGGAAGTGAACCTGCTGTTGGAAATTCTATAAAAACCTTAATTTTGAAATAAATAATGTGATTTAGAGTTTAATCAAAGCAAAAAAGACAGTTCTTTATCGATTGAAAGATAATTGCGCATTGCACCCTTATTCCTCGCTACAATTTTAATTTGATTGATAGCGTGATAGATGTGCACTTGGAACAACAAAGATATGCGTTTTTTACAAAGGTTTTTGTTGCACCGTTAACAAGTGTATAGCTCCATATTTTGAGCTATCAGTCAAGTGCAAATCGCGACAATTCACTCCAGTGCCTGGCGCGATCTCTTTTTTCAGCAGCTTTTTTTTTAGCTAATAGATCGTTTTTCTGCATTTTAAACTCCTTAAAAACTAAAAATTTCATGAATTTCCAGAGAGTAGACTTCCTTGGAAATATAAATTTTAAAAAATTCAAATAGTGTGCTCAAACATTTGAGCAGCTGTTTAAAGAACGATAAACCAAATTTTCCTTGAACAAAAAATTAGTCCAACCATTTCAGAGAGTCCATTTGTAGTGCTTAAGGAGCATGTTTTGATTTGAATGGCATTCGGTTTGATACCAAAGGATTAAGTTTGCTCAGAAGAGTGTCCAGTTTGATTTGAAATGTGTCCAATTTGGTTTGGAAAGTGCAAAATTCGAGGATGCAATGGTATGTATGTATATGTGAATGTACAAATACACTGTACACTACAAATTAATATAACGACTGAAACGTTCTACAGCATACTTCCACGCTGGAGAAAGCTATATGTCGCCGTTGCGCCACGCGGAGGTACAGTCTTTGAGTCACAGATGGATGAAAGATCCGGTTTTTCACACACTTGAACCTGAACGAAGACTATGTAATTAGGAGAAAACATTCACTGTTTTATTTTTTTACAATAAAGGGCGTACTGTGCAGCCAGTGTCTTCGCCTGGAATCTGTCTTTCACGCAACGGTTCGAAATCTATGTAGAACTCCGTCGGGGTACGCCCACGAAATGCTTCCACATCTGTTGGGGCGTGTATTGGTACTGAATTGGAGTGATTTGTTTGTGAAACACAAATACGCTTTAGTGAAATCCTTGAAAGCAAAAAAATATCAAACGCTTCCTCGGAATGTTGGCATCTCTTAATAGTCAGCCGTTATATGGTTTGTGTGAACTTTTTATAAAGGCTAATCCAACTGGAAGAAATAACCATCTATAGATAAAAGAGTTTGGCCGTCGAGTGATCTAACCTGAGTGAGAAACGCCTCATCTACAGTGCGGGTAAAATTTGCTGTTGAGCCTGGGATGTTTATTTATTTATTTATTTATTTACGTCATAAACGACGTGCCATACTCATCAGAACCTGTTCCAGAGCAGAAATCAAACAAATCGGAAAAAGATGAAAGAAAACAAACTAACAGAAACAGCACCAAAAATAACGTACTATCAGGCAGCGACGATACCCATTGGTAGCTAATTATGGAAAAAAATCAAAACACCAAACTAGTGCGTTGCAGAGCGGCATGCGGTTTTGGTAACTAGTAAGGCATAACTTGTAGTAAATCCAGTAACGAAAAGCTAAGATCAACAAGTATAAGTTCTGTTTATCTTGTAGGAGTAATCGTTTTCAAAAAAGGCTTCGTGTCCGCATCAGCCAGCTATGATGCCCTGCGGTAGATACCAGAGCTTCGACACACGGGTACACTGGCCAAACTGTGGAACTGGTATCTAGGATGTTGCTGCAGCAGGGGTAGTGCAGCACAACAGTACCTACGTGCGTTTCTGAGCGTCCAGATCCAAAACCCGTGTCGCCAACGTTGTACCATGAACCTGGGAGGACCACTGAAGTGGTAAAACTAGTAAGGGAACTTCGAGGGTGGGGGGGGCAGTAAAGCGACCTGCAATGAGTGGCCTAAAGGAGGGATCAGGATGGGACACAATATTCAATACGAGGGACACATGAAGCAGACCAGGAGGTGGCACCAAAAAGGGTGGAGGAGAGGAAAGGACAATAAGGAGGGACCATTAGGAAGTTATAATTAAGTGGGAGCAGTAAGGAGGACCAGCTAGGGGATCCATTACGAGTGGACCAACAAGGGAGACAAAGCGTGCGGGTTTAAGAGATGTGACAGACGTCGCGCTATGGGCGTCCGCTCACCGTCGTCGTGCCATGAGCGTGGGAGGGCAACTTTATGAGGTAGAGAGGTAAGGAAGACCACGACGGGGGAGATAGAGAACCCGAAGAGCGACCAGGAAGGAGAGACCTTAAGGTGGAACCAGGGGTCGGATTCATCAACGACTTACATAACTTTAACAGAGAATTCACAGCGGAAAACTCAGATAACGCGGCTCATCGCTCACCATATCGCTTGATAAGCATTCGGCTGTAATTGCTCTGTTAAATTACTGTGAGTTGTTAACGAATCCGGCCCCAGGACGGCGAACCAGCAAGAAGGAAGCTGTAGTGGGAATTAATACAGAGAACAGGAAATATACCATCTGTGCAGTCTCTTCCTGCTTGACACAGCGGCAAATGCGCTATTCTGATCTTCTGGATTCAGTGGAAGTGTCTCCTACGTCGTGCAGGCAGACTATAGGCTCAGAAGATAGGTCCTCTTCGTCACGTAACAAGCGTCTGAATTCATGGGAACGGCTGCAGAGGAGCCACCTGAGGGACAGAAATACTGAGCAGCACAAACCAATGACGTTACTCGAGTGTCCGGTGAGAATTCCCATGACGAAAGTAATGAACGGGTTTACGCCGATAATTTACGCAACAAAACCTAGATGTTAGCGAATTTTATGTTTTACAGATATTGCTTTACGTAGGTCAGTGCAGAAGGTTTATATCACTGCCCGCTTGCTCTACTCCTCTGTTCCTCCCTTGATTTCGACGGCATAGGATGAACCCACTATCAAATTTCTATCACTGGAAATCGAGAAAAGATGTAAGAAGTAACATGACCCAGCCAGCTGAGAAAAAAGCATCCAGACTCTGGAGGACAGGCTATAGATCCGAGGCTGATTCGGATAATTCGGATCCTCATCTTTTCAATCTCTGGTTAAATAGATTGTACTAAGAATGAAATTTTTGAAAAACCCTGATCATAAGGTGATTCAGATGGGGTGATTTTCACCAGATCGAATTTTCGGATAATTCAGATAACTGATTTTGATCAAAAACTGATGTCCTACACGATTCGGATATCCGATGTAAGATCCAAAGATAAAACAGTCATTTGGATCATAAGAAAAACTTTCTTGTTAAAGCTGCTCTTATCTGAATCACCGCGAGATGCTCGGCTTTTCAAGGATGACACTATTCACATATCATCTTGGATTGAAGAAAGTGACAGATTCGAATTATCCGAATTGGCGTTGGATCCAATGTCGACGCTAGAGTTGCTTGTCGACCAGAAGAGCTGCCGCTCAGGCGTTGTTGAGCACTGTGTAAGCCAACGACGTAACGGGCTTCTTTGGCAGCCGCTTGATGGGTGTCGAGATCACTTGTTGTTGTTACAGGATGTTACGTGAGGTCATACAAGGCCCGTGGTGTATGGCGTAGCATTGCTGCCCGGAAAGCAGAAGGTGCGAGATCGACTCCCGCCTGGCACAAAAGTTTGATTGCAACTGAGCTTCCTGTAGCCGCAAATTGTCTCCATATCGGCCGGTCCAGCTTTCAACAGGGACCGGATTCATCAAAGACATACAGCAATTTAACAGAGAAAATCACAGCCGAAATCCCTGATAGCGCGGCTTATCAAGCGATATGGTGAGCGATATGTCGCGTTATCTGAGTTTTCCGCTGTGAATTCTCAGTTAAAGTTATGTAAGTCGTTGATGAATCCGACCCCAAATGTGATGAAACAGAAACATTGCTGTATTCTGCTAGACGTCAAAACCGCTCTGAACGGCTCATCATCAGCAAGTTGGCTGCAATTTTCCTTAAAGGCTATAAGCGAGAGCTATCACGCTCCACGTGTCCCAAAAAATGAAAGCACTGTTTGAAAGGTGATAACTTTGCTGCCAGTAAAGTAACAAGAAAAGTCTGGAGCTCATACGAAAAGAGGAAGAACTCAGCCGCACAATCGTCTGAATACGTTACACTCGATTGATTGTGTTTCGCTTTAATACTTGTGAGCTTTTTCTATAAGGTGGTCGTCGAAATGATGATTTTTGCTTCATTTAATGTGCTGAACTTAAAAACACGCTATAGATTGCAACAGAGGATGTCAAAAAATGCAGATACTGTTTTTGAAAGATTCTGTCATTGCTGCTAGTGATGCTTTTGAAGATGTTTGCTGCTTATATGAAAGCACTGGACAACGAAAATTTTGTGACGTGCAAACGGTCGGGATTGCACTATGTATCCGCTTGAAACTTTCCATTTCGGACTCGATTGATGGCGCATGGACTGAATGCTTGCTACAATCTGATAAAATGACCACATTGGCCTGCTTCTTTTACTAAAATTTCTTGTCATCCCTCCCTCAACGCACCTAAAACCTTCACTATCAGCATTGGTGGGTGTACTATTTCATATAGCGCCATGTTTTTTAAAACATTCCACGCATTTTACCACAGGTATGAGAACACTGTCAAGTTCTAAACGTCAAAAGAATCAAAGCACAGGTTAGTGTGGTCAATCAGTAACAAGATCGTAACTATTGTAGCATTCGACAACCAGCCGAGTCTGAAGAGGTCTGAAACAATATCAATGGGCAACACCTGCGCTTTATTCGAGCTCATCTGCCTAACGCCCAAGCGTTCATTGACCGCCTGCAGGCAGCTCATGTGGAACGGAATTGTGTGATGGAGTCGTTCGACGTCACGTCGCTATATGCAAACGTCTGCAACGACTCAGCATTTGAGGCAGTCTATGAATTTCTCAGTGAACATCACCTTGGCATTGACATGTTTGGCCTCACGATAGGTCAGGTTATGCGGCTACTGAAAGAATGCCTCAGCTGTAACATCTTCAGGCGGTCGGGTAGGTATTTTTTGCGGATAAGAGGGTCAGCTATGGGCCAGCGCTTACCTCCCATTTTGGCCATCGCATTTATGTCTATAATTGAAGCTCCCGTGTTAGCTAGGCTCCCTGCTTTATACTGTCGATATATCGATGAATGCCTCATGATCTGTTCCAAGAGGAGATGGACATGTGCTTCGATATCATAAACAAGCAGTGTGACCATATCAAGTGTACACGGGAGACTCCAAAGGATGATTGGCTTCCGTTCTTGAACGCCCAAATACAGCTGAGTGGAGGTGGAAAAATAGCTAAGTGGTATCGTAAACCCACTAACATCTTGGTCCATAGCAAGTCATCCGACACAGACAAAAGCAGCTGTCGTGCGCAATATGTTCCGCACAGCAAACAAGCATCAACTGGGGAAAACGAGCGCAAGGAATCGCTAGCGCTTGCTCATCAAATCGCTGCCAAGAATGAGTATATATTCGTTGGCTATCAGCGAAATAGCACCAGCAATCGCTCACGTAATTCCTCATTTGACGACAAAATCCCATTTGTCATCCCTTTCGTCTCAGTCCAATGCACTTTTATTAGGAAGTGCATTAGAAGGGCGGGATTGGAGATGTCAAAGTAGTAGATACACTTCATGCTAACCTGAAAAGTCGTTTAGTGCGCAGCCGGCTGTACGACCGAACTTGCGCAACCCCAAATTACACCATCTGTCCTGCTCGTAACGAAGAAGACTGCATGATTACGGGGGTTGTTTACCCAATAAGGTGCAACAGCTGTGGAGGTGAATACACCTGTGAAACAGCTCGCCCCTTCTACGTTCCCCCTAAAGAACACCTGGAAGGGAAGAGCAGGTCGCAACCATCAACTGCTCTGGGCTGCCACAGGGTAAACGACCATAACGACGCCGACTTTGGGGTCACTTTCAAAATTCAAGCACGATAGGCCCAATACCGCTGCACGCAAAACCCTGAAGGGGTTCTGGATACAGGCCAAGAGCCGGAGGTTGAATCGGCGGGGGGAATGCTTCTATATAACCAGCGAGCTCACCCCTTACACTAGACTCGCCTTTTAGACAGTTTCACCTTGTGGGGGCTCCACGGGTGTTCTAAATGTTGGACTGCTGTCACCTCTCTCTGCTGGAAGGGTTGCTGTTCGGTGGGGGGGGGGGTCTTTGAATTTTCTCAAGGTTTGTGGCGAGGTTTGTCCTTGTAGCTTCCACATATATTTGGATTTTTTCAGAGTCTGAAGAAGGCGACATTGCCGAAACGTTAGTCGTCAATAAAGCGTGTACTATCTCTGTTTCGAGTTCAACAACACATTAAACAATTGGACAACGATCAACGTCGAGATTCATCGAGGATCGAACCTGGCGCCGGATTCATCAAAGTTACTGCAGTAACTTTAACGGAAAATTGTAAGCGAAAGCTCATATAACGCGGCCTATCAAACGATATGATGAGCGATAAGCCGCGTTATCTGAGCTTTCGCTTACAATCCTCCGTTAAAGTTACTGCAGTAACTTCGATGAATACGGCCCCTGGTAGTTTCAGATGGATGCATGGCGCAATCTTGACCATTCGTCACAGAATTTTCGTTACTCTATGCTTTCATATAAGTCTCAAACATCTTCTAAAGCTTCACCAGCAGCAATTTTGAAACCTTTAAAACAGTACCTGATTTTTTTAACAATTCCTGCATTTTACCGCAATCGGTAGTGTAGCTATTTTAAAGTTCGGAAAAAAGAGAAAAGTAGCACAAATCAATCGATAGGACCTCTACATAGAGGTAAATGCAAGAATTCGAACGAGTGTGTGGCGCAATCCCTATCACTCATGTGTCAGAAAATTTCTATTTTCTTTTGACTTCATATGAGCTCTAAACTTCTTCTGTACCTTTATTGGCAGAAAAGTCATCACCTTTCAAACGTGCTTAAATTTTTTATACACCCTGTATTTCAGCGAATAGTGCGTGGTGAGTTACTTTGGCACGCTGCGCGGATAGCAGCATTTTTGGCACAGTTCCGGCCAAATCGATGTTCATCTCGACGACGGGTGATATGAATGACACAATTTACTTGCACTTTCTATCTCTATTTTCCTTCTGCCACTTCATTTCATCACCTTCCGACACCATATCGCATCAGTATTGCAAGGCTCACCAAGTTCTGGAACGTCTACTGTGATCGATCCGGTTGTAGCAATCAAACGTTCAACATCGGAAGGCGCCACTGTTGGTATCACCTCCACTTCAAACTTCTCTGGTGGCTTTTCTACTCGCCATTTCTGTAAAAGTGCGATTTATTAGGCAACACCTTAAGCACTGTGGCCTTTCTAAAAGGAACACCTACTCAAAGCGGCCGTGACCTCAAACATGGATAATTAAACCTTTCTTTAAATTAAACGAAATAAAGTAGGCTGATAAAGGGCTGTGGTAATCAAGTGCCTTTGAGATACGCCACGCATTTTACTTCTACGGTAGGCAATTTTATTACATATTTAGCCTATACTACAACTTGCGGTGACCATATATGAACGCTTTACCAAGTAAGGTACAGAGCTAGTAAAGCACTTGAATAATCACCGAGCTACATGGCCGAGATGATAAGGATTGAAGCTTCTAAATTGGGTACGCTCGACAATGTCTTTAAATGAGTAGGCTATTTAGGAGAATAGGCGATCATTAGCTGCATAGAGGATGTGATAGATGATGTGATGTTGTGATCAAGTCCTTCAGCGACTTGACCCTTGGGATGAACGCGAAAGATAAAAGTAGGAGCTGAGCATCACTACGAGCTCCTGAGCTGGCCACTCCTTAAATAAGGAGTGGTTTATGTTATCATTCGACGCCATGAATCCCCTCACAATCAGGTGAGGACAACCTAAAAAGCCACTAAAAGCCTGTTTGTTCATTGTTGTATAGCTGAAGGGCAGAAATGACGACTCGCAGCAGCACGAATCAAGCGAGATACAAAGACCGATAGTTCGGATATCAATTGATTAGGATGACATGGTCACCAACCTTCGAACACCAATATACTCCAAAGGGATACATCACGTCATAACTACGAAACTTTTTTTTTTATTTTTATCAATGTCTCCGTCCATCTCGGTAGCCAAAACACTGCACAGAAAATCAAGCAATTGGGACATGTCACTTTTCTCATTTTCTCTCATTTCTAACCAGCCACTCTTTCATGCCAAATTCTTGATAGCGACTGAGGATGGCAGCATTCAAACGTACGAGGCAGTCATAATTTCAGTCAGGATCTCACAGAGTTTTGGGTCGCGAGGATACCACCAGTAAATTTAAATGGAACCAATGATAAAGCATCTAAATATTTCAGAATGAAATGAGAAAGTGTAAAAGAAAGCCTATTGTTGGGTGAGACATTACAAGAAGCGCAGGCATCTTCAATACATTTTCCAAAAAACAGAGAAGTCCTTATGTTTCCCTCTCCATACCAAACGGACTGTCTTAAGGCCTCCTCACACTTTTGCGGCGCGGCAATGGCCCTATCTTTAAGCACAGGGCAGGGAAGCAGAGCTTGCCGCCGGCGACTAGCCGTGACGTACCTTGCCAACACGCTTTTGATTTACAAATTTAGGCCAATGTTATACTTTGGCGTCGCCGAGAGCTCCGCAGGGGCTGTTATACTTCTGTCGACGACGTCGCTGGCGGTGCCGACGACGTCCGTGGCGGTGTTGACGACGTCGGTGACAACCCGTCGGGCCACATCACTGCGCATTATCAATCTCATCCAAGGGCGGCAGAAAACGCGCTCCGATGGTGTGTTTTGATTATGGGTTGGCTCTTCCTGGCACTGCCAGCATCCCCACCGAACCTCGAATTGCGAAATCGAGAAGTGCAAAAGACGCCCGCCTTGCGGACATCCAACCAGTTTTCATTGTACTTGCTCCCAGTGCTCCCAGACCTGCTCCACTATTCCTTCAGTCCCTCGAAGAAAAAATGGGGTTTAAAACTTTTCTAGTCTTTTTCTGTTTTCCTCTTCTATTTTATATTTTCTGGCTTCATCCATCATTGACATTTCAAGGTCCTGACATTCATTTTTCGTATTACGCAGGAATTTGGGCGAAATCGGTGACCACGGAGTTAATCACCCGTGCCTATCGTAACCTACCGTACCCCATCGTACAACGAAAAAGAGATGTCAGATTCGTGATCAGCATCCTAAATAACCCCCCTGGGCAAAGTTTGGGAGAAAAATTTTTTCGACCTCTCTTCGACCTTTGGAGTCCTGAAAGTACGTACAATAGTGCCGTACTCCGTACGAACTTTTGAATCGCTCCTAAAGCTCCAAGTGTACAGAATACGTCCTTGGCCCTGTTACTACTCCTTAGCTTCAATTCCAAATTGAAAGTTGTTAATTCAGCCTTCTAGCTAACCCCAACTCATGAAGAGTAGGCATCAAACTAGGTATCATCCTTGCATATGCAGATGTGATCACTTAGCGTTTCTATTCGCAGACTGGCTGCCAAATGATGACATTGAAAACGCGCTCCGATGCCAAAAAGGCGCTCCCATGCCACAAGGCATCCGATGCACCGGCATCCGATGCACCCCTGCCGTCGCCGCGGGGGAGTGGCGTTATACATCCGCACCTTTAAACAGAGGCGTGCCAAACGTCTGCGTCCCCACTATCTCGTAAGGCAGACACTGGACTCTCGAGCAAGTCCAGGGGTTGGGGTGGGCGGGCAAAGGGGACGAGGGGTTAGAACGCTCGACCCCGTCGCCGCTGTCCCAGACTCCTGTCGACGACGTAGGCGACGGTACCGACGACGTTGCCGACAGGCGTCGGGCTGTCGGGGACGGGTCACAGCATCGGCGACGCGTCGCCGAATTATAACATAGGCCTTGTCCCGATAGAAAATGCCACATGCACGCTTTGCAGAGGGCAGTGGAGTGTGGAGTGTCGGCGGAGATAGGCGAGGAATGAGCTCAAGCAGATCCGCCTACATTACATTGCTGCATGTGGAACTGCGCCGCAGCGGCAGTGAGGAATGCCCAAGCTCATTCGTCGCGGTTAAGATGCGGAAACACTCGGCAGCAGAGGCACCAGCGGCGGCAGTAGCAAATGCTCAAGCATAGGAGCATCGATTCCCGCCAAACCGACGCCCCTATGGCCTGAGTTATACTCCCGCGGGAGCATGCGCGGAAGGGCGGGAATCGCGCCGAGACTCCTCACCTGGCCAATCGCCGCGCCTCGCCACGCCCGCCTCCGCCGTGCACCATTGGTCCGCGGACATTCCGCGGATGCTCCTGCGGGAGTATAACAGAGGCCTATGTTCATGCATTGGATACCACTGCTGCCACTGCCGCTGCTGCCGAGTGTGCCCTCGCCTTCACTGCGGCCGGTGCCGGCACTACTGCGACAGTGGAAGTGTGCACATCCCCGGCACAGCCGCCTCCGCTGCCACAGTGCGACTCCGCCCTTTCACGTTATGCCTCAGCATGGCTGCCGCACGTCCGCTGCAGGGTGAGCATGCGGCTAAACAGTACGGTACTTCACTGTTTCCGCCCTCTGCGGTCTCCCGTCCGTTAGCGCCACCACTTCAAAGCCCGCCCAGTTTTACGCCCATCGCCCGTTGCCGCGCCGCAAAACTATGTGGAGGCCTTTAGGTCTTTTTCCGGTATTTCGCATGGCGGCAAGACACCAAAGTGAGGCAGCAATCACGTCGACCACCTTGATATTAGTGCTGCGAACACAACGCCTGCCGCGCGTCGCGAGCTACCTTCTAATTTCCGTGGAGTGCGCACTGCCCGGTCTGTCGAAGTGGCCCGCGCACAATAGGCTCCTCCCCATGGTCCATGGCTATAAAAGCCTCGCGCTCAGTGTCTCACGGTAACCGCAGCCGCATGCCGTACTTCCGCTGTACGGAGATCTATCGGAAGCACCTTGTGGTTCCAAATTTGTGGTTTTTCATGCAGTGCTCCAGCATCCACTCCAGTGTAAATTCTCGACGTTTATATGGAACTACAAAACTGAACACGATTGACTCACTACGCTTTTCTCAGTTACGTCAAGCGCCTTCATTACTTCCTTCTTTGAACCAACGACACGCGTTCGCCTAAAGACAGCATTGTTTGTCAAGTGGTCTCAATACTTGGAAGCGTTGGCGTCCTGTTTTGAGCTAACTGAACTTCGTCACTGAGTAGGAGTGACCAACTCCGTGCAAAAAAACTTGCTTTTTTGCCCCACTCTCGTTTTTGCATATGTTCTACAAATGGTCAGCTCGAAAATTTTGGTTTTTCTGTAATCTCTTTTCATTCACGTGTCAATATAGAGAAAAGGCAGTTGTTAAATAAATTCTGGGTTACAGCTCCTTATGTCCCATTTTATAGTATTAAAAAAGAATGTTTTTGAATTTGCCGACTCTTTTTAGACTGATGATACTACTAATGGTAAGATTAATGCTACCCTTCCAAGGGCCAGATTCGTCAACTGCTTACCTCCCTCTAACAGTGAAAATACCGCATTCATTCTTTCATTTCAACATTCATCAGCATCAGGTCTGGCGGTATTTGCACTGTTAGAGGGCGGTAATCGGTGGATGGATTTGGTCCCAGCTCTAGTCCCTTCCTCAATATGTATGTGTTGCTTAAAAACTGTTGAGGAGGCATTTCGAATTGCAAGAATTTCTTCGAATTTCTTTTTTGAGTTTTGCCTAAACTTCGATTCCTAGCCAGAAATGTCACTAAGCGCTTATTATGTTTTGTGTTCCTAACCAGGGAACTATCTCAGGCGTATGTCTGAGTAGTGAAAATGAATATCACTGCGAGAATCTCCACCCTTGAAATAGTAGGACGGTATGTTTCATTTTTGCAAAGTCCTTAAACCTAAGGAGTTAGGGGCCCTGAAGGTTCACTATTGAGATGTCCTGTCAGCACGCACCTAACACGTTTGCGCGCGCTCTACGTGGAGATAAGGGAGGTGGTGAAAGACACCGGTGCAAGCAGCTCGGTGGCTCAGTGGGAAGTGCGGTCAATCGAAGGCACAAGGTCAGTTGTTCGATCCACGTGCCTTGCCGAATTTTTCATTGCTAAATGTTCATGTCCTGCTTGGTATCCATCACCTCCCCAACCTTTTCAATGCATATATTTCAGTTTAGGCTGCCAAGTGCGTGCTCAGTAAGAGCTTTTCATCAGTTGCCCTCCCTGTATACGACACAATATTTTTTTACAGGTTTTTGATGGGATCCTTGACTACATGAAGAATGACCCTTCATAACTAGGCATAAACATAGCAATTAGGAGAGCATATGATGCCACCAGTCAACAAGTCGAGAATGGGTGGCCATTCACTCTCATCTAGCATGTGCCCCACACGTTCAAAAAAGGACAGCCAATCGGTGAGCATGTGCAGTTGAACCCTACTGCCCCTCGAAGGTGTACAACTATTAGGTTGTAACGAATTAAATGGCACTGGCTCGCGCCATTTTTTGGCGCGTCTTTACGCGTTTGACCAAGAACAAACCGTAACATGTGGCATATCATTTAGAAGCGCAAACTTTGCTCTACCGGTGAGTACCAAATTTTCTATGTAAAAGTAGGAAAACTTTAGAGTTTTATTGACTTTTTTGCAGATGGACAAAAGGGTAATCCGAGGCATTTACTTGTACGAATTCAAGCTGGGCACTACAGCTAAGGAGGCGGACGAGAAGATCAACGCCGCATTCGGTCAAGGATGTTCCACAATTCGGACGGCGTATCGTTGGTATCAGAAGTTCCGGAATGGAGGTGAGAGCTTGGAAGAACATGAAGGTCGTGGGAGGCATAGTGATGTTGATGAGGACAAGCTGAGAGATGTGGTAGAGGAGGATCCACACAAAGGTACCAGGGGGATAGCGAAGGTTCTTGGCGTCACAACACAGCTGCCCGGCATCTGAAGGAAATTGGAAAGACCAAAAAGCTGGAAAGATGGGTGCCTCACGAGCTGTCTGAGGAGCAAAGAAACCGACGATATGAGATCTCGTCCGCACTGCTTCTACGGAACGAAACGGACCCATTCCTTGTTCGCATCGTAACCTGTGACGAGAAATGGATAATGTACGACAACAGGCGACGATCGGCACAGTGGGTGGACAGCGATGAGAGCCCCAAGGTTTTTGCGAAGCCGGAATTGCACCAAAAGAAAGTAATGGTGACAGTATGGTGGTATTCGCTGGGAATTATTCACCACAGCTTCCTCCCTCCCGGTGAATCCGTCACGGCAGAGAAGTACTGCATTGAAATTGAAGAAATGATGAAAAAGTTGAAGGATATCCGGCCGGCCTTGGTAAACCGAAGGCGAGTTCTCCTTCTGCACGACAATGCTCGCCCCCATGTAGCACGAATGACGTTTCAGAAATTGAATGAGCTGAGCATTGAAACTCTACCACATCCTCCGTTTTCTCCCGACCTCTCTCCAACAGACTCCCATTTCTTCAAGCATCTTGGCGACTTCTTGGTAGGGAAAATATTCAAATACCAACAGGATGCCGAAAGTGCCTTCGAAGATTTCGTCAATTCCAGAACTTCTGATTTTTATGCTACTGGGATAGAAAAGCTTGTGTCACGTTGGCAAAGATGTATAGAATCAGAAGGTTTTTATTTCGATTAATAAACTTGCATACAAGCCGAGATATTAACTGTTTAAATTTACAGTGGTACAGTGCCATTTATTTAGCTACAACCTAATAGATACATTGATGATGACGAGCAAGTAGTTACCTCAGTCCCAGTAGGTCAGCGAATATAGGTCGCCGTCATATTCTGGTGTATCGCTACACGGCAGCACGTTGGTCTTCAAACTCGTCTGGTGAGCCGACCAATTGAAAAATGTTGAATATAGAGATTTTTATTGAAGATAGGGATGCAGAGATACCTTTCAGAAAAATCATCACGATGGCTCGACGTGATATGAGTTTACTGTGTGTGTGTATCTGTGTGCATACGATTGTCCTGGGTAAATCTGATACGGCACCATTACCCTTTCGCAACTCCTAGCTCATTGGTCGAGGTCGAGAAGGGGTAGAAAAACACCCGAACAAACTCCATACCCTCTCATCTTGAAAGCTCGGCATTGGTGTTATCAATTTTTACGATGTTTGTGTGCCTCGAGGTTGTTAGGTGGAACTATTTATTGGCCTGACGTTTCGACCGTCGCGTCGTCTTCAGAGACCTAAAAATGGTACGAGGTTTTATCTTTACAACCTACCCGACCAAGGCCTCACCCACGCTAGTGTTTCCGACGTAAAGCCGGAAATACAATGCGAAAAAACCGAACTATGGGATTGTCATGGGGGAATCTGAGGCCGCACTATTGAACTTTCACGACCACCAATCCATTGCTTGAGGTCGAGAAGGGGTAGAAAAAAAATTCACCCAAACTTTGCCTAAGGGGGTTATTTGTATCGATGATCACGAATATGATATCCATTTTTGAAATTTCGGCCGACTACGGTAGTTTGGCACGTGAGCAAGCGATAACCATAGTAAACTTTGAGAGCCCATTGCTTTTTGGTCTCAAGGGCTTTGCAAAAATAGAACCTATTTTTATACTATTTGAAAGGTGGAGACTCTCAGAGCTGTATTGATTTTCGCCGCTCAGACATACGTGCGTGCGCATGCTATCCCACAGTAAGGTTTGAGGGTCCCTAACTTTTGGTTTCAAGGACTTTGCAAAAAATGGTACCCACTTTTCTACTATGTGAAGGGTGGAGACTCTCACAGTGCTATTCATTTTCGCCGCTCAGACATACGCCTGACCAGGGTACTATCTCAACGGTAGGTCGGAACGGCGCAGGTGTTGTATATGGGCACAACCGCCTCTCCCTGGAAAGTAACAAACTGCAGGTATCCCGACCCTAATACAACTCTGCGCAAAGTTAGGGGCGACGGAAGTCGCCTGTTGGCGCCCTGTTGATTCACGTGCTCCACAGCTAAGGGGCGCGCGCGGGATGAGGGCTGGTATTGAGGATCAGCGCAGTGCGCAGGTAGCGTAGTAGGGAAGAGCTCGCACTCGTGAGCGAGGTGTCGGGGGTTTGGTTCCCGCAGATTGTGTTTCTTTTGCACTTTTGCAAAATCCATGTTTATCATATAGGTAATCCACCTAGGGTATTATAGTGTGTTATAGAGTATGTTCACATATAACATACCACCCATACCGTTAACAAGGGTGGTCCAGGCAGGGTTACCGATTTCGCTGAAACTTCGTCTAGGCGGGTTATTTGGGGTGCTGACCACGAATCTGTTATCCATTCTTCACGATTCGGCTGGATAATATAAATACAGGAAGGCACAGGATTACATTCTTAACGTTTCAGCCAATGACGGCAGGTAGAGACAGAATTGTGAAAAACGGATGTCAGATTCGTGATCAGCACCCCAAATATCCCCCTCCCTAGACGAAGCTTCAGCGAAATCGGTGGCTCTGCCTGGACCACCCCTGTTAACGGTATGGGTGGCTTCCGACCGAATCGTGAAAAACGGATGTCAGATTCGTGATCAGCACTCCAAATAACCCCCTGGACGAAGTTTCAGCAAAAAAAAATTTGTTGTTGACCGAAGTCTTGTTGTTGGAGTCGGAACTTTTAACTAGTGCCACAAAATATCTATCGTTACGTAACTACAGCTTCACACAAAATAGGCTTAAAATAAGTGACACACAGAAGTGAACATTTCAGCTAAGTCTGTAGTTTGAAGCACATGTTATATGTAAACATGCTCTATAACACACTATAATACCCCTAGGTGGATTACCTATATGATAAACATGGATTTTGCAAAAGTGCAAAAGAAACAGTCTGCGGGATTCAAACCCCCGACCCCTCGCTCACGAGCCCGAGCTCTTCCCTACTACGCCACCTGTTCATTGCGCTGGTCCTCGATACCAGCCCTCACCCGCGCGCGCCCGTCAGCTGTGGAGCACGTGAATCAATAGGGCGTCAACAGGCGACTTCCGTCGCCCCTAACACTGCGCAGAGTTGTATTGGGGTCGAGATACCTGCAGTTTGTTACTTCCCAGGGAGAGGCGGTTCTGCCCATATACAACACTTGCGCCGTTCCGACCTACCGTTGGGATAGTATCCTGGTGAGACAAATCCCTGGTAAGTTTCTCACTGTAACGTCTTTCAAGTTTACACATTACTTTGGGCATAAGCCGCTTCAAGTTTGCAAACGACAAGCCTTATATTTCAAAAGAAAAATACTCTTCTATGCGTAGATGGTTAATTGTTCCAGAAAGCAACCTTAAAATTGTAATTATTCTCTAGCAAATGTAAATGGCTACAAAGACACAACAAGCTTAAGTCTTCTTCTTCTTCTTCTTCAGCGTTTGTCCCGCATCGTAGCGGGGTCCGCTATTCTGGTGTTATGACGCCACCTTTCCCGATCCAGCGCTAGATCAGGGTAAACACCAGTAATCTTCAAGTCCGCATGTAACGTATCAGCCCAGCGCTGCTTCGGGCGCCCTCTAGGCCGCTTTCCAATTACCTCGAAGTTAAGGCCTATCTTGCGGACGCTGTCTTCCTTTCCACGCAGAACGTGGCCGTACCATCGCAAGCGAGCTTCGCGCATCTTGTCGGCTATCGGCGCGACACCGAACTTCTGCCGAATAGCATCGTTTCGAATGCGGTCCATGCGCGTGACTCCAGCCGTCCAGCGCAGCATCTTCGTCTCCATGACGCTGAGGCGCGTTTCAACTTCCCTGGTCGCAGGCCAACACTCAGCGCCGTACATCGCTACTGGCCGGACGACTGCTCTGTATATCTTCGACTTCAAGCGCTCCGGTATCTTCCTATCGCAGAGCACCCCAGTCAACGAGCGCCACTTGGACCAAGCTGCACTCACGCGTGAATTCACTTCAATCATCAGTTTGCCGTCAGACGTGACTGCTGATCCCAGGTACTTAAAGACCGAAGTGTGTGGGAGCTCGATGCCGTTAACCTTGATGGAGCTGGACTCAGTAACGTCCGTCGTTAGATATTCGGTCTTCTTCACGTTCAATTTGAGTCCAAACCGCTCCAAGCGATCACACCAAGCTTGCACCTCTCGCTCGAGTTCATCTTTATCTTCGCTAGCGAGCATTACGTCATCAGCATAAAGCAACGTCCAAGGGACGGGGTTCTGAAGATCTCGTGTGATGGCATCCATGACGACAACAAAGAGGAGTGGGGAAAGCGCAGAACCCTGATGTACCCCGACAGAGATGGGAAACTCCATCGAGGTTCCAGCTGCAGCTTGAACTCGACTCTTTGGACAAGAGTAGAGAATTCGCACCCACTCTATGAGCTCTTCAGGAACTCCATGATGTCGCAAGGCGTACCATATCACTTCACGCGGTACGCGGTCAAAGGCCTTCTCTAAGTCGAGGAAGGCGATATGCACCGACTTCTGTTTCTCGCGATGCTTCTCTATCAGGAGGCGGGCGGCGTGAATGGCATCAATGGTGCCACAGCCAGCCACGAAGCCGCACTGATTGCTGGACAGCTGGACGATGTCACGAATTTGTCCGTCGATAATTCGCTCAAAGATCTTCATGCTGTGCGAAAGCAAGCGAATCGGACGGTAATTGGAGCAGTCTGCAGGACTGCCCTTCTTCTTCCAAATCGGAATCGTCGTACTTTGGCGCCAACACTCAGGCACTTTTTTCTCCGCCACAACCTGATTAAAGAACTTCGCCAACCACTCAGCAGGGTACCAAAACTTCGACTTCCACAGTTCTGCTGCCACGTCGTCGGGCCCAGTCGCTTTGCCTGGCCTCATCTTCTTCAAAGCCGCTTCAATCTCCTCCACGGTGATCTTCTGAACGGGGCCGTGGGTTGGAGCCGTTGAGGGGATGGCTGGATGAGGAAATTCTACTGTAGAGATTTCCTCAAAGTAATCGCGCCATCGCTTCAATGCCTTCTTGCGGTCCATAAGAAGATGGCCGTTCTCATCATTGATGCCGAAGAACTTCTCGATGTCCTCGGTCTGGCGATGGCGATTCTTTGCGAGTCGGTACAGATACCGCTCACCATCGCGCGACTCGAGCTTCTCGTTGACATCTCCATAATGAGTGGCTTTTGCAACAGCCACTGCCTTTTTTGCAGCTTTCTTCGCTTCTTGGTACTTCCGCCAGCTATCGACTGTCTTTTCGCCGAGAAACACGTGATATAGCGTCTTCTTCTCTCGAACTTTGGCTTTCACGTCATCTGTCCACAGCCAGGCCTGCTTGTCGACCTTCCGTCGTCCAGGCTTCGTGATGCCGAGCTCCGACCGTGCAGCGTGACGAATCGCGTCGGTGGCCTTCTCCCAAGTTTCGTCGACAGTTGTCACTGTCGGTAACCGCACGCGAGAAATCACAGCTGCTTCCTTCTCTTTCATTCGCCACCACTTGATTCTTGGTGCACCGCATCGCTCGACCTGCTTCAGCCTCGGAGGGGCGATCTTTAAAGTACAGATCAGCGGTCGATGCTGTGGGGCGACCGTCTCATACGGCACGACCTTCGCGTCTGCGACAAGACTTCGGTCTCGATCCTTCACAAGGACAAAGTCTATCTGAGTCCTGGTGTTCCCGCTATAGAACGAGATGAGGTGGGAATCGCGTTTGCGAAATACGGTGTTCACTATGGTGAGGTTGTGCGATTCCGCATATTCAAGGATACGCTCACCATCTGCGTTACGCGACCCGTAACCGAACCCACCATGACAGCCGTACCCGTCTTTCGTCGCGCCGACGTGCCCGTTGAGGTCACCAGCGACTATGATGACATCTTTCGACGGTACCTCTGCTGTCTTCTCATCAAGCAGGCTCCAAAACTCTTCCTTGGCTTGATCCGAGCAGCCAGTCTGCGGAGCATACGCAGAGAAGAAGTGATAGAGTCGCTCCTTCGCGGCGACAACGATCTTCATCAATCGATCGTCAAAGCGCTCGACGCTTACAATCGAGTCACGAAATCGTTCGGAGACGATTATTCCGACACCACTGGTGGTCCTGGGACTTCCACATAGAACGGCCTTGAAGCCTCGTCCTATGTCCCTTGACTTGCGGCAGGACCACCTCGTCTCCTGCACCGCACAGAAATCAACTCTTCTACGCTCCAGTGCTTCAACCAACTCGCACGAGCGGCCCGTCAACGTACCCACATTCAGCGTAGCCACGCGGGTCCTGCTTACGTTACGGGACTTTCGGACTAACTCAGTTGCCCCCCGATGCCGTCCTCGCATCAGGGACCCTCGCATACTTTTCACACTCGCCGGGCTTTGCGAGTGCGCGTCGGCTCCCGCGGACGCCGTAGCACTATCTCGATAAACCTGAACAGTCATACACCATGTGATGTGACATGGGTCTTCGTAGGCCGGCCTGTCACAAGGGCCTGTCGCCTGCAATCGAATGTCCGTGATCGGCTTAGCTCGCAGAGCGAACAGTTTCCAGTGGCACCGCGTGGAGGAACGGACATCGCCACCACACAACAGGCTTAAGTATTGCTTTCAAATTTCAGATCCACTCTTCCGTATTCTTTGTTTCCTTCAGTGGGTGCTTGCGAGCAAAAAGAGCAGCATGCTAACAGTATAATAGAGCTTCTAACCTGACAAGAAAGCCATGGCCAGGAAAATGTTGCTCTCCGTCCGCTTGCCAATTGAGAACTACACTGATGTCTACGATTTCAGCACTAAGATTGTGGATCTTGAATTTTCTAGGGAGGACCTTGAGCGTAGCTGAAACAATAGAGGCACTATAATTTTGGACAATTTGGAAAGAATGAAAACACAAGGGATTGAAATTGTGAGAGGCTGCACGAAACAAACGTTGATACCAATAGATTTTCAAGGAGTGATAAAATGTCATCTATTTGTTTAATGCTTACAAAAACGTCACTTTCATAATCGATCATTAGGTACGATGCCATCCTTAAGCTTTTTATTGTAACCAGAGAACAGCTAGAGTCTTCAGTAGCTGTGGACATTGGGACGAGTAGCAAATTTCTGTCCTATATATCACTTTTCAGCTAAAGACGTCCACACTGCTGACATTAACTGCCCACCCCCCCCCCCCCCTCAAACCCTTGGCTGTCTGAATTTTTTTGGCTCTTGGTGTCTCTTTGTTTGTTCATTGTTTTGTGTTCCTTTCTTGCCTAAAGTTTGGCCTCACCATTGATTAATGTGAAATGTTGAGTTGTTCAGGAATTCAGTTTTTTTTCTTATAATCACTATGTCGTTTGCGCCGTGTCCATATTAATTTACTGTTTATTATTGCGCACAATTTAGTGCAAGTATAAATAAATAAATTAATTAACTAAAGATAGCGTTTAAGCAGTGTTGCACTTTTGCTTCCAGCAGAGCTGTCCTGCCAACTTTTGGTATAATATCTATTAACTCCAATGTTTCAACACGCTTTGTTTAAGCCTGGAGCGGCTGGTAAAGAGGTTATGTGTTGTTACAGGAGCCTTTTTGCGATCAAAACTCTTGGACCAGGCGAGACTCGAACCCGCACCTTGTGCTTTCCGGGCAGCGATGCTACGCCTTACACCGCTGATCGCAACAAAACATCTTGCAACAACATATAGCCTCTTTCCCAACCGCTCCAGGCTTAAGCAAAATGTGCTAAAACACTAGAAAGTCTTCAGCTTAACCGGTTCGATGCTTATATCAGACCCAGACCCAGCCCGATATCACGGGTCTGACGGATTTACGTGAGGTCAAACAATGCCGATGATGTAAGGAGTAACATCGTTGCCCGGAAAGCAGAAGGTGCGAGTTCGAGTCCCGCCTGGCGCAAGAGTTTTAGTCGCAGCAAAACATCCTGTAACAACTGTTTGATTCACGTTCTTCTTTCCAGATTGTTTTTTAAGGGCTCGATTCCAGGAAAGTTTGGCAAAATTGATCGCTGCCGAATTATCAGTTCGATTCTCTACACATTTTACTCCTTGCGAAGGAGGTCAAGCAAGCACAATATTCATGTGTTTGCCATCTCAAACGGTACACTCTATGTAAAGATCGACAGCATTCATCGATACTGAAAGCTATCTGTATTTTATCTATTTAATATACACTACGTTCACGTCCCACGGATCTCCCTCGATAGAGAGCCTTCGGGCTCTTGTTAAGAGGGATCTCGGGCCGCTTGTCGCAGGGCCACGTGGCGCGTCCCCGGGTGGTGGATAGGGGAATTAAACGCGAACCAAATGCGACCGTGTACTGCCCAGAGACGCAGGTGGGATGCAGGGGATGGACTCCTTGCTCCTGCTGTGTCGGGTCGATGCGTTCCTTGTGCGTGGGAGCGGCATGTTCGTGCACAGTGTGCGTGGATGTGTCCGTGACTGTGCGGATTGTAACTGTGTCGGCTCGGCCAAAAGCTTGCACTCGGTAGACTGGGAGTACATGTAAGGCGATTCGAGGCCGCCTTAAGTCTCGCCCCGTCCCTTCGGTCAGTCTGGCTGACTGACCGGAGTACCCCGCCCGCACGACAGAGCCTGACTAGCTACCCGTGTTGTATTCCAGTCAAACACAGCAGCACTAAAGGGCCTCATTCCCCTGACCCCGAAAGAGCCCCCATTTCTGCAGCGATGGGAAGGACGAGTACGGAGAGGCTGCTAAAATCTCAGGGCCTAACCAGGCTGCGCAAACTGAGCAGGACTAGGATGACGATCTGTACTTACAACGCCCGCACACTTGCGTCGGAAGCATCCGTCGAGGACCTGATGATGCAAGCCAGGAAGATCAAGTACGACGTCATCGGACTGACCGAGAAGAGAAGACACCACCCCCTACACGCCGCCTACGACTCCGGAGAAGAACTGTTCCTCGGAACATGCGACAGCAGGGGAGTAGGCGGCGTTTGTGTCCTCGTCAACACGCACTTGGCCATGAACATCGATTCGTACGAGTCTCTGACAAGCCGAATCGGACGTCTGCGACTGAAGCGATGTGGCTCCGTGCCAGCCTTGACTGTGTTCGTCGCGTATGCCCCAACATCCGACTACGACGACGAAGACGTCGAGGCCTTCTACGTGGAGCTGGAGAAGTTCTATAAGGAAGATCACACCTTCTACAAGGTGATTGTCGGCGACTTCAACGCCAAGATCGGGCCACGAAGGTCGCCGGAAGAACTTCACATCGGAACCCACGGTTTGGAGTGGAACGAGCAAGGTGAAAGGCTGTCTGAGTTTATCATGTCGACCAAGACCATCCATGGAAACTCGCAGTTCCAGAAGCCTCCCTCCCTCCGATGGACCTGGGAATCCCCCGGTGGCCAGTTCCACAACGAGATCGACCACATCATCTTCAATCGCAAGTATTGCCTGACCGATGTCTCCGTTGTCCCCAAGTTCTACACGGGATCGGACCACCGCCTCCTTCGCGCGAGGTTCCGCTTTTCGCGTCAAGGAGAGAAGGCCGCGAAATTCAAGAAGAGGAGTCCCAGAACGACCATCAACTGGGATCTCTACACCTCTCTTGTCGGCCTTTGGGAAGATTCCGTTATGGACAACGTCGACGAGGAATACGATCGCTTCGTGCACCATCTCCACGATAGTGCTAAGGGAGCCGAGAGCTTGAAGACCACCAAGAGACGCCTGTCTCCGGAAACTCTCGAGCTGATACGCTAGCGTGGAGCAGCACGAGCGTCAGGCAACTACCAACTGACGTCCGAGCTTGCGAAGCTATGCAAAGAGGCGATAAAAGAGGATCTTAAGGAGAGAAGGGCGGAAGTGTTGGCTGAAGCAGCAGAGGCAGGGCTGAGCATCCGCAATGCCCGCCGGAACTTCGCCAACTTCAAGACCAAGATGACCGCTCTCCGACGTCCTGACGGAACCGTCACCTCTTCCAGAAGGACCATGGAGAACGTCATCCACGACTTCTACTCCGATCTCTTCGATAGCCATGTCCACCTGCCCCTACGCCATCTTCCGCAGGATGGATACGTCATCCCCTCTGTTCTCCCTTCCGAGATCCGACACGCCATCTCGTCGGTGAAGAAACGTACAGCACCCGGTCCTGACAGGATCAGAGCTGAACACCTGAAGAACCTCCCGCCATCGCTCATCAACACCTTGGCGCGGCTCTTCACACGCTACCTGTCCGAATGCAAGGTTCCATCTCAGTGGAAGACCAGCAAGACCGTCTTGCTGTACAAGAAGGGAGACGTGCACGACATTGGCAACTATCGCCCGATCTGCCTGTTGTCCGTAGTCTACAAGCTGTTCACTCGAGTCATCCTGAATAGGATTAGTAGAACGCTGGACGAAGGACAGCCATGCGAACAAGCAGGATTTCGGAGAGGATTCAGCACGATCGACCACATACACACCATTACGAAGCTCATCGAAGTGTCGCGAGAGTACAAGCTGCCGCTGTGCCTTACTTTCATCGACCTGAAGAAGGCATTCGACTCCGTCGAGACTGAAGCGGTCATGGAAGCCCTGCTCACCCAGGGCGTTCCTACTCAGTACATCAGAGTCCTTCGAGAGCTGTACAGTGGATTCACGACCAAGATCTCACCATTCTACAACGACGTCGTCATTGACGTGAAGAGAGGGGTTCGACAAGGGGATACCATATCCCCAAAGCTCTTCAGCGCCACCCTCGAAAACGTCATGCGCGAACTAGAATGGGAAGACATGGGAGTGAAGGTCGACGGCAGGCAACTGCACCATCTTCGCTTCGCTGACGACATCGTGCTCATAACACCGAGCATCAGTCAGGCGGAGCGAATGCTGGCCGACTTCGATCGTGTATGTGGAAGCGTTGGACTGCAGCTGAATCTTACGAAGACGATGTTCATGAAGAACGGATGGGTTTCTGATGCCCCATTCTCGCTCAACGGAACGAACATCTCCGAATGCTCCAGCTATGTGTATCTGGGTCGCGAAGTCAACATGGCCAACGACCTAGCACCAGAGCTGAGCAGGAGGAAACGAGCGGCTTGGGGAGCTTTCAAGAGCGTCGAAGAAGTCGCGAAGAAGACGAAGAACGTCCGACTCCGTGCCCACCTATTCGACTCCACTCTTCTTCCTGCCCTAACATACGCCTCAGAGACCTGGGCTATACGAAAGCAGGATGAACACACGATCAGCGTCGCGCAGCGTGGAGTCGAGAGGACGATGCTCGGAGTGGCACGACTCACGCAAGTGAGAGAAGGCCTCGGGAGTTCCGAGCTTCGCCGACGTTCGAAGATCAGAGACGCTGTCGCATGGGCCAAGTCTTCGAAAATTAGGTGGGCCGGCCACGTAATGCGCTTCGCAGACACCCGCTGGACGAGAGCCGTCACAGACTGGATTCCGCGGGATGTCAAAAGAACACCAGGACGCCCACCAACGCGTTGGTCGGACTTCTTCGTGAAAGCCCTGAACGACCGATATGACGCTCTTCGTGTCCCTCGAGCGAGGAGGATCCATTGGACCACTCTGGCACGCGACAGGGACGAATGGAGACGCTGCTGGCGCCCGCTCGAGCAAGTCGATGATCAACGGGACGACAGGCGACAGGACAGGTGATACGTTCACGTCATGTTGGACATTGTTCAAATCAAATCTGATACTTTTTTCCTCAAACTGAAGATCCAAAGAAGGCATTCAAATCAAATTGGACAATGTTCTAACACATTTGCTTAAGCCTGGAGCGGCTGCTAGAGAGGCTATATGTTGTTACAGGATGTTTTGTTGCGATCAAAACTCTTGCGCCAGGCGGGACTCGAACCCGCATCTTCTGCTTTCCGGGCAGCGATGTTCGCCTTACACCAGCGGAGCTGTTCGACCGCATGTAACATCAACAGACCTCGAGAATATCGCGGATGTTACGTGCAGTCGAACAGCGCCGGTGGTGTACGGCGAACATCGCTGCCCGGAAAGCAGAAGATGCGGGTTCGAGTCCCGCCTGGCGCAAGAGTGTAATAAACCTGCCCCCTCAGGTTTATTCACGTGTAGATCACACGGCCTCTTGGGCCCTTACATAACAAAACACAGGTAACATAACAATTTTATTAACAATAAAGGCACATATGGACGGTAACTAGGGGCTACGGATGTATGGCCGGGGTTGGGGGGGGGGGGGGGAGGGAGGAGAGAAGGAACTTCTCAGGGGCGGGGAGGCGCCGGAGCCGACACTACACGGCCTCCATCAGACTACACGGCCTCCGATCAGACTAGGACGAACCCCGCAGCATTCGTAGAGGTGCTTTTATATCCTTCAGCCAGTGGGACGAAACAACGGCTGTCACTGTTACAACATGCTGAAGACACTCGAGAGTTGATTCCGAATAGATGCCTACGCTCATTACATCCTACCCTATTTGGAAGTCCCTGTCCCCAGGGACTGAAAGGTGGAGAGAATTTCGTGAATTCTGCCGTACGGAGCGAGCACTGTTCTTCCGATCACATGTTGGCATTCGTGGTGACTTTCCGTCCCAGTCGAGAGTGAGAAGATGCATAATAGATACCTGTCGTAAATGTCGTCGTTACTCGTTTGGTGTAGAGCTTGCCGAATATCATCGTCAGGAATAGCAGATCAGTCGTGTAGTTGAAGTGATGAAGGGATATGTAGGTGCTTATGCTAATTAATATCTTCAGCCAGAGAGTGAGTAGACAAGGGAAGTACGTAGAAGAGAAAGGTTTAGGAAGGAGGGGGGGGGGGGGAGCGGTACTCCTGGTAAAAGTGTAACTTGAAGCAGTTGCTTCCAGTGGGATAGTGATCAGTAGAGCTATAGTCAGCATCCGGAGCGACATGGTTGATTGATGTGAGGCTGACAATCGGGGATGGCAAAAATAGCAGAGCAAAAAATGGAGAACAGGAGCGGCTCTCTGCGGGCGCGCGCCTGTCTATTCAAAAATATCTTATTGTAATACTACGAGGTTGGAAGAGGGGCATTCTATTATTGGGTGCAAAGCAGTTGGTCGGTGAATGAGATTAATTGCAGGTAGTGAGATTAATTGCAGGTGGGACACGATGTGGAGTTACGCAAGTATCGGGCTGTAATACGGCAATGTGAACGTTTGCAGGATCTATTCCTAGGATAAAAAAACTGAGTTTATGAAGGCAGCTGCTGTGTAAAAACGATTGCGGAAGACACACGGGAAAGTGGAATTAGTAAAACTCAAGCTATGGGGAACTAAACGGATGATGCTGCATTTTTTGTTGATGAGTCTTTAATATGTGACATTCCTTGAAAATCTTAAGTTTTTTCTGCATTAATATTTGGCAGACTTTGGTCGTTACAGCGCTTATTCGGACATCATCATTATTCAATGAATAATTTTATTGCACGAGGTGTGATGCGGCTCGGCCGAGACTTCATTTGTTGCTCAGAAATAAAGATGTAAGATTTTATTCGATTTCTGGTTGGCCTCGTGCTAGAGGGAGCAATTCATGCGCTTCGATTTCGTATAAGACGAAGGAAAGAGAAGAGAGATTCAATTTAGCACATCAGAGGTGGGAATGTCACAAATTTAAATTTAGCACGAAATATTGTGATTTTGCAGCATCATGATATTACATAGGAGATTTTGATCTACAGAAATAGAGGGGTACTATGAAAGAGCTCGTTCATTGAGGTTTTTACTAAAAAAAAACCCTAGCCGGGACCTCCATGTAATAAACCTGCCCCCTCAGGTTTATTCATGTGTAGATCACACGGCCTCTTGGGCCCTTTCATAACAAAACACAGGTAACGTAACAATTTTATTAATAATAAAGGCACATATGGACGGTAACTAGGGGCTACGGATGTATTGCCGGGGTTGGGGAGGGGGAGGAGAGAAGGAACTTCTCAGGGGCGGGGAGGCGCCGGAGCCGACACTACACGGCCTCCGATCAGACTAGGACGAACCCAGCAGCATTCGTAGAGGTGTTTTTATATCCTTCAGCCAGTGGGACGAAACAACGGCTGTCACTGTTACAACATGCTGAAGACACTCGAGAGTTGATTCCGAATAGATGCCTACGCTCATTACAAGAGTTTTAGTCGCAGCAAAACATCCTGTAACAACTGTTTGATTCACGTTCTTCTTTCCAGATTGTTTTTTAAGGGCTCGATTCCAGGAAAGTTTGGCAAAATTGATCGCTACCGAATTATCAGTTCGATTCTCTACACATTTTACTCCTTGCGAAGGAGGTCAAGCAAGCACAATATTCATTTGGTTGCCATCTCAAACGGTACACTCTAGGTAAAGATCGACAGCATTCATCGATACCGAAAGCTATCTGTATTTTATCTATTTAATACACACTACGTTCGCGTCATGTTGGACACTGTTCAAATCAAATCTGATACGTTTTACCTCAAACTGAAGATCCAAAGAAGGCATTCAAATCAAATTGGACAATGTTCTAACACATTTGCTTAAGCCTGGAGCGGCTGCTAGAGAGGCTATATGTTGTTACAGGATGTTTTGTTGCGATCAAAACTCTTGCGCCAGGCGGGACTCGAACCCGCATCTTCTGCTTCCGGGCAGCGATGTTCGCCTTACACCACCGGCGCTGTTCGACCGCGCGTAACATCGACAGACCTCGAGGATACCGCGGATGTTACGTGCAGTCGAACAGCGCCGGTGGTGTAAGGCGAACATCGCTGCCCGGAAAGCAGAAGATGCGGGTTCGAGTCCCGCCTGGCACAAGAGCTTTGATCAAATTGGACGCTTTTTAAATCATGTTGCACACCTTTCGAAACAAACGTGATGCTTCTGAAATCGAAATGAACGCCTTTCAAACCGAAACGAGCTTCTTCTAGGTCAAACTACAGGCTCTCCAGGATGGATAGAATAATTTTTTGTTCTAGGAACATTTGCTGCAACTTTCTTCTGAATTTTTGGTATAGCTGATCGAATGAGTGTAATAATGTTGTGAATTCTTTATAATCATTTTATTTTTAAGGAAAAGATAGTAAATTAAAATTTGTTTTAAAGCTCAACAAGGCAGTGATCATTTAATGCATTAAAGGTGAGATGCACTCGAAAAGCTTTTATTTGATTGATAGTGTAATTGTTGCAACAATGAAGCATCAAAATGAGGAGATGCGTGTTTTTACAGGGGATTTTGTTGTATCGTTTAAAGGTGTGAAACTTTATGCAAACAGAAATTTCGCTATCAGTTAAATAAAAACAAAAATAAACGTTTTGGACGGCGGCATGGTGCAATCTCTCCTTTTGCTAATAAAAAATGAAAAAAATAATAAAAACTTCACTTTGCTCTCAAGTTTAAGCCATAATTATTCCATAAAAAGGGCGATTTTTATAAAATTTCAAACAGTGTTCACTTATGGAGTAGTTAAGTACCTCTCGGCCGCACTGTCGGCTTCTTAACAGCTTCGCCGTGGTAATATTAGGTTGTCCGGAAATAAATGAGCGTTTTGCAATTGTTGCTGTTGGAGTACATTTTTTTCAATAAAGTATGTTTTACATCTTGTAGAGTTATATACCATTGGAAAGCTGAGTTCATGTTCTCTTTAACCGTGCATTCGGCTTTTGTGTAGAGGACAAATTTTTCTCATTTTTAAGCTTTGCCTTTTCAATTGTCTGAACGCAGTTTTCGCCCTGGTGTCGGGTGCACGCGACAGTCGGCGCCTCCTCCGACTGCGCTACACGCGCCCTTTTTTTCCGAGCTTAGTTATGATAATTTGAAAATTCTAATTGAAAACGCTCAAATAGCTATCAAATATAGCTGCCACCTTTGTCGTGGCTTCCTCAGGAAGGACACCTTAACTACGTCGATTGGGGCAAGTTAGAAAGAAATAGAAAAAATGAATGACATCTACGAAAAATCGATTATTTGACCAATATCGATTGATGCCATCGATAGTTCGAAAACGGACTTCAAATTCGTGTTCAGTGACCTCGATTACCCCTAGGGCTAAAGCTTCGAGCTTCTTGAATGACATCCACGGAAAATCGATAATTTTATTAATATCGATTGATTGCGATCGATATTAATAAAATTATGCGAAAACGAAATCCAAATTCGTGTCCAGCGACCTCGACTACCTCCAGGGTTAAAGTTTTGGACAGCTGTTGATCGCCATCATACGTCGAGTATCGCAAATACAGCCTTCCCCTCCCCTCCAGTTGTTACAGACGGAAACACACACACACGTACACACACAACTCCTTTATATATAGTAGGATTATTTCTGACGATGAGACTAAAAATTATTGTGGAAGGAGCTTGCTTTGATTTAGAAATCGTCCATTTTGATTTCTGAAGCATAGCTTGTTAAGAAGAGTGTACAATTTGATATGAAGTGTCCAGTTTGTCCAATTTGACGTGACAAGGAGTGAAAGTGGTATAGATTGACGTTATGGATAATCGCCTAATGTTGGCCACTATGAGTGGGATAAACGCTTTGACTCTGAATAAAAATCAACTGCGGAGAATATCTCGAAAGGGGTTCTTTTCTTACTTTTCTTATGTACTTTATTCTTACTATAGTTCTATTTTTATTCCAATTAAACCTAAGCTTGGTGTGAACCACTTTGAGACAATCGCAATATGTTATCTTAGCTGTACATCGAAGAAATCCACTCATATGAAAGAGTGCCCCCTGACCGGTATAACGCCGACATCTGGCCGAGACCTCTAAAATTTTTGTACCATTTCTAGCTAAAATAGGACAAGCACAATATCCATTTAGTTTACCTGATGCTTTCAAGTCCTGGTGTTTGCTGAATTTTGGAATTTTATATGCGTATTCCGTGGAGTAAGTGAACCTCACATTAAGAATAACAGATGCTTCATAACAACGAGCCGGCAGTTGCAACATGAGCGTGTTTCCCTAAATGTATTCTGTTGTTCTCAGCCATTTTCATGTATAAGAAAAAGCATCTGAAAAATTCTGTTTTAACAAATACAGTATCCTTCTACAATGAGGCCACCGCATAAGACTCAACTCACGTGTTAATCTGATTTTTGGGATCCGTCCAACTGACAAGCTGACTAACACAAACCATTCCCGGACTCTTGTTTATAATTGTACTCTCGTTATAGCGCGACCAGTAGAGGAACTCTACGTTCGAAATGGCTCCGGATCCATTGTGATTGAGGCTCAATGGCAGTCCCACACAGATATTTTGAAATGGGTCTACTTAGTGTGTATGTTTTCTGATCGGGCCCTTCTATTACTTCGATCATGGCCATGAGCGGAGTACTCTCCATTTTGCACAGGCCTGAATACGGTGCAGGTCCAATTGATTACCACATAGACGGACGCGGTGAGTCTCCGCCCCGGCCAATGGCGCGAGAACAGGGCGTTGCGATGACTCAAACTGTCCGCCGCCTCTCTTATCGAAATACACCAGGAGTTCCCAAAATTCATGGTGAGAAAGCGTTCTTCCAACTGTTTCATGTTTCGAAGAAGAGATATATGGCCTCTAAGCACTTGTAAATAGTCCTGCAAGGCCCCTTACCCGTGTTTATTCTGTTCTCGACTCTACGCTATAGTTGCTAGGATTTAGTAAAACTAGAGCACAATCGTGATCCCTCTGCCACGATTTAGGGAGCAGAAAACGCTCAGTATAATGAAGAATGAGCAGCTTCCTTAGTTGAACACATGCAGTAGATAGGCAGTCTGAAAGCCACACAGAAAGTCCTAGAGGGAACTAATGTCAAGAGTGCTTTCACTCTCTTCCTTCGTGCCCAACGCTGAGGTGAGGAACAGGTTGGGGTTGGATACGAAAATTAGCAGGTCTACTGCGTCTCCAATTTGCACGTTAAAACTAAACATTATAGGAGGTCTTCTTTAAGAACGATGTAGAAAAGAATAAAAATTAAAGCAATTCGTTTATAATCTCGTCTTCGCGCACTTTTTGTCACTGCCATCGGCAAATAATTGCAACATTCATGTACTTCGTGCGGTTCTCTTCAAGGCAGCTGGCCCGCGTTCGCTGGCTGTGTAGCCCGCTGGAGTCTCATATCCTTGGAGTAGATGCGGACATATGACTCATCCAGCTGGCGGGCATCCACTCACCATTAGTCGGGAGCGATGACTCAGAGCGTCCGTCTAATCGTAAGTACGAATCAATTGGACCCTCATCCAGCTGGCGGGCATCCAATCAGAATGTTTTGAACAAGTTACTTGCAAGCTGCATGCAGGTCTTAGATTGCCTCAAACTAGCCATTCGTAAGCTGCTGCAAGCTAGCACAAGATGTCGCATGTAAGTTACTCGAAGACAGCTGCTAGTCATTCTTAAGCTGCTGCAAGCTAGCACAAGATCTAGCATGTAAGTTAAACGAAGACCCCTGTAAGTCATATTTAACCTCCTGTTAGTATAAATCTAGTTTAGATCTAAACTAACGCATTATAATTGCATTCGTTCACGTGGACCTTGGCCCTCTATCTTTTGTGAAAATTTAATAAACGTTAATAAAATAAACGATAGAATAACAATTTCCGACGGCCAAATTTTGCAAAAAATAAAACTCGACCTTTGTTTTATACTTAATAATACTGCGTGGTGCAAGCCTAGAGTGGAAGCGAGGTTACGGTGCAAGCGGTCACAGCTGTCCTCAGATTTTCACTAATCTCTACCATTAACCTTCATTTACATTTTTAAACGTTTGTTTTTTATAGCAACAGTCTAATCCAAGGAGCTTATGAAGATAGTCCAATTGTGGTGTAAAGAAGGGAGAATGGGATACTAGGAATTCAAATGACAAGAAAGTGCCGAGTGGGGACGAAGAGAAAATCTCTGCTTTGCCAGATAAAAACTGCCAAAGCAAATTGCCCCATGGGTCTCCACGCCAGCGCTTTCCTTCTTGGTGCGAGCGGCTTAAATATGTGCATGTGTAGCTCATTTTTTCACAGCAACGCTCATTTTTTGTGTTCTCCGCACCAGACTGCTACTTAAAAACAAACTTTAAATATGAAAATGCAAAACGTTGATGGAAGTTAATAAAAACCTGGTGTCTGATAGCCTTGCACTGTTAGACGAGAACAAAGATGTGTTGTAACGTATTTTAGGATACTGTAAAAAGTGCCAGACAAGGATGAGGAGAAAATGTTCCCCGGCTAGACAATCTCACTAGCAGTTCAGCAACAGCTAACAGACGCTACCTTTTTGGTACTCCGCCTGAAGCTCCCTTTAAAAAAGCGGACCCGGAAAGAAATTTTACTAACTACAAGAAGGACTATTCTGGAAATCAAATATTGAAAACACATCCAACAAGAAAGCGCTCCGCTAATCGGCGAGACGCGGACGGAATGTGTGCAATACTGCTTCCCAGAGAATAAGCGAAATGCTGCACACATTCACGGTGCCCCCCCCCCCAACTGTTGGATGTAGAATAAACATGGGACTAGCCAACTTTCAAAACTAGCACCCTCTTCTCTTTTCTCAGAAGCGTTTCCTTTCTATTCAAAATCGTACTTATCCTAATGATGCGTCGCTAAAGCTATGTCTTCATTGGTTCATATTTTATATTTTTTTAAGAAAAACAAAAGCGTAAAAAGGTCGGGGAGGGTCTTTTGGATTCTCTGGATGTTATAAAAGAGCGTAAGTATGCAACCCTCTCTAGACTTGCTTGAACCCTTCATTCGCATTGGAATGACTACAGCACTGAGAGAAGGTGTTTCGATGACAAAATTAAAAATTGGCAAAACAACCAGAATGCATACTTTTATTTCTATTCATTTATTTCATACCAGCCGTCAGAGCGGCATTTCGGCTACACTGACAGCTTCTTAACGGCTTCGCTGTGGTAATAACTTCTCATCATCAATTGTAGCTGCCACCTATGTCATGGTTTCCTCAGGAAGAACACCTTAACTACGTCGATCGGAGCAAGTTATAAAGAAATAGAAAAAAGAACGACATCCACAAAAATCGACTATTTGACCAATGTCGACTGACGTGGATCGATGCTTTGAAAACGAACTTCAGATTCGTGTCCAGCGACCTCGATTACCCCAGGGCTGAAGTTTCGGCTCGCTTGAATGACATCCACAAAATATCGATAATTTGATCAATACCGATTGATGGCGATCGATTCAAAAACGAAGCTAAGATTCGCGCTCAGCGACCCCCACGGCTGAAGTTTCGAGCCGCTTGGATGATATCCACAGAAAATCAACAATTTGATCAATACACACAGGAGATAAGGAAGATGACAGAAGGAAGGGCAGGACTGTCCGGCTCGGTAGAGCACCGTCGGCCCAATGACGCCGTTCCGGTTTGAACAGATATACCGCATGACCGCGCGCGCCTAATTGGTTTGAAACATTACGCCGCGTGTCAGGACACGTGCGTAATGTTTCAAACCAATTTGGCGCGAAACAGCTTGCACGAAAGATTCTTGCAAGCTTGCACTGCAGTTAGTTGCGTGCAAGTTTAAAATTTCTGGGAGCAACGTTGCAAGTTAGTTTACCGCGATAGATAAGTCGCAAGTAACTTGTTTTCGAGGTCTAAAGGCGCAAGTAACTTATTTTGGAGTCACAAGGCGCAAGCAACTTGTTCAAAATTTTCTGAGCACTCGCCATTGGTCGGGAGCGATGACTCAGAGCGTCCGCCTGAGTGTGAATCAATTGGACCATACGGTGCATACGTTTTAGGCACCCTGTGCACTTTACGTCGCCGACCAGTTCTTATACAGCTCGCAATGTGACAAAAGCCTCACAAAGTAACTTGTTTCAAAGTGGCACTTATTTCTGTTATTCACTTTGGATTTCCTCTCCATTAACAGGAATCAATAACGTAACAAAGAAAGTGGGCATAGTTCGCACTGGTTTTAAAAGCACTGGCCGATTTGGAAACAGTAGGAATAAAAACGTCAACAAAAGTTAAGGGAGCCCTCGCTGATGGACCTGAATATAAATTTTAGGTTGGTGCGGAAATAACTGCCGGTTTTACATTCTTGCTATCTCTCAGCATTGATAAGTAAATGAAAGCTTAAACGAACTCTGTCATGTCTAGAAGGTCCCTTTTTCGCGACTATCTATCACTACTTCTTCGGCAATTTCGGATCACTGGCGAAGCCGATCGATGGCTGCGCATCGTTTTGCTTCGTGAGTTCGAACCGGGTCATAGTGTAACGGAAACAACTCGGAATGCCATGAAGGCATCGTGTGAAGACAACGCATTTGAATATACCATGTAGGTGGTTCGAGAAATTCCGAACTGGGGACTTCAGCTCGGAGACCGTCAACTATCGGGCGATGAGTTGAAGGCAGTAGTAGATGCCAGTCCAAGAACATCCGCAGAAGAAATTACTGATCAGCTGAACATTGACCATGCAACCGTAGTACGGCACTTGATGAAAATTGGGTACCTAAAAACTCGATGAGTGGGTGCCGCACGAGCTTACCGAACATCAGCGATCGTCTCGAAACGTGCTACCGCGCAGCAAAAGCGATCCTTTTCTAGAACGTCCTATAATGCGGAGCGCACTCGACGGGGGCGTCGACCTGTCATGTGCATTGGACTCCAGGTTTCTGGTTCGGCCGATCAAGTCTTCCATCTCAGGAAAAAATTGGCAACATTCTTATCTGGGAAGGATAGAGCGCAGGCTTGTTCTCGCCTGGCTACCGCAAGTAATTGTATAGGTCCAATACACATTCAAATGGTCTCCATGACATCCCGTAGAAGTAGAATGCGTAGCGCATCTCAAGGGCGACTGAATAACGCCGCCTTTTATAGTTTATCTTCATTATGATGTGTGACGAAAACAGTTGACGTCTGGTCAATGGTTGGACCACGATGAAGCTTTCAATCATTTCCCAAAACTGGTATCGCACCAAAGAAAGATCATGGCGACTGTTTGGTGGTAAACAGCTGGTTTGATCCACCACAGCTTCCTGGCTTCGACCACATTCACTACAGTGGAGAAATACTGTGAGAAATTCGACAAAATGCACCTAAAATTACATCGAATTAACCAAGCTATAATCAGCAGAAATGGTGTAATCCTACTCCATGGTGGCGAAGTCCGTTCTTCCACGTGGTGCCACTGGAAACTGGCCGCTTTTTCGAGCCGAGCTGAATGAATACGGACACTCGATTGTGCAGTTGACAGGCCCTTGTAACAGGCCGGCCTATGGCCTATGGAGATCTCATGTAACATCCCATGGTTTATGGTGTTATTTGCTTGTCGAGATAATGCTATGGCGCCGGCGCGCATTCGCTAAGCCGGACGAGTGTGAGAAGTATGCCAGGGTTCCTGATGAGAGGACGGCATAGTGGAAACTGTGTTAGTTCAAAGGTCCCGTATCGTAAGCAGGACCTGCGTGGCTACGCTGAATGTGGGTACATTGACGGGCCGCTCGTGCCAGTTGATGGAAGCACTGAATCGAAGACGAATAGTCTTGAGTGCAGTGCAGCCGACAAAGCGGTCCTGCAGCAAGTGGAGGGACATAGGCCGAGGCTTTAATGTTATTCTGTGCGGTGGTCCCAGGAGCACTAGCGGTGTTGGTGTGTACGTTTTCGAGATGCAATTGCAAGCGTGGAACGTTTCGGTGACCACTTCTTGAGGGTCGTTGCTGCTGCTGAACATGGAATGTATCATTTCTCTGCGTACGCTCCGCAGACAGGCTGCTCCGAGCGAGCCAAGGACGAGTTTTTGACCCTTATTGAAGAGAAGACAGCAGAGGTGCCGCCAGAAGACGTTGTCGTCGTTCAGGTGATCTCAAGGGCCACATTGGGAGTGCCAAAGATGGTCACAGCTATCATGGCGGTTTTGCTTATGGGGCGCGTAATTCTGATAGCGAACGAATTCGTGAGTATGTGGACTCGCATAATCTCACCATCGCGAGCACGATGTTTCGAAAGCGTGACTCCCATTTCGCGTCTTTCTATAGCGGGATAGCAAGACGCACATCGACTTTATCCTTATCAAGCATCGCCATCAAAGGCTAGTCACAGATGCGAAGATTGTGCCATACGAGACTGTCGCCACGCAGCACCATCGACTGATCTGCGCACTCATGTTCGCCCCTCTGGAGCTGAGGCATGTCGAGCGATGCTGTCCAGCAGGGGTCGAGTGGTGGCAGATTTAACAGCAGTTGTTCCTCTATTCGCTCACCGACAGCTACCACTGTTTAGCAGATATGGAAAAGTGCAACCGACTCGATATTCGATAAGCCGCACTGGACATGACAGCGGCATAAATCGAGAAGCAGACTTGCTGTGGGCTGAAGACGTCAAAGAAAAGGCAAAGAGAATGAAAGACTAAATCATCCCTTTCTCAGCGACAAGACAGCCGACAGTTGGAGTATATAGCAAAAAGCGAAGAGAGCTCTAACGATAAGAAGGCTGTTGCCGAAGACGCAGCTAAGAAGGTTGTTGCAAAAGCCTCTCATTATGATGATGTCAACAAGAAACTAGAGGAGCGCGATGGTGAACTACAACTTTATCGGCTTGCTAGAGCACGCCATCGCCAGAGCGAGAATATTGAAAAGTTCTTTGGTATCAACGATAAGAATGATCATCTACTGATGAACTGCGAATGGGCTCACTACTTCGAGAAAATCTCAACAGTAGTGTTTTATCCATCCGCCTATTGCGTCTGTTGAACACACGGTCCTGTGCGAAAGATCAAAGTGGAGGAAGCGCGATCAGCTTTGAAGACATGAAGCCGGGTAGAGTCGCAGGTCCTGACGACTTAGCGGCAGATCTGTGGAAGTTGAGGTATTGGCACTCCGCTGAGTAACTGACGGAGTTTTTCAACGAGGTTGTTGTGGAAGGTTGCTGGTGGTGGGCAGCAAAGCACGACGATCCCGATTTGGAGTAAGAGCAGTCCCATGGACTACACAAGCTGCCGTCCAATCCGATTACTCACGCACAGTATTAAAATCTTCGAGCGAATTTGGGATGGACGTAATCGCGAGATCTTCTGGCTTTCGACCAAGTGGGGATTCGTATCCGGCTGTGGCATCATCGATGCCATTCATGCTGTTCGTCTTCTTGTTGAAAGACATCGCGAGAAACAAAAACCGCTGCAACTTTCTTTTCTCGACTTGGAGAAAGCATTCGGTCGTGTACCGCGTTGTCGTGAGAGTCCCACGGATCTCCTCCGTTAGAGCGTCTTCGGGCTCTATTGTTAAGACGGATCTCGGCCGCTTGTCGCCGGGCCACGTGGCGCGTCCCCTTGTGGAGGATAGAGGAATGAAATGCGAACCAAATACGACCGTGTACTGCCCAGAGACGCAGGGGATGGACTCCTTGCTCCCGCTGTGTCGGGTCGAAGCGTTTCTTGTGCTTGGGAGCGGCATGTTCATGCACAGTGTGCGCGGACATGTTTACGCCTACGCGGACTGTAACTGTGTCGGCCCGACAAAAAGCTTGCACTCGGTAGACTGTGAGTACATGTAAGGCGATTCGAGGCCACATTAAGTCTCGCCTCGTTCCTCTGGGCAGTCTGGCTGGCTGCGCGAAGTTTTCGTCCGCACGACAGAGCCTTACTAGCTACCGTGTGTGCTACAGTGAAACACAGCAGCACTCTCATTCCCCTGACCTCGAAAGAGCCCCATTTCTGCAGCAATGGGAAGGACTAGTACAGAGAGGCTGCTAAAACCTCAGGGCCTAAACAGGCTGCGCAAATTGGGGCTACGATGACGATCTGTACCTACAGCGCCCGCTGCTCGCATCGGAAGCATCCGTCGAGGACCTGATGAAGCAAGCCAGGAAGATCAGGTGTGACGTCATCGGATTGACAGAGACGAGAAGACACCACCCCTACACGCCGCCTACGACTCCGGAGAAGAACTGCCCATCGGAACATGCGACAGCAGGGGAGTAGGAGAGGAGACGGTCCCCGTCGTCCACGAACACCGATTCGTACGAGTCTCTGACAAGTCAAATCGGACGTCTGCGACTGAAGCGATGTGACACCGTACCAGCGTTGACTGTGTTCGCCGTGTGTGCACCAACATCCGACTACGACGTCGAAGAGGTCGAACCCTTCTACGTGGAGCTGGAGAAGTTCTATAAGGAAGACCGCACCTTCTACAAGGTGATCGTCGGCGACTTCAACGCCAAGATGGGGCCACGAAGGTCGCCGGAAGAACTTCACATCGGAACCCACAGTTTGGAGTGGAACGAGCAAGGTGAAAGGCTGTCTGAGTTTATCATGTCGACCAAGACCATCCATGGAAATTCGCAGTTCCAGAAGCCTCCCTCCCTACGATGGACCTGGGAATCTCCCGGTGGCCAGTTCCACAACGAGATCGACCACATCATCTTCAACCGCAAGTATTGCCTGACCGACGTCTCCGTTGTCCCCAAGTTCTACACGGGATCGGACCACCGCCTCCTTCGCGCAAGGTTCCGCTTTTCGCGTCAAGGAGAGAAGGCCCGAAGTTCAAGAAGAGGAGTCCCAGAACGACCATCAACTGGGACGTCTACACCTCTCTTGCTGGCCTTTGGGAAGATGCCGTCATGGACAACTCAACGAGGAATACGTCCGCTTCGTGCACCATCTCCACGATAGTGCTAAGGAAGCTGAGAGCTTGAAGACCACCAAGAGATGTCTGTCTCCGGAAACTCTCGAGCTGATACGCTAGCGTGGAGCAGCACGAGCGTCAGGCAACTACCAACTGACGTCCGAGCTTGCGAAGCTATGCAAAGAGGCGATAAAAGAGGATCTTAAGGAGAGAAGGGCGGAAGTGTTGGCAGAAGCTGCAGAGGCAGGTTTGAGCATACGCAATGCCCGCCGAGACTTCGCCAACTTCAAGACCAAGATGACCGCTCTCCGATGTCCCGACGGAACCGTCACCTCTTCCAGAAGGACCATGGAGAAGGTCATCCACGATTTCTACTCCGATCTCTTCGATAGCCACGTCCACCTGCCCCCATGGCATCTTCCGCAGGATGGATACGTCGTCCCCTCTGTTCTCCCTTCCGAGTTCCGATACGCCAACTCGTGAAGGAACGTACAGCACCCGGTCCTGACAGGATCAGACCCGAACACCTGAAGAACCTCCCGCCAGCGCTCATCAACACCCTGGCGCGGCTCTTCACACGTTACCTGTCGGAGTGCAAGGTTCCATCTCAGTGGAAGACCAGCAGGACCGTCTTGCTGTATAAGAAGGGAGACGTGCACGCGAATTGGCAACTATCGCCCGATCTGCCTGCTGTCCGTAGTCTACAAGCTGTTCACTCGAGTTGTCCTGAATAGGATCAGCCGAATAAGCAGAATTTCGGAGAGGATTCAGCACGATCGGCCACATTCACACCATCACGAAGCTCGTCGAAGTGTCGCGAGAGTACAAGCTGCCGCTGTGCCTTACGTTCATCGACCTGAAAAAGGGAGTCGACTCCGTCGAAACTGAAGCGGTCGTCGACGCTTTGCTCACTCAGGGTGTTCCTACTCAGTACATCAGAGTCATATACTAAGAGTCAAGTGCGAGTGCCGGCCGACACATCGACGGAGTTTCCAATCTCCGTCGATGTGTCGGCTCCTTTTTATTGTCGTAATGGATGCCACTTCGCGGAACCATCAGAAACGTACTCCCAGGACCCTGCTATATGCAGATGAAGTAATGTTTGCCAATGAAGACAAAGCCGAAGTTGAGCGAGAAGTGCAAGCTTGATGTGACCGCTTGGCGACGTTCGGGCTCAAGTTGAACATCAAAAAATCTGTATACTTGACGCCAGATGTAAACGAGATTGAGCCCATTAAGATCAATAGCACTGAGCTCGCCGAGCGACACATTTCAAGTACCTTGGATCTGCAATTGCGCCTGATTGTAGTCTGACGTTCAAGAACTTGCGCGCGAGCGCAGCGTTGTCCAAATGGCGCTCAATGACAGACGCTCTCTGCGACAGAAAGAGAGACTAGAGAGCCTTAAATCAACGAACTACAGAAACGCCGTCCGACCAGTAGCGAGGAACGGTGCTGAGTGTTGGCCTGCAACGAAGGAGGGATGTTGAGAGCCTCCTCAGCTTAATGGAAATGCTGCGCCGGACGGCTGGTGTCTCGCATTTCGATCACACTCACAATGTCTTCGTGCATCAAAGGCTTGGGTCGCTCCATTTTCCGATAAGCTACGTGAAGCTCACCTGCGGCCGTATGGTGATGTTCTTCGTGCGAATAGCTACACCGTCCGGAAGATTGACTCAACATAGATGGATCCGGAAAACGGCTTAAAGGACGGCCTAGACAACGCCGGCTTGATACGTTGCACATGGACTTAAAGGAAGCTGGTATCCACTCCGATCCAGCATTGATTGTGCGAAGTGGTGTCACCACACCAAAAGAGCGGATCGCTATGCGGGACAAACGCTGAAGATGAAGTGAAGTCCTATTCCATGACAACACTCGATCTTTCAATGGTGACAACAAAACCTGTTTGAGTTGGGATGTAAACTATTTAGTATACATTGGATCCGAATGAATCATTTTCGGATATCCGATTCGGATAACCCGATCCGAATCATCCAAAAATCCGGGGTCCGAGAAATTGTCGTTATCCGAATCATCCAAAAATCCGAGGGCGTCAAAATCGCTCTTATCCGAATCATCCAAAAATCCGGTGTTCCCCAAATCGCCGTTATCCGAATCATCCAATTATCCGAAGATTTTCGATCGGATCCAATGTATACTATTTAGTGACCCTAGTCATGCTCGCAATACCTTTCCCCTTCAGACAACTTTTTCAAGCGTCACGAAATTTTCCTGCGTGAGAAATGGTTCCGAAACAAAGGGTATGCAATATTATCTGAATTTTTAACATTATTTGAAAAGGTCGTTATTTGTGCGCCATCCTAATAAATGCACAATCGGACAACAAATGAAAAACGAAGTCTAGTGACAATTCCCAAAACTGAGTTAAGATTAGGCCAGTATCGAACTCTCAAGTAGTACGTAGGCAGATCTCCGAAAATTACGCAGAGGATGGATTTTATAGTAGTTCTAACAAAGAACTATATATTTCGGTTTGAGTAGCTTCCTAAAGCAGTACAACAGTCAGCTCATGTTCGAAAGCAGGTTAAACATACCAACAAAGGAATAGAATCCAATCCAAAGTCATCAAAAAAATAGCTCTCCCGTTATACCTTTGCCTCCTCACTGCCTTCTTCAATTCCGTTTGCTTTCCGACAATTCCAATCGATTTTCGTATTATTTTGACAATGATACGAATGCTCGCTGCAGAATGCGTCACTCTTCCAGTGAAGCTTCAGAGTAGGATCGTCGAAAACGGCTTTCAGTCCAAGATCTTCAAAGCAGTACAAAGTTTTCTTTGGAAGTTAAGAATTAAAAAATATAAAAACATGCTGGAATCTGCCAACAAATGATTTTAGGCAAACTTAAAGCGAATCATATTCAATTCATAGCGAATTAGCGCTATTTATTCTCATCAACAAAATGCTAACCTCCAAGGGTTAATTTTACACAGTGAAATAAAAAACCTTATCGCCATTTAAACACTTGCCAGATCATGGTCACTCGAGAACACATAAAGGGATTGTTTATTCAAAAGCGAGTAAAATCAATCATGCTTCAATACCTGACGACAATTTTATTTCAGTCGATGAGTATTTTCTTCAGCGCGACCAGATTGATATAACTCTTTATTGCGGCTTAGAGGGTGGTCCAAAGGGCTCTAGGCTCATTCACCTATTTTCCGCCCAGCTAGGGTGACCGCGAACTCTCATTGAGCATAACAATTCCTCCATGTTATGTGCAGAGAAATAGTAAAATTTACCTCTACTACAATTCTGCAGTGAACAAGCGCTCGAAATGTGGGCTCAAGTTGGCTGGAAAGAGCGATAATGAGCGAGCGGCGGTGGCGCAGTGGATAGAGGGCGGCGTAATCCCCGTGATCGCTGTTTCCAGCCAACTTGAGCCCGACCTTCGCGTGCAGGCTGAGGGCTAACGCCGCCAACGGCCCAACTTCCATCGTCCCTAACTCTGCGCACAGTTGTACTGGCGCCGAGATATTTGCATTGGGTTGTTTTCAAGAGAGAGGTGATTCTGCCCATTTACAACACTTGGGCCGTTTCGACCCACCGTTGAGATGGCTTCATGGTTTAACGAGCGGTTGCAAACTCCTCGAATACGGTAAGTTGAGCATAAAGAAGATTTCGGCGACAGCTTTTCGTGACAGTGACACGTCACAACAACATGGATGGTCGCTATCTATCTACCACTACGTAACTGAGTTAGCTGCCCGCCCTGCAGATGATGAGGCGTATCTCACGCAGGTTAGAAACCTGCCAAAGATACGCCTCATGAAACCTCCTGCAATCTCATGGAACCTCTTGCGACGCCTCTACGTACCTCGCGCGGGCAGTCTGCCGTTCAACATGGGATGTTGTTGCAGCAGAGGACGCGTAGCCTCCTCCTGCTTGACCCAACGGCGTCTGCGCGTGTTTCTGAGCACCTGGATCCAGAAGCCGGGTCCCCTACGTCATGTAATAAGCGTCGGAAGTCAGAAGACGGGACATCGTCGTCCTACGACGAGCGATCGCAGTCAGAATTGAAAATGAGATGCTGCTGCAGCAGAGGAAGCGCAGCCTCCTCCTGCTTGACACAACTTCGTCTGCGCACGTTTCTGAGCGCCTGGATCCAGAAGACGGGTCCCCTTCGTCGCACAATAACCTTCTGGAGTCAGAACAAGCAACAAGACAGGAGGCAGAGGTCACACGTCGTCGTACGACGACCAATCGCATTCAGAACTCAGCACTATCCCATTTTGACCGGAAAACTTTACCCGCTCGGACAACGTTTGCCGTTCAGCATGGGATGTTGTTGCAACAGAGGAAGTGCAGCCTCCTCCTGCTTGACACAACGGTGTCTGTGCGCGTTTCTGAGCGCCTGAATCCAGAAGGCAAGTCCCCTTCGTCGCATCACAACCGTCTAGAATCAGAAGGGGAGACACCGTCGTCCTACGACGAGCGATCGCATTCAGAATTGAAGATGAGATGGTGTTGCAGCCTCCTCCTGCTCACGCTCCGTTCGCATTACCTCGTGCGGGCAACGTTTGCCATTCAACATGGGATGTTGTCGCACCAGAGGAAGCGCAACCTCCTCCTGCTCTTTTGTGTGAGAGTGTTTTCTAAGAACAATGCTTAAACCTATGACCCCGCGAAGCGGGCAAGTCCGAGACACGCCGTTAAGCATGTCGTAGCACTTGTTACATATACTTCAAGAACGTCTTCATCTAGGGCGCTCCTCAGAAGCTGTGTGCGCCGGACGACGTCTGGTTATCGATTAATAGGCGACATCGGCTAAGGCCCCCCCCCCCTACACACCTGCGGGAGCATCCGCGGACGGGCGGGAATCGCGCCGCGATCCCGCGAGAGTCAGATGAGCAGAGTGAGCACAGACTGGGCTAGGGAAGGAACTCCGGGGTGTGGCGAGCAGGGAGGCGTGGAGTGCGCGAGACGACACGACGAAAAACCGCGCTCCTCCTCGGCACACTGCCAGGCGGACCAGTTCACCGGCAACGGTATAACATAGGCTTAAGCCCTAGTTTACACTTGCGCCGCTGCGCGGCGCGGCACCATGGTCGGAATAGATATCGACCGGACGGCGCGAAAAATCGATATCAATGGCGTCGTGGTGCCGCGCCGCCTGGCGGCGCAAGTATAAGGCCTATTCCCGTCCGCTGCAGCGACGCGGGAGTGCACAACGACGCGACGGCTCGTGATGCGCGTCGCGAGCTGTCGCCATCGCTGAGGCTGACATAGCTCACGCAGTTCTGCAGACGGAGACTTTTGCAGAATTATAGCGAATCAGCTGATCCAGTGCAGTGACGAAATCGCGCTTTGTCCATCACATCCACCGTGAGTCCTGTCGTGAATTCGCTCAAGAGCCCAGATCAAATGCCTTAATTGCCGTCGGAACCCAATCTACGAGCCTTTCCTTTCTCAAAACGAGTTTACATAGATTTTTCATGTAACAGAACAAGATTATTTGACCTCACAGAGAGCGCATGAGTTTTTTCGAGACAACCCGTATTAGAGCACAGAAAGCAAAAGCAGTGGCAGAGTCGCAAAACCCTAACCCACCATGAGATGCAATACTGCTAGGGTAGCACGGTTCAAAGAAAGGGTTGCGATGGACTAATCCGTCGCAAAACGTCGCATGCTCATAACTCCTCCAATTTAGGTAGCTACATATTTTGAGAGAGGGTTGACATCGTTCTTTTCACCTCTTTGAGATCTCCACAATCATTTGCATAACTTCACCAGATCATGGGGATTTCGTCGTGGGCGGCTTAAAAAATGATTCGAGCAGCCTTTCCGCGATTGGAGCAGTTTATTTCCCATGACACGGAAGTTCTCGAAGTCGCATGGCGAACTTTGCCGGTGCTCTGTAGTGTGCCAGATGGACAATCTTCGTTCACTTGGCTGATTTCGTCTATTCTATGTGCATTGTGTACAGCGCCCTCGAGTTGCCTGACACTACTGGGCACTAGCAAAGTGCGCTAATCTTAAGGGAATGTGTTCTCGAAAGTAATTAGCTACAACCGCAAAAAAGCCCGCGCCAGCAATTTTTTTAGCTGTCTCCTCAAAAAAACTAGCCGTTCAATTGGCACATTTCTGTGCCGGACATGTCAATAGATCCTCCCTGTGACTTGTCCGGCACAGAAATGTAGATTTCGGTGCCGTCGAGGAAGTTCGAAGGCGAAAAAAATGCGAGGATCGGCACAAAAGTGAGAAAAAACGGCCTAGAAAAATATTTTCTCAAAAAACTAACCGTTCAAGCCGTCGAAAAAACCCAAAGTGACTCTAGCCACGACGAAAACCCTACGAGAAGAACAACAGAGACATCACACGACCACCCAGTATCACCATACGTGTGTTGAAATTGCTGTGGTATGGTCACGAACCAAGGAAGTGTCGAAATAAGTGAGCGGAAGTGCATAGAAAAGGGCACGACAAGCGCTCCCCCTCCGCGACCATCGCTGCCCGTCCCTCGTCGCAGTGCACTGCACTGCGAGCCGAAAAGAGCTAACACTAGCCCGATATTGTACTAATTTAATGCCATTTATGATGTTCTGAGCCTTCTTCTTTCCTTTTTTAAACTGCACAATGTTTAATTCTCGAGTTTTTGCGTTATTTATTCTCCTTACATGGCATCGCATTCTGCCATTAGCTTTAAACGCTTCATTCCTTGATGACAGCACTCCACCTTACCGAGCATTGGTTCCCTCAACGTAAGTGGCCGCTCCACTATGTAACGCTACCCTCACCGTCTATCTGTTGCTTTTACCGCAACCTGCCTGCTACACTGCTTTACCTAACCTTGTGAGATTGACCTGTGAAATTGGTACAAGGCATTTCGAAGCAGCGAAACGTTTCTCTTGTCGTAAGAAAGACGTATCATAAGCAAACGGTAGGGAATTTGCAGAATTTGCAGGTCTGGATTCCAAGTATAAACCTACACCAATGCTTGAGGAACCACTCATGCAATTCAGTCATGACAGTAATACTAGCTAATTGCTTCTTCCTAAATTCCATGTTGAGCTTTCTCGTGTGTATAAAATAAAATAAATAATTTAATTAATTACAGGGTACTTTCACTTCCTTATGAATGCAGAAAACATGAAAAAAGAAAGATCTTAATTGTTGCAGATTGCTTGAACTTGCGAGCTCCCCCAAAAATAAAAACTAGCTACAAGCATTTGTTTTCTGGGAAAAGCGATACGTTTATAATAGGATTGCTGATGCTGAATTCATGCGCTTTCACGCGTCTTAACGAATTTTACACAGGTATTTTTTCATTCGTTATTAGTTTTCGTGGTGCTGTGGCCGGATTCATCAACGACTTACAGCAATTTAACAGAAAAAATGCCGAAATCCCTGATAGCGCGGCTTGTTAACAAGCAATATGATGAAATGCTTCACTGTTTCACCATGTCGCTTGATAAGCCGCGCTATCAGAAATTTCGGCAGTATTTTCTCTGTTAGATGGCTGTAAGTCGTTGATGAGTCCGCTCCTTCGTGGAAGAAACTATTGTTGAGATGTAGTAGGTTGATGCTCTCGGCCCTGTCTCGGTGCGATATACCCTGCGGTATATTTGGGATATGCCTTGCTGGTCTGCGGGTCAGATAGGATGCTAGCAGCCACGGTCACGTCTCCTGCTAGAGCATAAATACTCGTTGTCAGAGGTCACAAGGATCTTTTTACGTTGTTGTCTTCCTAGACCGTCCTGGAATAATTCTTCTGAGTTCTCTGTGTATTTTGCTCTTAGCTTCCGTGTGTCTTGCATTGAATAAATTGTTATAAGCCTTGCTCGGGAGAAACGACTTGGGAGCAAAGCCGGTTCAGACTTGGTAATAGTTCTCATTCTAGATATGGATTGAGTTCGATAGTATGTCGACGTCGACCGATATGGCTACAACGCTGCACGACGGAATGAACTTGGACAGTACTGAAGCTCTTGCGCCGCTGGAAAATTGGAGCACGCTCGAGGTGAGTTGCACAATTGAACAAATGAGACATGTAAGTTGACATAAAAGGCAATACCTCTTACATGCTGTTTAAGGTGCATTAAAATGCACACTTGAAAAGTTGTAGAACAGTTACCGGCTATGGGTCCGTCAGAAGCAGCACTTTTTGACGAAATTGGGATTTAACCAAATTAGCTGCGCTCATACTACCGATAATGAGCCAGCACAGCACCATTTTGTGTGAGCTAGCTTCACGTTTAGGATGTGAACCAAGCCAAGTCTCACAAGAAGTTACCACTAAAAATGACATTGTCATAGAGTTGCGGAATAGGTTAGCAACGACACACTCCTAATGCGAAAAGGAGATCAGTAATAAAATTAACAGAATCACAGAATTGCAAAAGGATGTCAGACGTTTGCAGGAACAAGTGTGAGCATAGCAGGAGGGCCTGAGATAACAGCGGCCAAATGCACCGGGGAAGCGGTCGCCACAGGTGAGGATCGTGAAGGAGTTAACTGGCATGCGGTTCGCAGCCATTGTAGCTCTGGGAAACAGAAGACGGAACGGTTTCGTTCAGGAAACGGGCGAGTCTCCCGTCATGAACGTTGGGGAACAACTGGACCGGATGGCACCATCTCGCGCATCGTCGCGTCTGTCGTCAACACAATCTTCGCGAGGATTGATATTGGGGGACACTCACCCATTCAGCAGAAAACAAGACCAGTACCATATGGTATTCGGTCAGAGGAGGATCGAATGCTTCGAGAACTGAAGGAAAGGAAGGTGATTGAAGATAGTCATTCTCCTTGGGCATCCCCCATAGTATTTTTAGCCAAAAACGATAGCGCTACACGGCTTTGTGTAGATTACAGGGAAGTCAACAAGGTAACAAAGAAGGACAGTTATACCCTACCTCCTATTGATGTTACGTTGCAGAACTTACAAGGAAAAAATGGATCACTTCTCTAGACCTGGCCAGTGGGTAATGGTAAGTCCCACGAACTGAATGGGCTAAGGAAATTAGCGCATTTACCCCCGCAGCGGGTCAATTCTAGTTCCGCGTTTTACCTTTGTTTTACCTTTTTATCTGTGCTAACGCGACCTAATATCGAAAAAGCAATGGACGGATCTCGTCCATTCCTAATTTATACAGAGCTAGAAGAATAGGCGAAGACGCTGTACTAGCGCAAGAGGGAGATGACGCTCTGTTGCATCCAACCTTTTTCGCTTCAAAACATCTAACAGGTGTTGAAAAGAATTATCATGTGACCGATCAAGAAACGCTTGACCTTGTTTTTAGCCTAAAAAAAGTTTCACTATTTCAATTATCGTGTACGTACAATTATTAGAACTGACCATGCAGCGCTGACTTTCGAGACACGGAAGGTTTCTTGCGTGCTCAGATTCCTTGACCCATGACGGGAAATTACATTTGATAAGCGAAGACGGTTCTCTCGCAATTGTGGTTCCACGATCGCATATAAGGGACCTCTTCCAAGAAACCCACTCAGGCTACTGAGCGGACATTTTAGTGCACGAAAGGTGTACATGCTGTTAAAGAAGGCGACATTTTGGCCAGGAATGTACCCAGATCTTATAAGCTGTTGTAGAGGTTGTCAACAGTGCTTCCTGATCAACCGTAGATCAGAAAATGTGCCGCCTTTACGACCTATTGAGGTGGAAAGACCACTACAAATTGTGGGAGTAGATATTCTAGAAATAGGCTTGACGACGCGCGGAAATGGCTACATGGTCACCATAATAGACCATTTTACCAAGTATCTAGGTGCCGTGCTTACCCAGTTGCGGATAAGAAGGCCGAAACTGCTACTGAACCAATCTTTGCCAAATGGATATGTGATGCTGGCAGGAGGCCCGAAATAATTCTTTCGGATCGTAATGGCGAGCTTGAGGTCGACATAGTCAAAGTTCTTTGTAAAATAATGAGAATCGAGCAGATATTTATAAGAGATTCTGCCCTCGGGAAAATGATTTGACGGAACGAGTCAATTGCACTATCGTTAGAATGTTGAAAAAGAAAATGGTGTCCCTGCAGAGTGGGATGAAGTACTGCCAACCGTAGCATACTCCTACAAGGCGTCAACACATAGGGCTACGGGAGAGAGTCCTCACTTTTTACTGTATGGTTCAGATCCAAAACATCCATCAGCCGTGATACCTTGTACTCAGTTACCACCGAGTTTACCTAGTGAACTACGACAACTATAAAACAGACCTGTTATGCGGTATGAAGCTAGCACGAGAATGCATAAATGAATATGCAGAGGAATATCGACAGCGCATGAAGCCCAATTACGATGAGAAAAATAGAACGGCTAGGGGCGTTCAAGGTGATCGTGTTTATATGAAAATTCCTGCGGAAAAGGGAAAGTCGCGTAAGCCGAAATTAATTATGGACTGGTCTGGTCCTTTTCGTGTTCTGGAATTCAGTAATAATTATGCATTGATTACTTGGGTAGGGGAAAGTAAAGAATTCAGTTTGACCACCTAATAAAGGTACCACTGGAGGCAGAAGACACCCCAGTTACAGGAGTAACAAAGCGTGAAAAGCGATGTAAAAGCATGGTAGCGGCAGTAGGTTTATTCTCGAGACATAATCGTGCCTTTTTATGCGAACATTTTCATTTCAGTTACAACTTCTCGTCTTCTGCGAACGTCCGCGACATTGGCTGGTGCTGCCCGGGAAGCCTAGATGTCAACGGCCAAGTACTTGGATGCTCCATCAATGCGCCGCTCAGCAACTTTCTACCAGCTGCTCTTCTGACGACATTCGCCTTCCGGTCTCCTTACGATTTCGCTAGAGGGCTGTCAGTGACAACACAGTCTCACACGTCCCATAATATTTTCGCATAGCCAGAATGCTCGATTGCGTATATGATATTGTTACCCCATCTTCACTTGGCCTAGCTATTTCATACTATCGCCATCACTGCGTTCGTACTGCTCTGTCAGCGGCTGCTGACGCTGGAAAGATCCTAATCTAATCTAATCTCTACCCGCACACTTTTGAAAACTACTGTAGACTAGAGTTTGTTTGCACATAAAGAGATGTATAAACGTACCGATAGGGCCAATGTCAAAAGTAAAATTGAAGATTCGTGGCGCAATACAATCTTCACATCCTTGAGTGATTACTTTTATTTCTACATAGCATTTTGCAGGACGTCTAGAAGGCATGAAAAGCTGCTAAAGAAAATTGTTCAATATTGGACCTATTTCAAGAAAGCGATGAAGAAACGTACGTCTTCGTACACTATAGGTTTATCAAGTTCACGTGTTATATAAGACATATACTCTTTGAGAAGCCAGTAACCTCTTAACGTTCCCTCGACTTTTTTAGTTCCATCAGCTATGAGCGTTGGCCTAAAAATAAAGATACTTCGATGTTCACATTTCTACAACATCATAGAGAAAAATAACAATTCAGAATTCTTAGCGCTTTAGAAAAAATGGTCCCCAAAATTTGGCAGTGTCGCATGCACTGTTGAACTACACTCGCACGTACAATCTAATCACTAATCAGTACGGCGGCGCAAAGGTTGAAATTTACCGAAGTAACATAACCAGATAATTGTCTCTTGTGTATCTATGAACGGTAAAGGCAAATAGCACCGCAAGAATTGCAGGAGTTCAAATAGTAGCAAGGTATGTTTCATTTTCGTAAACCTCTTGAACCAAGCGAGCAAGGGACCATTAAACAATTTCTACGTTATTGTACCGTCAGCGGGCGACACGTGCGCTTGTGATTCATGTGATGCCAGAAGACCGGGCCAAACTGTTGCATCCAGTGGTTTAGAGCCATAGTAGTGAACTGTGGTGCCATATAAGATTATATTCCGATGTTCGACTCATACCATGTGTATCATACGTCCTCCCCCTGATCAGCAAGTTGTTCTGAACATGCAGAACGTTATATACTTCGTTTAGGAATTTTAGATAGAAGTCCGAGCAATGCATAAATGGCGTCCCTACCTTTTTTTTCTCCTTAAGGGTAGTGTTCTTTAAGATGAAATAGTGTTTGGGAGTGCATTTCTATAAATGATTTTCGACTTTTTCGTGCTATGGCGAAGGCAAGGACGCTGAAATTTAGGCCAAGACTTACCTCACTCCTCACTGAATGTTTCGTTTACTTCGATCCCATAGCATTGGCTGCATGGCGCAGTTTTGTACAAAGCAATTTTACCGGTTTACATTGGTTTACATTCCTTCTCAGGTTTGCTTCCTCATTACGTACTTTTTTCAGCTTCTACTACTGTTTTCCATAGCATAGAAAAGCTGAATGTTATTGCATATTTCTAATCATGTGACATCAACGCCAACAACAAATAAAGCCACAACACACTAAGTGTCCATTGATGCTTTGAGTTACTCAAGCTTCAGGTTTCATGTTACCGCTTTGCAGTAGGCACAATAAGAGATAAGCTGCGTTTAGTGGACCCGCTGTACTTCATGATGAAGTCGAAACGTCGTTTCTCTGACCACTTTCTTCGACTTTTCTATGGCTTTCACAAAAAGGGAGGCCGCTCGGAAAACCGCCTACAAGATGGGCAGACTTATTCCCGAGGGCGCTTATGGAACGCGGTCTGCATTCTTCTTCTTATTATTCTTCTTCTTCAGCGTCTGTCCCGTCTCGTAGCATGGTCCGCTATTCTGGTGTCATGACGCCACCTTTCCCGATCCAACGCTAGATCAGGGTGGACACCAGCAACCTTCAAGTCCATATGTAACGTGTCAGACCAACGCTGCTTCGGGCATCCTCTAGGCCGGTTTCCTGACACTTCCAACTCAAGGCTTCTTTCCTTGCGGATCTTGCGGACGCTGTCTTCTTTCCCACGCAGAAAGTGGCCGTACCATCGCAAGCGCTTCGCGCATCTTGTCAGTTATCGGCGCGACACCGAACTTCTGCCGAATAGCATCGTTTCGGATGCGGTCCATGCGGGTGACTCCAGCCGTCCAGCGCAGCATCTTCGTCTCAATGACGCTGAGGCGCGTTTCAACTTCCATAGTGGCTGGCCAACACTCAGCGCCGTATATTGCTACCGGCCGCACGACTCTTCTGTAGATCTTTGACTTCAGGTGCTCTGGGATCTTCCTATCGCAGAGCAGTCAGCGAACGCCAATTGGACCAAGCTGCACTCACGCGTGAGTCACTTCAGTCATCAGATTGCCATCACAACGCGGTCTGCATAACTGAATGAAATCCAGAAATCGGAGAGAATGGAAGAGCTGCGGTCTCTTTCGAGGACAACACCTACTGATGGACCATTCACATATTAATGTAAGTCGTTTTTACAATGCCAACGGAACAAGATTTTCTCAAGCGCACAATTTTTTATCTGTTTAAGTATATTGCTACAAACTGCTTACGTGATTTCGAAGAGTATCGGAAACGGCATATATCTTGGATTTTCTAATGTAATGTTAATGAGCACAGCGTGATGTACTTCGACTCCTTCCATTCTCAGATTCATCCTTCTACTGACAACGTGGCTTACTGAAAGCACTCATTCTTATACGACTGCTTTGTCTACGGTTTTGCCAGATAGTGAAGAAAAAGAAGAACACAAACGTTCTAGCATTTTGAAAACATTTTGCATAAAATCATTAACAACTTGTGCATTTCTATCGGCATCCCATCCATTTCTTGTTATAATTAAATATTAGGTTGGTGAAAGTCTTGGACCAAAAATTTCGAAAATTTTTCAAGATATAGCAGGAACTTCCAAGCACTGCTTGGTGCCACGTTCTTGTAGCATAAACATTCTATTATATGTAGAATATTTCGCATGCGTCTCTCTTCACGCTCTTGGATTTCACAAGATGGTTTCGACTTGGGTACCCCACGAACTTCGTGACTCGGACAAGGCTTCGCGACTGATTCTTGCTCAGTCTCTCCTTATTCGTTCGTAATAATGACTTTCTCGAGACTATCGTAGAGAGAAATGAATCCTGGGCTTTCTTCGTTAACCATACTCGGAAGGTCCAGCGGCTTCCTCAAGGAGAATCACCTCCGAAGCAACTAAAGGGGACATCCACCAGAGGGAGGTAATGCTGCGTTGTTGGTGGGATTCTCGAAGGATGCTCTATAATGAGCTCCTTGACGACGACACCGCAGTAACAGCGAACATTTACGCTACACAGCTGCAGAAGCTGAGCGAGGTCATGTTGCACAAACGGCGAGAGCGCAGGGATGTTCACCTTTTTCACGACAATGGTCGTCCCACGTTGCAAGGTCCTCTCTCCAGAAGTTGCAGATGCTTAGGTGGGAGGTACTTCCCCACCCACCGTATTCGACAGACCTTGCACCATCGGACTACCACCTCTTCCGAGCTCCCTGGAAACACCTGAGGGATAGGTGCTTCAACGACCGAACCGAACTGGAATCCGAGGTGGCGCACTTCTTCGAGTCGCAGACGACTTCATTCTGTAGGAAATTAATTCGCGACCTTGCCATCAGATGGCAGAAGGTTGTGGTAAATGGCATCTACTTTGAAGATTGAAATCGCTTACAAAGGAAGCAATAAAATTTTCAAAAAACGTACTGTGATTCAAGAATTTTTCACCAACCTAATAATAGTAAAAAATAATAAAGCAATAACATATAATGAAATACAAAAAGCAAAAAATAAGCAATAGTTTACAATATTTTAATGAAAAAATTATAAAACAAAAAACAAAACATTTGATGTAGCTATAGGCCAGCAAAACGCCAATAAATTCCATTGAAGGATTTGCCCGTGCTACTGGTAGAGAATACCAGCAAGCTCTAGCTCTGCATCAGCTTTTAATGGCCATCGCGCACTCCTAAACTCCGAAAAGCAGAGTTCTAAGAGAAGCATTTACACCCTTCTTGCTAGCTTTTGAAATAGTCCCACTACGGACAACAACAGCGAAAATGTTGGCAACGGGAGCATGAACACCAATGAGTACAGCGGGCATCCAACTCCTACAGTACCGGACGCGTCTTTTGAATAGACGCCGAAAAAACCGCAAAAGTGCGGTTTTTTCGGCGTCTATTCAAAAGACGCGTCCGGTACTGTACGTATCAACGTCAGAAGCCAATATCATACGGAAAAAGTAGATGAATTGCGATGAGCGTTTGATTCATTTCCTTCATATGTATGTACGCAAGTGCTCCGACGCGCCTAACGACGTGTCTCGGACTTGCGCGCTTCGCGCGACTTTTCGACATCACTGACCTACGGAAAGCAGTTTTCGTAAAACTTAAAATTCGCGAACATCTAGGACCTGCTGCGTACTTTATTGGCATCATGCTGTTCTACACTTCGGTACCTTCATCATAGACATTCTCTCCGGACCGTCCAATCACGCCACTGTTTTGTGCTGTGCAGTATTTCTGCCCTCAGGTTGCTCCTCCGCAACCGTTCTCATGCCCAACAGCCTGCGTTACCGGATATCGTCGACATCCGGACGCCAGGTTCCCCTCACTCGTTTCTTCTTAAAGGATCTAGTTGTTTGTCCCCCTTTACTGGTCTTCCCCCCCCCCTTCCCTTCCCCAAATTCCTGGTCCCAACTCCTTGCCCACTTCCTTGTTCCGCCTATTGACCCCCTTACGGAGGACGAGCTTTCTACCCCCTCGTCCCCTGACTCGCCCAACCCCAACTCCCTAGGCTCGCTCGAGAGTCCAGTGGCAGCCTTATGGATAGTGGAGATCCAGATATTTGCCATGTCTCTGTTTAAAGGGCGGGGGTAGAACGCCACTCCGCCCTCCCCCCAGGCTCCCTCCCTTAGGCCTCGTGCATACTTCCCGTCGCCGCGACGGAATCGCGGCGATGAGTTTTGCAGAGCGACGCGGAAGAATTTGAATTTCTTTGTGCTCGTCGCATCGCCTATCGCTCTGCAAGGGAGCGCGGCGGCTATCCGTCCAGGACCAACGCTAAACACCGCGCGCGGTGCGAAAAAGTATGCCATGCCCGCGATAGGCGCGGGAAGCCATCGCGCATGCCGAGCGCCACTGTTGCGGCGGCCGCGGCGAAGTTTCCTTTGACTCTTCGACCGCGTGCGGTGGAACGGTCATGAACTGAGCGCCGCGATGGCATCGCGGCGATGGAAGTATGCCCCCGGCCTTACTGGTCTCTTCCTGGTTTTTCGATGACGCGTATCTCACGCAGATTCGATCACTCAAACGTCATCGAAGGCTAACGCAATTATATAGTGGTAGATAGCTCACGAGGAAGGTCAACGAGGTGACCGTGGAGATTCTCAAAGCGACCTATATGGGGTTGTAGGGCGTTGTGTGGGAATCACCGTTTTGTCAGACTTGGCGCGATCTGCCTATTTTATTGCATTAGGAGGCATTTGCTGATCTGCAATGTTTTGAGAACCTCGATTATCCAACTACCGTCCAACGTAATTCTTCCAGAAGAACATCAGATCTTTTAGCTATGGAAAGAAATTGCTAATTACGTTGGTATGCCTTATTCACCTTACATACCAGCCGTAAGAGCTAGCGGCCTCAATGGTAGCTGCCACCTATGTCATGGTTTCCTCAGGAAGGACACCTAACCGCGTCGAATGAGACAAGTTGGAAAGAAATAGAAAAAATGAACAACTTCTAAAAAATCGATTATTTTACCAATATCGATTGATGGCCATCGATAGTTCAAAAACGAACTTCAGATTCGTGTTCAGCGACCTCGACTACCACCAGGGCTGAAGCTTTGGACCGCTTGAACGACAACTACGAAAAATCGATAATTTTATCAATATCGATTGATGGCGATCGATACTTCAAAAAAGAAGTTCAGATTCGTGCTCAACAATCTTGATTACTCTCAGGTCTGAAGTTGTGGACCGCTGTCGGATCGCCATCAATCGTTGAGCGCCAATACGCCGCGCCCCACTCCAGTTGCGACTGACGGAAGGACGGGAGGATGGAAACACACACACACACACACACACACACACACACACACACACACACACACACACACACACACACACACACACACACACACACACACACACACACACACACACACACACACACACACACACACACACACACACACACACACAACTCATTTATATATAGTAGGATTATTTCTGACGATGAGACTAAAAATTATTGTGGAAGGAGCATGTTTTGATTTAGAAATCGTCCATTTTGATTTCTGAAGCATCAAGCTTGTTAAGAAGAGTGTACAATTTGATATGAAAAGTGTCCAGTTTGTCCAATTTGACGTGACAAGGAGTGAAAGTGGTATGGATTGACGTTATGGGTAGTCGCCCAATGTTGGCCACTATGAGTGGGATAAACGCTTTGACTCTGAATAAAAATCAACTGCGGAGAATATCTCGAAAACGGTTATTTTCTTACTTTTCTTATGTACTTTATTCTTACTATAGTTCTATTTTTATTCCAATTAAACCTAAACTTGGTGTGAACCACTTTGAGACAATCGCAACATGTTATGTTAGCTGTACATTGAAGAAATCCTTTATATAAAGATCCTTTATATAAAGCTCCTTTATATATGGTAGGATATCTCTAAACTTATATATCTTACGAATATATCTTACATTGCAGAGCATCCGCATCATCCTTATATGAGGGCGCGTGTAGCGCAGTCGGAGGAGGCGCGACTGTCGCATGCACTCGATACCAGGTTCCTGGTTCGGATATCCCGCCCAGGCCAACCAAGCCTTCCATCCCTCCGGGGTCGGTGAATTGGTACCAGACGTGTCTGGGGAGGATAAAGCGCTGACTTGCTCATTGGCTGGCCACCGCAAGTCATTGTATGGCCAAATACGCATTCATGTCGCCACCACGACATCCCGTAGAAGTAGAATGCGCTGGCGCATCCCAGAGGGGATTGAGTAACGCCGTCCTTTATCCTTTATCCTTTATCCTTTATTATTATCCTTACATGGTTTGCTGGCAGAGAAACGCATTTTTTGTATACCAGCATAGTAACAACATTTCCTCAAAAAATTCAAAAAAAAACATACTTGTTTGTTTCATGCGAATCCATTTTCCTTTGGCCACAAAAAAGGTAATGTTGACTCGCCCTATGCAAGGATAGGAAAACAGTTGAATATAAATGAAAGGCTGCTGGAATTTCACAATTTACTCTCCCAGCGGATCTGCCTGTATGTCAATGAGATAATGAAATTATTTACATTTGAAGGGATTGTAATCGGATCGGTTCTGGTATAGTCAGAAGGCACTTCATGATAATGTTTGAAGCAAATAGCAAAGAGTTCCTTCTTTGTTCCAGGAGCGTTGTACACTTGGTACCAAGTGATGTTCAGGCCATTGCCTTCGAACTCCTCGACTTCGCGTGCAACCACTCCAAGATCTTCAAAAACATGACACTGTTCTCACAGCACAATCTCAAACAATAATGAAAGCCATCAGTTAGAAGTTATGGTTCCTCCTGCCGCGCTGTGTTTCTTACCTTTTTAGACTTAATTCCTTCCCTTTTCCACCGTTGAGCACTTTGCCAACTTGACTGGTTTGCATGGTCACTCACCGAAGGAAAAGCAACGCTTTTGTCAGAGTTTGGGCCTCCTCCTTCACGGCGCATTTAATTCATGCTACTACACAGACTACAGCTCAACAACGCAACTAGTTATGGATGATGTTCTTCTGGAGGGGGGGGCTATAACTAATTTACGAACTCTCCAAATCCGCCACACAAACCTCTCTCGACCACTTCATCAGCCAGCTTCATCGATAATGGAGGATCTAACGAGCGTCAAATCAATCGATAAATCATCCACTTTTCTCAAGAAATTCGAATTTAGCTTGCTATTATTGCGATATCAAACACTCAAATTTGGATAATTCTGGCCTCACCTCAAGTTTAATCCACGTACACCGGACGTTCACATTTATGGTGTTAGTATTCACAAACAAGGAAAGGTTCCCAATTCATGGTGAGCTTCTGGATGCTAGTTTGAAAAGGTGATGGCCGTATGAGCGGAGTCCAGAATTACAGTTGATTTCTGCCGAACACTTCTTAAAAGCCCCGAAGGAGAGGTGAAGAACGTGTGCGCAACAAGCATCACCTCTATGACACCCCATGAGATATGCCTTACAAGAGAAGGGTCTGAAGCGTATGTCTGAATGGGGGGAGCGAGTCATATAGGGAGAATCCTCATCCCTCAATTATTATAAAAATGCGTTTATTTTTTGCCAAGTCGTTAAATCCAAGGAGTAGGGGGTCCTTGAAGTCACAGTGGAATACAGCGCATCATGAGTTTTGGGTCTAATACGCCCGCGATGTCTCTTCCGGCAAGCGGCTCGGAGCGCCGTGGAGGTGGGGTTGCTTCTTGCGGGGAAGATCGGGGTTTGGTTCTTGTGAGTTTCTGCATTTTTGCATTTCGACTGACTGGTTGAGACTTGGGGGATTCTGACATCTATACCATTTTCAGACGTTTTCTGCGCATTTTCTAGCTGTACGCCGTGGAGAGTAGCTTTCTTGCAACTTGTTTATTGCTGACCGGTTTTTTAACCACAACGTCTTCGGCGATACTCAAGGACTTCGAAGCACGTCAACTTCAAGTTGACGTGCTTCGAAGTCCTTGAGTGTGCTAGCTATTTTCGGCCAACTTGATTTCTTCCGTCAAAGGTTCCTTGCCTAAAGGTGGACCACACTTCGGCGTGAGGAGGTGGATCACCACTCGAGCACTGGCAGACATTGTTGGTGTTAGGTTTTAGAAACTCTTCAGCAGACATCTGTTTCCCAGGTGACGGGCGAAGATGATGAGGAAAAGAACGTATCGATGGCGTTTAGGTTGGTTTGTGGGGTCCAGAGACAGCGTTTCTCACTTGGACCACCTCAGACATCACCTCCTGGGCCCGGATTCATCAACGCGCATACCCACGGGTATGCTGGGTATAGGGGGTGGACATACCCACGATGTGGACATACCGACGATTCATGATAAACCTTACCCGCAAAATCGTGGGTATATCAGTGGGTTGAGAAAACCATCAGATCGTCGTGGGTACATCCGTATACCCGCGACTTGTTCGCGCCCCATTGACAAAATGTCGCTCCAGTGAGATCAGCTGTTTTCGAGAGAGGCCCAGTTGTACCTTAATCTTGATGCCTTTCATGAATACGAATCGCACCCACTACCCACTTCTGGTAGTGGGTACGATTCCCCTACGGTATCTCTACCTATACCCATTGCTTGATGAATCCGGGCTCTGGAGCCGTATTCTTAAACAATTAAACCCGTGGGTATGCGTGTATAAGGAGTAAAGATAAGATAGGAGTCAGGTAGAGATAAGGTAAGAGTCAGAGTCCCAGGCTTCATCGTGGGTATCTCTACCCCCTATACCCGCGGGTTAGTCATTGATGAATCCGGCCCCTGGGTTTTGAAAATCCGAGTAGGATAGCTTTTCGCGAGCTCATTGGTCCATGTATGGAAACAGACTGTGAATAGCATGTAGCCTTTATACGTTGTCCGTATTGTGCCCAGTGTGCTTCATGCACTTTGTACTCGTGTGTTACTGACGTTGAACATTTCTACGTCATCATGTTGAATAACACAGCACTCAGCTGGAGAATGCGCAGAAAACGTCTGAAAATGGTTTGGACGTCAGAGTCCCCCAAATATCAACCAGTCAGTTGAAATGCAAAAATGTAGCAGCGCACAAGCCAAACCCCGACCCTCCTTGCATGAAGCAATCCCACCTCCACTGAGCTCCAAGCTGCTTGCCGGAAGAGACATCGCGGGCTACAAGACCCCCAACCTCGTAATGCGCCGTATTCCACAGTGACTTCAAGGACCCCCTACTCCTTGGCTTTAACGACTTGACAAAAAATAAAAACATTTTAATACTAATTGAGGGGTGAGGATTCTCCCTATATGACTCGCTCTCTCCGTTCAGACGTACGTTTCATGGTAAGACCTCTCCCTTGTTAGTGGCGCAGTCGCTAGGGGTGGGGGCCTCGGTGGGCTTTTGAGTTCGAGTGCGCGTACTGCTGACATCTTTGCACATACAAGCCTGCTGTTATTACTGTTTCTCACGGTCAGAGCAGTAAATTTCAGGCCATCAATGCTTACAACAAACCAAAGTTGTCTATTTGCGCCTCTATATTTGCCAGTTTTTCAACGATACGTATCTGCACCACCACCATATCATACCATATCACCAATGATACCGTAGCAGCACACAGTACACATACCTTGTACAGTTGAATGTTATGAACCCGGGTCATATCAGTGCGTAAGTGTACTAAAAATGTCATTCTCACCTGAACGTGTTGTCGGCCGACTACTTTCCACCTTTCCAGCTGTGATCATGAGAAAGCTCGAAAACAACAAACTAATTTGTGCAAAAATATTGGGCGGACCCGAACTCGACTCAAAAGCCTGCCGGCATGCTTCTATGAAGCCGCACTTCTACCGACTGCGCCACCGATGCACAACCATGGGGTGTAAAAGAGGTTGATCGTTGCTCACACGTTTTTACGCCTCCTTCTCCGGTCTTTAAGAATGCGTTCAGCAGAAATTAACTGTAGTTCTGGACACCGCTCACAAGGCCTCTTGTCAGAATTGCATCGCAAAAGCTTACCATGGGTTGGGAACCTTTCCTTGTATGTATGCGTCCAAGTCAACGTTTATTTATATGAACTTAGTTAACAAAAGCACCTTTTATGTCTGACAAAATAAGATTGGAAGCTAAAAACGCACCCTTTTAAACAACTTCAAGTACACAGATTTTCGTCAAGGGATTTTCTACATACTAAATTAGTTGTAGGGTGTATTAAAGCATCAAAGGAGTTCTATCTTTCTTTACTGCTTTACTGGGCGGCATACTTGGTCAGTACCCGAAAGCTGGGGGAAGGTAAGATGGAATTCTCCCGAAGCTATCATTATCATTATAGACCCTCTTTTCGAAATAGCTTCCATGGGCCAAATTCATCAACGACTTACAGCAACTTAACAGAGCAAATTTAACAGATAGTTTCATTATACAGCCGAAATCCCTGATAGCGCGGCTTATCAAGAGATATGGTGGAGTATTTCGCCGCGCTATCAGGGGTTTCGACTGCATTTTCTGTGTTAAATTTTTGTAATTCGTTGATGAATCCGGCCCCAGGTAGGTTCTGAACGAGAAATGGGCGCATCCGACTGTGGTGGGTGCAGTACCTTGTAGGCTTAGATATTTTCATTACACAGCTTGCTGTAGGATAGAATACTTCACTTTCTAAGCGGAGTCCCATTCCCACACTAGGATTGTGCTAGTATAGTGAGCTCGGCGCAATGCTACTATGAGGGGGCCAGCCCACATTTGAACGTGTTTTTGCCCGTTTTACCTGGGCCCTCTCGCTGCAACTTGTATTACACTTATGTACGCGTCAGTTTGCGAACAATGTGCGAAATTCCACGTCACCATATTTGACTGTTACGCTTAAGTCGGTCGAAGCCCATGGGCTGCCCCCCCCCCCCCTCCCGTGGTATCATTGCGCCGTGAGCTCTAGTATGAAAAAAAACAAAAAAGTCATCGTCATAACGGTGCACCCACCATAGTCGGATAGTGCCGAGAAATGGTTTGCTTTGTGACTACGACCACCCTGAGAGCCTTAGGGGCCGTTCAGAGCATCATTGCGGCGCGACTCGACGTAACGATAATCTTACATATCGATCGAGTGACGTCGCGTCGCCCCGTCGCGAGGTGTTCATACCTGTTCTGCAGCGAACAGCTTATTGGTCGGCGATATCATCATCACCAGGCGATGAAGATATTGCCTCATTTCAACCACAGATACAGTATAAGCGATCAACGCGTCGCTTCGACAGTGGGCTTCGCGTCGCCATGCGAACGCTCTGAGTTCCCCTTACAGCAGTATAATATGGCACAGTGGCAATGCGGTGCTCCATTGGTGCAGTGAAAGAGACCGATCGTTTCATTTAGAAGAAGAAATTTCGATGGGCACTCTCGTTTCGGTTGCTGCTAAAAATGTAATTGCTTACCTGTACTAGGCATGTCATATCCTGGGTATTTCAAACCAATCACACCAATCAACGACAGCGTGGCAATCAACTTCTGAAAATTCCCATCGAATTCATATTCTTACAGGTACAAAACTTTATGAAACGGTTGCTGTCAGACTTTAACGGAAATGAAGGAAAGAAAATTTTCCGAAAAGAAAACATTTTATTTTGTTTCTCTTGCTCGACATGAAGCAATATAAACGTCATCTTATATGTTTTAGATTGTTGTCAGATCTTTGATAAAGACGAATTCTAGTAAACTACATTTGGTAATTTTAGAAAGTAGTTAGCAGTTTGAAAACAATTTCCATGCTTCAGAGAGAGTGCTTTATGGAACATTAAGGATGGTTTGGTTATTCATCACTTGCTCGTATAGAGCATATCCAGCGAGATTTGTTTCCATAAAGTCTGGGCGGAAATACGACTGATACGGGCGCGTGTGGCGCCGTAGGAGTAGGTGCCGGCCATTGCCTGCACCCGATACCAGGTTGCTGGTTCGTACTTACCGCCCTGGCCAACCAAGCCCTCCATCCCTCCGATGTTGGTGAATTGTTACCAGACTTGTCCGGGAAGGACAAAGCGCTGAATTGTTCATCGGCTGGCGACCGCAAATCATTGTATGGCCAAATACGTATTCAAATCGCCTCCACGTCCCGTAGAAGTTGAATGCGTGGAGCATATAAAAAGGGATTGAGTAACGTCGTCCTGGTACAATCCCAAAGAGTGGGGTCCACCTTATAACGGGATGTGCGTCCTACCCCTCATCCTCTTTGGGTGTCCACCCCCCCCCCCCCCAAACAAAAGTCTCCTGAGCTTTCTCCAGTCTAGTGGCTGCCTCATGTATTTTGCACGTGTTTCTCATTCAACTATTGTTCAAATGTGTCTATAATGTGGATCCCCTTTATTGGGATTCCACCGCCGTCTTTTATCCTTTATGCTCTATTAATCTTTTTTTCCACACTTTTCTACGACCTCTTCATGCGCCACCTCTTCGCGGTGAAGGGGTGAACATCTCTTGTGATCGCCAACGGCACAAATGCTCACGCAGTACGCGATGTTTGTCGTGTATGGGCGGTCCTCATGTATCCTTGGCCAGGAATAAGTGAGTAACCAGACCACGCCATGGCTCAAACAACTAAACCCGCGCCCCAGTCCTCCGCGCGCCGGAGGTGGTCTCCTAGGACGTCAGTTGAATCCACCTCCGGCGAGGGGCCATCTAATCTCGGAGCCATCTCATCTAACTATCAGGACGCCATTGGAATTGGACTATCGGAGACCCTCTCCCACCACGACACGGAAACTGCTTATTCATCTGCACTTATAACTGTCGTACGATCGCATCTGAGCAGGATCTTCGGACACTGGTTTACAGAAGCCGCAACATCAAATACGACGTTATCGCCCTGCAGGAAACGAAAGGCAGAACGGAAACCATAAGAAGGACCGACCACAACGAGCTTCTCATTATCGGAGCAAAGGTGGACAGAAAGAATATTGGCGGAGTTGGATTTCTCGTGAATTCGACAGTGCACCACCTAGTAGACTCTTACAAGATCACCAGTCCGCGAGTAGCTGTTCTTCGTCTGGAAACCAAAGATCAAGGAACCATCTCCATCATAAATGGATATGCTCCAACATCTGCGGCCATAAACGAAGAAAAGCAGAAATTCTACAAGCTATTAGAAAGGACTGTCAACGACGAGAAGAGCTTCTACACAATTGTTGTTGGGAACTTTAAAGCTTTTTAGGAGGTGTTTGTATCCCTCAGCTTTTACAAAGTTGTTGTTGGGAACTCGGTGCGAATGACCATGTCGATTGGATGCTAGGACCAAATGGAACTTTCTCGAGGAACGAAAACGGAGAGCGATTGATAGACTTCCTATCCGCATGCCTTCTCTTTCATGGAAATTCTACGACCTTCTCTCCAAAGGACTGTTGAAATGTGCTAGCAGGTTTTGCGGAGCCACATCACCGTCTGCTTCAAGACTCAACGCACATGCGATTGAACTCTTGGAGCAAAGAAGAGCTGTTAAACTGGATCCTCCCAGCCTCCCATCTGAAAAAAGTCACCATCTCGAAGGACTGTCGAACCGGAGTGAAGGAGTCCATACAAGCCTACAGAAGACTGAAGCTGTTAGAAGCCGCTGAGAAAGAGGTTCGAGCATAAAATGCTTCAAACTAGATCTCTGCGAGCAGAAGGCAATAATGTCAGCTCTTATGGATAAGGACGCAAACGTTTCGGAGAGCGATGGAAGCCATCGTTCACGAATTCTACACAGATCTGTTTCGTTCTTCCATGCTTGATGCCACCAGCTGAGGAAGCACCTACCATTCTGGAATAAGAAATTGCTCATGCCAACAGAAGGATGAAGCCAGGCCAGACGGGATTTCTGCTGATCTCATTCGTGCGGGTGGCAGTGCCCCTGCCCACTTCTTGCCAAGCACTTCAACTACCTTCGCCTTGGTAGGATTACGGACTCATGGAAGGAATCGAGAATAGTTGTAATTTTTAAAAATGGTTAGCATGAGGATATCAACAGCTATCGAACCATCAGTCTTCTCTCGGTTGTGTACAAGATCTTCACCGAGATATTGCTTAACAGCATGGAGCGCTGCTTGGATGAGTATCAGCCAGTGGAGCAAGCAGGGCTTCGCAAGGATTCCTCCTGCATGGACCATATTCAGACTGTCTCACAACTCATTGAAAGGAGCCGCGAATAGTATATTCTACTTGTGCTTGTCTTCGTGGATTATCGGAAAGCGTTCGACTCCTTGGAAATCAACGCCGTTTTGAACGCACTTGTGCATGCGCGTACCATCGCACTACATCCGATCTCTCGACGAATGCTTTTCGAACACATCGACCACCATCCAGTTGTTCGATCGAAAGCTTAAAATTCCTATCGGGAAAGGAGTACGGCAGGGAGACACGATTTCTCCCAAACTATTCACAGAGGCACTCCAGGATGCCATGAAGGACTTGAACTGGAACGATAAAGGCTACCTTGTCGACGGTAAACGGATCAGCAACCTTCGCTTCGCCGACGATATTGTTCTCATCTCTACCAGCACGGCAGAAGTCGAGGAAATGCTGAACGAGCTCACAGGTATGAAGATTGGATTGGACATGAATATGTCCAAAACGCAATTTATGGTCAACCAGTGGTGTGACACGGGACTCGTAAGGTTAAATGGAGTCGCTCTACAACAGGTCGACTCCTACGTCTATCTGGGAAGAGAGCTGAACATGGAAAACGACCTCGCTCCTGAAATCGCCCGCAGGAGACGCGCAGCATGGGCAGCCTTCAGTTCGATTCGCGAAGTCACCGATCAGGTCAAGGATGCCGCCCTCAGGGCCTCGATATTCAGCGCCTCTGTACTGCCTGCGATGTGTTACGCGACGGAAACCTGGCCAGACAACAAGACAATCGCCAGAGCGATGCAAACTACACATCGTGCACTGGAGAGATGTCTTCCAAGGACAAGCCTTCGTCAGCAATGGCAAGAAGGCCTTCGAAGCTCGGAGCTACGGGAGAAGTCGCAATTAGCAGACCCGCTGCAGTACATGAAGAAGTCCAAATATCGCTGGGCCGGACACCTGCTTCGACGAAAGGACGATAGATAGAGCCTCCTTGTCAAAGAGTGGCTCCCGGGAGACCATAAGAGACCACTGGGACGACCGCCAACACGATGGGCAGACTCATTCTCAAGATCTTTCAGAGAGCGGAGTCTGCCTCACTGGATGCAAGCAGCCAGAGATCGAGCGGTCTGGAAGAGTTGAGGTCCCCGCTGAGAAAACCTCCAGCCGACCAAAAAACCATTAAAGAATCAAAGTATCAAGGTAAGTATTTCGACGCAAAGCCTGGTGTCGATTCCTGTTATTAGTAGGTTGTGCCGAATAATTGTGTTTTCTTCGATGTCTACCTTATGTGGCGTGTTGAATAAATAAATAAATAAGTAAATAAATAAATAAATGGCAATTCCTCTAGGATGCTCTGCGTATTCTGCTTCTACGAGACGTCGTGGAGGCGATTTGAATGCATGTTTGGCCGTGCTGCGGCAGCGAGCCAATGGAAAAGTCAGCGCTTTGTCCTACTAAGCAAATTCGCTACCGATTCTCCGATCACGGAGGGATGAAAGACATGGCTGGTCCGGGCAGGGAATTCGAGCCAGGAACCTGGTAGCGGGCACCTTCTACTCTGGATTTGCTGAATAGCCCCGCAGCGGCTGTATCAAGGTGTCAGAAAGCTGGGCGATCCCAGAGGGGGTGGGGGGGGGGGTGGAGAAGGTTCAGCATAGGATGCCGAAGTAATTGCTTCGATTGCGGCTGTTTCTTCCAAGGCTAGATTTTCGTGGCATCGACTGTTCAAATATGCTATCCGATGGGCCTTTTCGACGTTTTTGAAGTCTTTTCATTGCACTTTGCCGCAAATAGAATGGTCGGAAGGGGGGGGGGGGGGGGGTCGGCATGTAGCTACATGTAGCATGGAACTAAAAATTGAATCTATCCCAATCGGAGGGAGAGGGTGCACATAGTGGTGATTCGCATCTCCAATCTATTCCTTGAGTTTCATGGCAATACTATTCTGACGAACACCCCCCCCCCCCCCCGAATGGTTACCGTATACCGACTAGCGATTGAGCACGGAAACTGTGCGCTAGGTCTCTCGTACGCTCTTGTACGATGGCACTGCAGGTAAGCTGCTCGGGGCGACTGAACTGACTGGCTGGGATTCAAGGGGTTTTGACGTCGACACAATTTTCAGGGGCGTTTTCTACGCATTCTTCCAGCTATATGCGCTTCAGCGGTCGAAAAGCGCAGAACCCAGCTGCGGATTCTCTCTGAGCAACGAAAGCGGTTTCCGACCAGCTGGGATGCGCCACTGCGCCACACCTTGGAGTCCCTTCCCTTGCAAATAAATAGTCATTTCCTAATTAAATCCCCACAGAATAGGTTGTTATGGATAAGGGACGAAATGTCGGGGGGGGGGGGGGGGGGGGGAGGAGAGGCTTAAGGAGCAGGGTGGCCCAAAGTTTTCGCGCGCCATCGCTAATGGGTATACAGTAACCATTCTGCAGTGTGTTCGTCAGAATCGTGCTAGTGAGTTTCTACGAGACCTTCAGTTCAGGAGCTGTTTCATGGTGCGAGGGTTTTATTTGAATCCAAGGGATGTGACTGTATGACATGGGTGATGTTCACAATTGACATTTTTAGATTGTCCCCTCCGATTAGGATAGACCCTAAAGGCGCTACTCGACTATGGTTGGTGCAGTACATTGTAGGCTTGGATATTTTCATTATACTGCGTACTGTAGGATAGAACACTTCCCTTTCCTGGGGGAAACCCACTCCAACACTAGGACAAGAAAAAGTCATCGTCATAAGGATCCACCCACATTAGTCGGATAGCGCCATGCTAAAAATTTTATGGAGCATTGGTTTGCTCCACAGCTGTGGTGAACTGAGCTAGGCCATATCTGGTGCAATTGAACATACACGAGCTTTCTTACCATGGCGAATAACCACAGGGTACACCCCTCCCACCTCAAGCCTTCTTGCGCCTACTCGTCGTTGCTCAAACTTACCACCAACATGAGCAAATCGTGCGCTTTAGAGACGCTAGCCGCCGACATAGCCCGTATGGAGTCGAATTCTGCGGAAGGTATAATGAAACATTCTGGCTATGCCATCACACGATAGCTCTATCACGCCATTATCACACTAGAGAACTTCTATTGTAGTTGCCGACAGTAATTCGAATCAGTCAAGACTACCATTTCTGGAAGCGATAGAGGGTGGAATCCTTCATCCTAGGCATCAATTCCTATAATAATTCTATCGATTCGCAAAGTGGACGCCACACATAGAAAGAATGGTTTATTAAGGGATACAAACACCACCTAAAAAGCTGAGCAATACGAACCAGCTTCCAAAACCAAGAGTGAACAGACCACCTCTCTCTCCCATTCCTATGAAATATACGACTACAGGGGCCAAATTCATCAAAGCCCATTCCCGCGGGTATGCGGGATACAGGCGGTGGACGTACCCACGATGTGGAGTTCATGATAAACCCTACCCGCCACATCGTGGGTATATCAGTGGGTAGAGAAAGCCCGTCTATCGTCGTGGGTATATCCGGATATCCGCTACCATTTCGCGCCCCATTTACCAAAATGCGCTCCACTGAGATCAGCTCATCTCACGAGGTCCTGTGAACTGCTTCTTTTTCTGAAGATAAACTTATGAAGCCTATGAAACTAGGTCATCGAGAAAATATACGGAATAGCGAGGGATAATCCGAAACCTAAGAAAAATTTTCAAGTTAATGGGCGAATTTTTCAATATTTCTCCCAGTTGGAGAGAATTCTGCAAATGTGGCCCCCTCATTCCCACTCCTATCCTAACTTGAACAAGTTTTTCACTCCATATTGACGGCGAGATCAGCGGAATGCTAAAAGAACAACTTTTCTGGACGTCTCTCAGGGTTTCTTTACCTTATCCTCGATTTGCTTGATGAATACGAGTCGTGCCCTATATCCACCGCGTGTGAGTCTTACTCTCCGGCACTTCTAACTATACCTTCTGCTCGATGAATCTGGGCCCAGAACGATCCCCTTCGTTAGATTCCCGACCATCAAACTTGATCAACTTGTGTTCACGATGTTCTAGGGGGTTTCAGGATGAAGCTCACAACCAGGAGCCAGATTCGTCATTCAGATTCGGACCAGATTCAACGACTTACATAACTTTAACAGAGAATTCATGGTAGAAAACTCAGATAATGCGGCTTATCGCTCACCATATCGCTTGATAAGTCGCGTTATCTGACGATGAGTTTTCCACGAATCCGAGCCGTGGCGATTGGCCACCGAAAGTCTGATAAAGGACTTGCTTGCAGTGGCCAGCCGATGAACAAGTCAGCGCTTTTTCCTTCCCGGACAAGTCTGGTACCAATTCACCGACTCCGGAGGGATGGAAGGCTTGGTTGGCCTGGGCGGGAAATCCGAACCTTAGAACCTGGTATCGGGTGCAGGCGACAGCCGGCGCCTCCTCCGACTGCTCTACACGCACCCCTTGTTTATTTAGTGATTCATGACGTAAGCCCAAGTCTACGTGGTACAACGACAACGAGAATAGTAGGTCCAGACAACACAGCCACAACCAAGAAGCGAAACACAACAAAAATGAAATAAAACTAGGATTACAAATGGGACTGAAAACTTAGGACACATCTGCAAAAGCAGTCTTACTGGCCTTTCCCCTGAAATAATTAAGTGACAGGCGCAGGAAGTTCTCGCTAATTATTTTATTGAGCAATGGAACTACTCTTAAAGAGAACAATTTTAAGAATTTTGCCCTAATCTGTTTCCTGGAGGAAGGAGCCCTGATTTTAATACTGAAACCTCTCGTTCTGGAATTATGTAGCAACCGAGAAGAAACCGCCTGAACAAATTAAGGCTTTCAGTGAGAAATTTGAAGGCTATAGCCATGTCATTCTGTTTTCTTCTGGAGAATAAACTGGGTAACCCAAATATTCGGCGTCTTGTCACTCCGTCCGGAATAAACTCATAAATAAGCCGGGACGACGCATGGCCAACTTGCGAGTGAAATTGTTTTGTGTAACCTTACAATATTATTTATTTATTTATTTCTGTACGATGCATAAGGCATACGTGATATAGGATGTAGTACAATACAAAACACCAATACAGGAAGAACAACTGTTAAATCTAGAAATGTAAAAGCTTGTTTCTAGCCATGTGCTTGAACAGCCTGTAATGTGCCGACGATCGAGGGACACAGGAGTTTAGCAAGATAAAGCTGGAACCAGCTCTACACGTGAAACTACATGACCTGGTATTCGTTTTGGGTACACCGTAAGATATTTTTTCTGAGCTGCCCCTAGTTCTAGATATTATTATACGATAGAATTTTGAAGCACCTACATCAATTAGGCCAGTCAGGAGTTTGAAAACCACACAGACATCAGTAAGTTTACGACGAGAGACTAAGGAATGCAACTTATATTCGCTATTTCTAGCTACAGGACGACGAGCTCTTATAGATCTACTACAAGCTATCCTAAAAAATAATTTGCGAGTGAAATTGTCTTGCACCTTTTCAAGAAGAGCGATGTCTTTTGATTTCGAAGGAGAAAAGACTGGTGAACCATACTCCACAATAGGGCGAATGTTTGACTTGTAAGCCCTAAGAAGCATGCCCTGATCCACTATAGAGAGAGCTTTGAATATAAGGAATGTTCGAGAAGACGCTTTATTGTAAATCATTTTGTAGTGCTCGGAGAAGTCAAGCTTATTGTCGTAGTGAAATCCTAAATCTTTGACGCGAGAAACGGGTGTTAATGAGTGATTTTTGATGCTATAGTTGGCGTCATAATCAGATTTACCCATCCTCATAAATACCGTTTTCTCAGGTGCTAGGGGGAGTCTCCATGTTTCAGACCACATCTGTGTAGCATCAAGGGCAGACTGAATAGACTCTATGTCACTTGGGCCTCTGATACTTCTATATATCTTTACATCATCTGCGAACTGCTTACAACTAACACCACATCCTTCTAAAATTACAGGTAGATCAGACGTATAAATAGCAAAAAGAATTGGGGACAGCACCCCACCCTGGGGCACCCCACTTGAAACAGGTTTAGTAGTGGAGAAGCTGTGAGCGACTTTAACCTGGAAACTCCTCTCTGTCAGATAGTCCTTTATCCAGCTGACTACTATAGGATGGAACTCCAAACTTTCAATCTTGTGTAGTAGCTTACTGTGGTCGACCCTATCGAAAGCCTTCGAAAAATCGAAGTAAATTACATCGCAACATCCTTTCTTATCCAAGTATTCAGTCCAGTCATTTATACATTCCAATAGATTAGATACTGCAGATTTGTGCGGCACAAACCCATGCTGATTACCAGGAATGATTTTGTTAATCTCTAAATGGGACATTATATGTTTTTTGAGAATTTTTTCAAAAATTCTGCAGAAGAAAGAGGTGATACTAATAGGCCTATAGTTATCAACAGAATTAGCCGGTTCTTTTTTGAGTAGCGGTGTTACAAAAGAATGTTTCCACCTTAATGGAACTTCCGACCAAATCAAAGATTGGTTATACAAATATGCTAATGGTTCGGCAATAACGTGAGCTATCTTTCGTACAAAAGCGGCGGGAATATGATCTGGGGTAATAGAATACGAGTATGGCAAATCATTGAGAAGTTTGTATACTGTTACACCATCACACCACGGAAAGAGAGACATAGGTATATTTACTGCAGCATTGAAGGTGGAATTGTTGTCATCACTTTGAATGAACACCTCAGCAAACTTATCTGCAAGTACGTTGGCTTTGTCCATATCAGAAAATGCCCTAGACTCTCCTTTTTGAAGACTAGGAATACTACATTTTGTTTTCATTCTTTTGTTTAGAAATTTGAAGAAAACTCTCTTATGATTAGAATAGATTATCCATTTTTCTAAATTTCTGTTGTACTTCTTCAGACGTGACTCAAATCTAAGAGAAAAACTACGAAACTTTTCCCAATCTCCGGCCAATTGAGTAATACAAGCCAACTTAAACAAACAGCTTCTATGTTCAACCATATTTTGGAGGTATTTCGGTAGGAAGGACTTAGAAGTTGGAACTTTTTTCCATGGCACAAACATATCAATAGAATGATGTAAGATAGCAAGAAACATTTCATATTTATCATTTACCGAAGCGGCCGTTTCAAAAGAAGATCTCCAATCAATACCATACAAATATTCATTCAACATTCAACCTACTGTAATCACAATATTATAATAAATATAAATAATATTAAGTAAACAAAAAGCCTTTATGCCTTATACTTCGATGGTATTAAGACGGTGCAAAGAAGTGCACGTTTTTATTTTATTGGTTTCAACACTACTTTTTTAATGAACTGAGACTTTTCATAAGGTGTTGAAGGTTGTTGGAAAGCTTATTATATGCGCTTTCTAAGCACATATAGGATTTGATTGAAGTCGCTAATTTGAAAAAATTGGTTTTTATTCTTGGATGTCTAAACGCAGTTCTCGTCAAATCTACCTTTACGAGTTGAAACTGGGCAGGACATCCGCTCAAACCGCTCGAAATATCAACAGTATGTATCAAGATATGGGACCGAGAAAGTATCAACAAATGCACAGTTCCAAAAGGTTGGTGCCGGCAACACCAGCCCCAAAGACGTACCACATGGCAGCCTTAGATGACGATCCATTGAAGGCGTTAGTCGACGCTGATCCGCACAAAACCACGCGAGATATTGCCGAGGACATCGACTCGATTACTCTACAGTTGCTCGCCATTTGAGGCAAATTGGGAAGACCAAGAGGCTGAATTGACCGAGGGTCAGAAAATCGTCGTTTTGAGAAATCGTCGGCCCATCTTTGGCGCAGCGCCAATGATCCTTTTCTGGAACGGATTGTGACCCGCGATGAGAAATGGATACCTTATGACAACAGGCAACGTGTGCCTAGTGGTTGGACCAAAAGAAGCTCCCCGTCGTCACCTAAGGCCGGAAAAATTTGACGAAAATCACCTTTAGACATCTGAATATAACAACCAAATTATTTTTTAAATAGATGACTTGAATCAAACTCCACACACATATTTAGAAAACGCATAGAATAAGCTTTCCAACAATTTATAAAACCTTATGAAAAAGCTGTAGTTTATTTCAAAAGAAAATAGTGTGGAAACCAATAAGGTAAAAGACGAACTCCATTACATTGCACCAATGTCATAACACGGCCTTTGCGCGTAAATTTGCGTGTGGCTTGTGCGGTTGCGTCGTCTCTTTTCCCTCACGCCTCATTACATGTCGAGTTGGTTGCGAAAACAGCCTATATGAATGGAAGCGGAGCTTCACATATCATTTGTCTCCAGAATTCGACTTCCTGAGTGGTTTTTAGTTTGGAACTGAACCTAGATGAATCTTAACCAAACATCACTTGTTCGGGAAGGGACTCCAGGGTGCGTACCATCCAAGCTGCTCGTGTGGGAACTGCTTTCGTCGCTAGGGGGAGTCCGCGGCTGGACTCTGCGCTCTTCGAGCGGCGAAGAGCGAACCGCTGGAAAATGCTCAAAAAACGCCTCAAAATTGCTTACACTTCAAAGCTCCTTGGAGATCAAGTATCCAGTTGAAAGGCAAGTAAGCCACTACGCATGAGAACCGAGCCCCCAACCTTCCTCGCAGAAGCGACGCCACTATCCACTGCACTACGATCCGCTTTGACTTGAGTGCCATCGCCGGCGCACAAGACATCGACCGAACGTGGCAACATGGACGCCGACGCGCAATCTCTAAACTAGGAGGGCGCAGACAGCAGATTACGGTGTAGAAAATCATTTCTATGCAACTTCACCAGCCACATGCAAACTTACGCGCAAGGGGCGTGTTATGACATTGGTGCAAAGTAATGGAATTCTTAAAAAAAGCTGCATTTCTTCTGCACTAACCTAATAGTAGTGCGAGAAATTATTCTTCGGTCGCTGACCTCACAATCTCTCCTTGGTTAAGCGAGTGGCGAGCTGTGCCAGCAGCTTCAATGAGGTGTCGAATGTGCTTTACTCCTCTCAGAATGAGAATCAGAATCTCCTAGGAGAACGGTCTCTGGTCGGGCGGCCGCAAATCCTTGGCCTTCGCCCGAGGACAATTACCGCTTAATTCAATGCCGGCTGTCGGGTGTGCACGACCTCAGAATGCCCGCAAACGCATCTCCGACCTCATTCTGAGTCGCCCTCGCTGCTATCGACCGCCGTCGAGTGTGGTGCCGTTTTCACACCTACGGATGGACCACCACGGAAGTGGCCGGAGCGTCGACCACCCACGACGGGCCGAATCGATCGAGGAGCTGGTCCGCTTAGCACCCCGGGGCCCGGGCGAAGCGGCGGAGTAGGTGGCGAGCAGACTCTGGAATACTTGCGACTCTCTCAAACACGCTCTCTCCGCGCCTCGAGGATCGGCATTTCAACGAAAAAGACACGCAACACACGGACAGGCCCGACGGCGACGGCGGCGCCCGAGAGAGCCGGACGGCGCCAGAGTGCCAGCGTGCTGCTCGAGTACAGAGATCGCTGGCCACACTATACAGCGTGTCCTGAGAAATGTGAGAAAGTTTGAACGATGATAGCTTTGCTGCCAGTAAAGGCACTGAAGAAGTTAAGCGCTCATATGAAAGCGCAGAAAATAGAAATGCTCTGACATTTGAGAGGTATGGATTGTGATAGTGATTGCGCCGGGCACTCGTCTGAATTCCTGAATTTGACATTTGATTGTGTTGATTGCATTTCTTTCGCTTCTTTACTCAAGTAATTATCATATACCCTGTAAAGGGCCAAAAGGTGAAGCAGGATATAACTACTATCTCCTACTAAAATGGCTTCTTGCACCTGTAACAACTTCCATTCACTTCTTGCTTGAATATTTGTCGCAATTTCTCCACTCGGTGCCCTATAGATTGACTTGCGCCTCTTTTAAAGCTTAAAACATAAAAACACACGGCAGTTTTCGACAAAACATAGTTAATACATATTAATACAAGGTTGTTCATTCCTGAACATATACTAAAAGGGCGTGTGGAGCGCAGTCGGAGGAGGCGCCGACTATCGCCTGCACCCGATACCAGGTTCTTGGTCCAGATTTCTCGCCCAGGCCAACCAAGCCCTCCATCCCTCAGGGATCGGTGAATTGGTACGAGATTTGTCTGGGAAGGATAAAGCACTGACCTGTTCATCGGCTGGCCACCGCAAGTCATTGTATGGCCAAATACGCATTCAACTCGCCTCCATGACATCCCATAGAAGTGGAATGCGTGGCGCATCTCAAAGGGGATTGAATAACGCCGTCCTTTATCCTTTTAATACAAGGTTAGTGCTAAATGAAGCACAGCACAGGTTAATGTGGTCGGTTAATAGCAAGACTGTAACGAGCATTCAGCCCATGCACAACCAATCGATTCTGAAATATATGATTCATATGGGTGCATGGCACAACCTTGACACAGATTTTTAACTATCCTGTGCTTTCGTATGAGTCAAAACTCATACGAAAGCTTCAAAAGCTTCATTAGCAGCAACGTTAGAACCTTTCGAAAAGTAAAAGGATAAAGAATAAAGGACGGCGCTGCTCAACATTTTTTAGGACGCGCCACGCATTCTACGTCTACGGGATGTCGTGGAGGCGACATGAATGCGTATTTGGCCATGCAATGACTTGCGCTGAACAGTCGATGAACAATTCAGCGCTTTATCCTTCCCATACAAGTCTGGTACCAGTTCACCGACTCCGATTCGATGGAAACTTGCATGGCCTGTGGATGGGATCCAATCCATGAACCTGGTATCAAGTGCACACGACAGACGACACCTCCTCCGACCGCTCTCTACGAGCTCTTCTGCTTCTTTTCAAACAATATCTGCATTTTTCAAGATACCTTGCATCCCACCGCAAGCTTTAGCGTGTTTTTAAGTTCTCTCTTTTTTAAACTTTAAAAGAAGAAGAACTCAATCAATGTGGCCACTAAATAGAGAAGTGATGACAAGTATTCAAACGAAGCACAATCAATTGAGTGTGGAACACAAGGATTCATACGAGTGCGCGCCGCAATCTCTACCGCTCATGCGTGAGACAATTTCTGCTTTCTTGCGCTTTCATATGAATTTTTAACTTGTTCAAAACCTTTGTTGACAGCAAAAATATCACGTTTCAAAAAGGGCTTGCACTTTTTGGGACATCCTGTTGTTGCGCTCTTACAAAATTTTCGAATATTCGAATGGTCAGAACTTACAAACATTCGAATTCGAATACATTCCAAACCTCGATTTTTCTAAATCGAATATTTAAAATCGAATGAAAATCATTCGAATGCCTAGCGAGGGTCATTCGAGTATGACTACACTGTATGGTTGTACTTTTGAGAAAATTATTTGAACGGATGAATGTAGGAATGCACCCGATGCCGAAAAATTTCGAGAGAATTTACGCACGAATTTATTCGCTGGAAACTTTTTTATGATCGAAAATCGAATAAGCTCCATTTTTCGTTCATTCGAATATTCGAATAGTCCCAAGCATTTCTTCGAGTCAGACTCTGTGCCTGACGACGTAAGATTTATTCGATACTCGAATGAAATTATTGGATTTTCGAATACTACTGGAATATGGCTCTTTCAATACTAGAGTAGAACGAATATTCGAAAATCTAGGAATATCGGATGTTCGGTCACTGGAATAACTACAGTACCGGACATGTCTTTTGGTCATTGGCCGAAAAAGCCGCGCCGGCCAACATAGGCCGCTTTGGAGCGTTCCAAAGCGGCCTTTTTGAATAACTTCTTTAGAAACGAAATACTTGTGAAAATAAACATATATTTGAACTCAGCAGCTCAAGCTCTATCTTTTGGTATATAAATCTCAGTAGAGTTGAACAATGCATATAGGCCCGACAGAATCAATCGAGTAGGCGCGGCGCGACAACCTGTAGAGCGAGCGTTTGGGGGAATTTTATCGGAAAATTTTCAGCCGTCCTAATAAGAAATTGCTCTAAGACTGTCTAGCTTGCATTTGGAGTGCGCCGTGCACAATGCATATATTATCGAACCTATCAATCGAGTGGGAGCGACCGCTTGCAAATTGCACGCGCGGCCGTGTTCGGAGCGCAATAACTCTGTCAGGTCCGAATCGTTTCGGCTGCAACTCGTGGGTCTTGTAGGCAGTAAAACGTTGTAGTAGCAGGCTAAAGTCGAACGGTGTAGCTTATGATTAGGTAAAGTTACAGGGGCGCGAATATGCAGGTGAGGCTTGCGTGACGCATTTTTTCCGATTTCGGTGGACCACTGCGAGAAGACGCGGCGGGCTAACGGCCTCAAAAATGCGTATGCGAGCAGTACAATAAATGTACTTTACGAGGACTTGCTCACAACTCCCTAGTTTCCTGAAGTGCCTTAGCCCCATCTGCCAATTTAGAGTGGCGGAAGATAGCGGTTAGAGTTTCTTGAGTCCTTGCACGCCCAGATTTGAGTTTTCGACACTCGCAATGGCACTGCTCTGTTCAGTGTGAAAAGCGCTATCGAATGGTGTCAATTTCGGCCGATTTTGGAAACATCGATTTTTCGACAATTTCGCAACGAGGACGAGACCGCTCCAGCCGTCGCAGACGGACGATGACGTCATCAACAATCGATGTTTTCAAAATTGGCCATGCTTGATACCGTTTGATAGAACTTTTCCTACTGATTTCAACGGTGTTACTAGGAGTATCGAGAACTGTGATCTGAGCGAATAAGAGCGCGGAGAACATCGACCCTCGTCTTGCCAAATAGGACGGAAGGGCGTGTTCGGAGCGCAATAACTCTGTCAGATCCGAATCGTTTCGGCTGCAACTCGTGGGTCCTTGTAGGCAGTGAAACGTTGTAGTAGCAAGCTAAAGTCGAACGTTGTAGCTTATGATTAGGTAATGTTACAGGGGCGCGAATATGAAGGTTAGCCTTGTGTGACACGATTTTTTTTTTCGGATTTCAGTCGATCTCTGCAGGAAGACGCGGAGACCTAACGACCTCAAAATGCGTATGCGAACAGAGCACTTGAGGTACTTTACGGTGACGGGCTCAGAACTTCTCACCTGCCTAAACTGCCTTAGCCCCATCTGCCGTTTTAGGGCGGCGGACTTAGCGGTTGAAGTTTCCTGCCCTCTTACTTGCCCATTTGGGTTTCCGACACTCCCAGTAACACCGTTTTGTTCATAACGAAAAGCTCTATCGAATGGTGTCACTCCCGACCAATTTCAAAAATTGATTTTTTTGACAATATCGAGGACGTGGGCGCCCTAGGGCCTCTACAGAGTCTCGCGGCAGCACCACGAGAACTCGTCCATATCGCTCCCGCCGCAGTGGGGACCCACGCTGCCACTGTGGTGGAAGCCGTGGCGCGGACGAGTTGTCGCGGAGCCGCCGCACGCAAAGGTCCCCGAGGGCTGCCGCAGTTCACGGCGGCAGCCCTCGGGAAATTGGCCAAATTTTCATCGTGCAAACTTCGGTACAAAATCGCCTAGGGGTTATTTGGGGCGCTGATTAGGAATCCGACGTCCGTTTCTGAAAAATCCGTCGACTTCAGCAGGTTACTTCCTGTTTGAGGGTGGTCGGGTCAGGATCACCGATTTTGCTCAAAATTCGTGTAGGGTCGGGGACTTATTCGGGGTGCCGAAAACGATGCCGAAGTACATTTGGACGATTACGGCAGGAGACCACTTATACCGATAACTGAGGGTGATCGGTGATCCTGACCCGACCACCCTCAAACGGGAACTAACCTGCTGAAGTCTACGGATTTTTTCAGAAACGGACGTCGGATTCCTAATCAGCGTCCCAAATAACCCCTGGACGATTTTGGACGAAGTTTGCACGATGAAATTTGGCCAATTTTCGAAAACACCGGTTTCGATGACGTCATCGCACGCGCAGCTCGGCCTAGGGCACCCACCTCATCGATATTGTCAAAAAATCAATTTTTTGAAATTGGTCGGGAGTGACACCATTCGATAGAGCTTTTCGTTATGAACAAAACGGTGTTACCGGGAGTGTCGGAAACCCAAATATGGGCAAGTGAGAGGGCAGGAAACTTCAACCGCCGCCCTAAAACGGCAGATGGTGCTAAGGCAGTTTAGGCAGGTGAGAAGTTCTGAGCCCGTCACCGTAAAGTACCTCAAGTGCTCTGTTCGCATACGCATTTTGAGGTCGTTAGGTCTTCGGGTCTTCCTGCAGAGATCGACAGAAATCCGAAAAAAAAATCGTGTCACACAAGGCTGACCTGCATATTCGCGCCCCCGTAACTTTACCTAATCATAAGCTACACCGTTCGACTTTAGCTTGCTACTACAACGTTTCACTGCCTACAAGACCCACGAGTTGCAGCCGAAACGATTCGGATCTGACAGAGTTATTGCGCTCCGAACACGCCCTTCCGTCCTATTTGGCAAGACGAGGGTCGATGTTCTCCGCGCTCTTATTCGCTCAGATCACAGTTCTCGATACTCCTAGTAACACCGTTGAAATCAGTAGGAAAAGTTCTATCAAACGGTATCAAGCATGGCCAATTTTGAAAACATCGATTTTTGATGACGTCATCGTGCGTCTGCGACGGCCAGGAGCGGTCTCGTCCTCGATGCGAAATTGTCGAAAAATCGATGTTTCCAAAATCGGCCGAAATTGACACCATTCGATAGCGCTTTTCACACTGAACAGAGCAGTGCCATTGCGAGTGTCGAAAACTCAAATCTGGGCGTGCAAGGACTCAAGAAACTCTAACCGCTATCTTCCGCCACTCTAAATTGGCAGATGGGGCTAAGGCACTTCAGGAAACTAGGGAGTTGTGAGCAAGTCCTCGTAAAGTACATTTATTGTACTGCTCGCATACGCATTTTGAGGCCGTTAGCCCGCCGCGTCTTCTCGCAGTGGTCCACCGAAATCGGAAAAAATGCGTCACGCAAGCCTCACCTGCATATTCGCGCCCCTGTAACTTTACCTAATCATAAGCTACACCGTTCGACTTCAGCCTGCTACTACAACGTTTCACTGCCTACAAGACCCACGAGTTGCAGCCGAAACGATTCGGACCTGACAGAGTTATTGCGCTCCGAACACGGCCGCGCGTGCAATTTGCAAGCGGTCGCTCCCACTCGATTGATAGGTTCGATAATATATGCATTGTGCACGGCGCACTCCAAAGGCTTGCTGGATAGGTTTGGAGCAATTCCTGAGTAGGGCAGCTGCAAATTTGTGATAAAACTCCCCAAACGCTCGCTCTACAGGATGTCGCGCTCACTCGATTGGTAGGTCCGATTCTGTATGCATTGTTCACGGCGCACTCCAAACGCAAGCTAGAAAGTCTTAGAGCAATTTCTTATTAGGACGGCTGGAAATTTACGATAAAATTCCCCAAACGCTCGCTCTACAGGTTGTCGCGCCGCGCCTACTCGATTGATTCTGTCGGGCCTATATGCATTGTTCAACTCTACTGAGATTTATATACCAAAAGATAGAGCTTGAGCTGCTGAGTTCAAATATATGTTTATTTTCACAAGTATTTCGTTTCTAAAGAACTTATTCAAAAAGGCCGCTTTGGAACGCTCCAAAGCGGCCTATGTTGGCCGGCGCGGCTTTTTCGGCCAATGACCAAAAGACATGTCCGGTACTGTATTCGAATAAATTATTCTTACGTTTGTTCGTTCGAGCGCAACTATACTATACTGGCTACCTGGCCAAGGTTGAGCTACACGGTTCGACCCCTCGGTGATGGCCTTGCAGCATTCGATCCCGTCCAGCTGTCCAGATTCTGGACAAGCTGCCTTCGAAACACTAGAGCCCTGGGCCTGAGCAGACAAACAACAACTGCCAGTCGACCAGGAAACATTTCAGGCCGGCGCTGAGATGATCATTGAACAACTCGACACGTAAGATTCCGACGATAAGCTCTCCATAGAGATCGGCCCCGATAAGCGGAAATCGGTGATTTTTTTCAATTTTGAAAACCATCAGAGACTTCACCGAAAGCGTTAGGATCTCCGACAAATGCACTTCATTGTGGTTAGTAGAGTTCCCTTGTGGGAGACGGGGGTCGGACTCACCAACGAAGGAATGCAGTGTAGAAGGGAGAAATATATCTACAATATGGCATTCATCCTTTATAATACCTTACCCGATCACTTTACCGCCAGGTAGAAAATATTTGACGAAACTTGTGCGTATCTCCGCATACCCACAAGGATTTATTTGCCCTTACCCAATAGATGGGCGCCTGTAGTGCAGTTGGAAAGGTGCCGGCTGTCGCGTGCACCCGATACCAGCTTCCTGGCTCGGATTTCCCGCCTAGACCAGCCAAGCCTTCCATTTTTCAGGGATCGGTGAACTGGTACCAAATTCTGGGAAGCAATATGCGCTCAGTCTGGCCACCGCAAGTCATTGTATGGCCAAATACGCATTCAACTCGCCTCCACGACAGCTCGTAGAAGTAGAATGAGTGGTGCATCCTAAAAAGGATCAAATGACACCGTCCTCTCTCCTTCTTTATCCTTTATTTACCGCAAGTTATTTTCCGGCATCGATGTTCGAAGCTACGATTATCGGACTGAAAATATAGTTGATGGAAAGTGCGAGGGTAACTGACCGACCACGATTTCACGGTTCCCGTTTTTTAATTTTTTGCGGATGTTTCAACCAAGGAACCTCTTTTTATTCGGAACGTGGCTGTTGAATCTTTATGCTCATTTCAGTGCAATGTTTTTGCTTCATAGTTCTGACAGAAATTTTAAGTAAACGAAGCTGTTACTTAAACTAAGAGCTAGCTAAAAATTTGGAAGAAATCGCTCACTTTTCAGGTGGAAATCTCCATGCGAGTGACATGTAGACTACCACTCACCACTAATCGTCAGTTAAATATCGCAACACGTTGAACGGATTCATGGCGCAATATCAGCAGAAGATCTTTTGCTTTTTTACGTTTCAAACCAATCTATAAAACCTTGATGTATCAGGTTGGAAATAGTTTTTTCATTTTTTTCAAAGATTTTATTCTTCACAACTGCAAAGTGAAATCAATTGAGATAAACTCCATTTTGTTCCACTACACTTCTCCAAAGACTGGGTACTTTTCTACTTCCTCTCGCTTAAAGGACCGCAGTTCTGGAGTCGTACCATTGCTGAATCCAATTTTTGAGGTCTTCATCCGTTTCAAAATATTTCTCTCCAATTTCTTGCTTGAGAGTACAGAAGAGATAGTAGTCGGTGGGGGCGAGGTCATGGCTATACGGTGGATGTGGCATTACCTCCCAGCCCAGCCCCATTATTGTTTCTCTTGTGAGTCTTGCAACATGTGGTTTTGCACTAAGTGTCTGACAAGGCATGTGGAATCCTAGCTCCAAATTTCCATGCAAAGCCAAGACCCTTCAGATGGATTCCGACTACCTAAGAGACACTTCGAGCTTCTCTGCCAGTTGACGTGTCGTCTGCCTACAATCGGTATGAAGAAGACGGAGTAGTTCAGTGTCGTCCAATTCAGTTGGCCTTCCTGACCTTGCTTTGTCCTCGAGTGAATAATCTCTCTTTAAAAACTTTCCGAACCACTCGAAACAGGCGCGATGAGTAGTAGATCCCAAGCCATATACATATATGGTTAATTTGCTCGGCTGCCTGACGTGCTGCAGATCCTTCAATGAATTCATGAAGAATGCCATGCCGAAAATGGCCATGAGGTAGATCTGGCATCTTGAGTCCGGAAGACTGGGTGGATAACGAAGTACAAGAAGGGTCTTAACCTGTGTCCGCGTGCGAACGGTAGACAAGTGTGATAGGTGTGAAGTCAGCAATCAATACTGGCTAGTTTGTTCACAAGGAGAACGGTAAAAAAACTTTTCAAAGTGTGAAGAGACTTTTTTCCTACATAATAGCTATCTGCGTAGTAACTTTATGACTGTTCAAATAACGATAACCGTTTCTGGGACACCCTTTGTACAGAGTGCGTGGCCTATACTGCAGCAGTTTGAATAGCAAGCGAACTGCGGCCCTTGTTGCACGCCGTTTCCTGTTTGTTCTCCATTATTCGATCCGGACTAGTTTTCGTTGTCTGGAACTCGTCGACAGCTTCGGTAAACAAAGAAGCTCTAATCACGCACCAGCCCTGCTCGTGAAATGCTCCAAAAAACGCCGTTCGAGTTCGTCTGAAAGACGCCAGGCAGACCGACTTCGTAGCGAAGCCCACAACAACGAGGAGAATACCCTCAAAAGCCTTTAGTTCACTTGAGCTCGGGTTCATTGACGGCTGGAGCTAGTGGCCAACACGATTTTTTTTTTCAATTTTTGCCGCTTATGTAGGACGAAAAAAACCTTTTTTGTGGCACAAAGCCGACTATACTCGTGCTCGTATCACATGCATGATCTACACATAGCCCCACAGGGTTTCCTTTGAGGAGATCTGGGGCCGGATTCACTGGATTCATAAACGAATTACAGCAATTTAACAAAGAAATTAAGTCGAAATCCTTGATAGCGCGGCTTGTTGCATATCAGCGACTTCGGCTGTAATTTCTCTATTAAATTGCTGTAAGTCGTTGATGAATCCGGTGCCTGATTTGTCACAGAAATCAGTGCCAGCGTTTGTCGACTACTATTCGATGAGCGATCCGAGAAAAGCACACAATCTCGATCGATACTCTGCTCTCGATACCGCGTTTTTTTTTTACTGACTGCGCCACGGCACTTCGAGCTACTAATGCATTTTCAACTTTCACTACGGTCAAAACATAAAAATTCACGACTCTTTTGCGCTAGTTGGCCTCTTCATGTTGACCTCGTGACGAGCTTAGCAAATCCTTAAAGAGACGACTATGCCGCGGTTCAAATAGGATTCGACATGGCCACTTCTTCATGTTATGTTATTTCAAGAATTCAAGATTGATGGACCAACATAATCGCCTCGAAAACTCGCCCTTCAGATGAATAATTTTTCTTTTGAATCAGCTTGCAGTTTTTAAGAAAAAAAAAAGGCCTGCGAAAGAATCAAATAAAGCCCTTCTGTGTCAAGGAATAAAGGCCTAGTCATAGAAGCACACCATCCATCCTTTTGACGGTATTTCTCATGGTCAGTAAATTAAGTAAAGGACTGAAGTTCAAGGTGGTCTTAGCGTTTTTTCCGTTCATCCCAGGCCAGCCTATTTATTTCAGCCATGGCCTCAGACTTTCTTTCTTGACAATGTTTGGGCTAGAATTTTTAACGACGCTGTTTTGCCTTACTACACATGACTTAGTGGAAGCCGTTAGCAAAGTCGATTCACTTCAGGAGTTGGCCCAGTCATTGCAGAACAACTTTCCTCTAGAGAATAAAATCGACTACACCTGAAGCCACAGAACGATAGCGGCCCGAAAAGGTCTCCCCCAGATGGAAACCTCACCGATTCGTCCAAAAAATCAGCGTTTATCGACTTCCATTCAACGAAGGTCTGGAGAGAGACACACACTTTCGATCTTAGTTTTGCCCTGGATACCGCGTTTTTGGGCGTAGCGTTTTTAGCGCAACCAGAGGAGGCGCCGACTGTCGCCTACACCCGATACCTGGTTCTGATTTTCCGCCCGGGCTAACCAAGCCTTCCATCCCTTCAGGGTCGGTGAATTGGTACCAGACTTGTCTGGGAAGGATAAAGCGCTGAATTTTCATCGGCTGGCCACCGCAAGTCATTGTATGGCCAAATACGCATTCAAATCGCCTATACGACATCCCGTAGAAGTAGAATGCGTGGCCCATCCCAAAAGGGGATTGAGTAACGCCGTCCTTTATCCTTCATACCGCGTTTTTCTTTCCAGCTCTACCACAGTACAACCAAGATGCATTTTCAGCTGACCATGAGACACCTCTTTCACTAAAGAATCAGCGGAAAGCGACTTCTATACATTATTCCAACATTTCGTCGGCACCGTATTCTCCTTAAAAATTCGCCCTTCAGATGAGCATTTCTTCATTCAATTCAATTTTCATCAATTTGCAGATTTTTTAAAAAGAAGGATCTCCGTAATCAAATCACTGTGACGTCGAACAACCAATAACCGAATCATGGGAACACACCATAGATTCTATCCTGCTAATAGTTGTGCCCAGTAAGTAAAGGAACCTCACGTGGCCCCAGCATCTTCTCGATCACCCAAGGCAGCTGTCAGTATTTTAGCTCGACCTCATTTTTCTGCAATTTTTGGACCAGAAGCGTAAAAGACATTGTTTTTCCACACTAAACACGACCAAATGGAAGCCCTCAGGAAAGCGCATTCACTTCTGAAGCTGACAAAATCATAGGAGATAACTCTCTTGAGGAATAAAACCTACTAGACTCGAACTACAAATGACCTTAAATGAGATTCCTTTCACATGTAAATCGTACTGATTCGTCGTATAAATGAATGCCATAGTTTTCCGGCTGCTATTCGACGAAAGTTCTGAGAAAAGCACACTTTTGATCGATATTTTATCCTCGACACCGCGCTGGCTACCGACTGCGCTACAGTAGATAATGGTAAGCAAGGTGTATTTTTCAACAGAGACACCTCTTCCTCTGAGGATAAAAAACACAATTACAGGAGTCTCGCGCTATTGGCATACACACGTCATTCTAACATTTCAGGAAACCACTTTCTTGAAAAATCGTCTTTGAGAAGAACATTTTTTCCTTAATTTAACTGGTTTCTTTAAGAAAAAAGGAGCTCCGTAATCAAATAAAGCACTCTGACCTCGAAGAATCAAGAATCTAGCCATAGGAACACATCATCAATCTTTCCGACGGTTTTGCCCAGTGAATAAAGTAAAATACGGCCTTCAGGTGGCCTGCCTTAGCACCTTCTCCGTTCTACCCAAACTCAGGCTCTTTTAGTCTCTGACCTCGATCTGAATTTCTCTGCACCAGACCAGAAGCGCAAACGACATTGTTTTTCCACACTAAACACGATCAACTGGAAGTCTTTAGGAAAGCGGATTCACTTCTAAAGCCGGCAAAATCATAGGAGAAATCATTCATAGGAGGAATAAAACCTACTAGATAAACCTCGAACTTCAAACTCCGACCTTAAATAAGGTTGTTTTCACATGGAAACCGTACTGATTCGTCGCATAAATGAATACAATAGTTTATCGGCTGCTATTCGATGGAAGTTCAGAGAAAAGCACACTTTTGATCGATATTTCACCTTCGACACCACACTTGCCACCGACTGCGCTACGATAGATAAGGGCTATTTTTCAACATAGACATCTTCTTCACTAAAGACAACCCACAGAAACTCACGACTTTTTCGGGCTAATAGGCTTCTACCTACTTGCTATTTTAACATTTTAGCAGCGGTGGACCACCATACTCGCCTTGAAAACTCTCCACACAAATGAATATTTTTCTTTCAAATCAATTTCCAGATTAAGAAAATGGAAATTCCGTAACCACGTAAATCACTCTGATGACGAGCAACCAAGAACCTAGTCGTTGGAACACACCACCGATCCTTTTGACGGTTTGCCCAGTAAGTAAGGAAAAGAGCGGGGTTACAGGTGGTCTTAGCGCCTCCACCCTCTGTCGTCTCTGACCTCGACCTCATCCCCACATTCTGCAAATTTTGGACCAGATTCGCAAACAACACCGTTTTTCCACAGTAAACACCACCAATTAGAAGATTTTAGCAAAGCGGATTCACTTCTGAAGTCAGGAGAATCATAGGAGAAAACATTCTTGTGGAAAAAACATATTCGAGTCGAACTACAGATGACACCAAAGAATTTCTCTGAGATCCACGACTTTTTCGGGCTTACGGGCTTCTACTTGATATTTTAACGTTATATAATACCAGAGGTGGACCAACGTACTTGCCTTGAAAACTTGTTCTTCAGATGAATATCCTTTCTTTTGAATCAATTTTCAGTTTAAAAAATGGACCTACACAATCAAATAAAGCCCATTGACGTCGATGAATAAAAGATCCTAGTCCCTGGAATAAACTACCCATCCTTCCGACGGTTTTGCAGCTAAGCAAAGAACGGTGTTTCAGGTGATCTTAGCTCCTACCCAAAGCCGGCCTCTGCCAGTCTCTGACCTCAATCTCCATTTCTCTGCAGTTTTTGGACTCGAATCGTTAACGACAAGGTCACTCTGTCGCCGATCGATGGGGCTGCGATCGATTTCGACTACGTTTCTTCAAACACTCCACCACACCACCACGTCGCCGACACCTCCGTCAACCGGCCGACGGATGGACGGACGAGTCAACTAACCAGCCAACCAGCCAGCTAGGCAGGTAGAATCAAATAGACAGACACGTGTGCGTAGAAGATGTTTACTTCTCTTCTGTAGCGATCGATATGAAAATCGAACGTCATTTTTTTCATGAAAAATTACAAATATATCACATTTAAACAATGAAAACAACGAAGAAATACGTTAGAAAGAAGGAAAGAAGAAACTCAAATGACGACAGTGAACAACGAGCTCAGCAAGCAGATGACAACGGATGGAGATACAGAAGAATACAATGAATGATCATCGTCAGTAGGACGACGAAGGCAATCGTCTTCATTCTGACATCGTCGTGCGACTGCTGCTGTGTGATCTACAACTGACTGAGTGAGAAAGACTTGCGGATTCAGGCCAGGATTCTCTCATTGTTCCACTCTCACTGATTTTTTGTACACAGTTTTTCTGGACACGTTTTACAGTTTTTATGTACATTTTTTCTTCTTCTTCTCGGCTTTTCTGAACGAAGACGACGTCGACCACTACGCACCTACGCATCTACGCACACACTGCACTTCTTCTATGAATAGGAGGAGGCAAAGGGGTGTAGTAGCAGTAGCTGGGGTCCTTCGGGGGCATCGAGAGAGCTACCACCTACCTACACAGACACGCATACAATGAAATATTACACACACGTCCTGAAGACGTTGCGGGACCAGCCCAGCTGAGCAATACACGAGAAAGCTATTCGGGAGAGAGGGCGAGGGGTTCTCGGGAGCGGGTAGGGGGGAAGCTACTGGACACACACAGCACACCTGAGCACAGGAGCCGTTTCACACAGACCGACATACACCCGCGTTCTACCCAAGAGGACGGGGGAAGGCATTGGACACGTACACAGCGGTCCTGACAGCCGGGGAAATACACGCACACACCGTCGTCGTACCGTACCCTCCTTTCCCATCAGGTGACGGGACGAGACGGGACGGGACGACAAGAAGACACTTCTTCGCCACTCACTCACTCACAACACCACCACTATCTTCACCACGGTTTGTTCGAGCCATCTGAACCGCAGACGCACTCCGTAGACGAGCATGGTGTGCGATGGTGATCGCGTCCTGGCCCAACGGCTCCCACTGATCCACCGTATGATCGGGAGTGAATCGGCACACACGACGATCACCATCCACGACCTCGGACTCGCGGCTGCTCACGGCTCAGATAGCTACTACGGACGACTCTAACCTTCTTCTTAAGGGCAAGGACGACGTGTCAGTCATCGTGGATCGTGCGTCTACCGTCCGTGCGCCTCCATCTGGTCCACCGTATGACCGGAAGTTTGAGGACAGCTCACGCACGATCCACAGATGCACTTACGCCATCCGCCACCACTCTCTACGCGGTCGAGGGTGAGTGAGAGAAGAGAAAACAACTCATACTAGCGAAATAAGAAAAATCACGTTAGATGAGGAATAATAACGAAAACTCAACAACTGGAAAAATCCTTACGAACAACAAGGCTTGACGTGAATAAGACCTTATACAGAACCCGAAAACGTCGGCGCATTCGACGACGACGTGGAGGAAATTCTGCAGCTGCAACGATCCGCTCCGGCTGGCTGACTGGCTGGCTACTGCGACGTCCTCGAAACAACGGCAGGGGCAGCAGCAGCACATCTGCTTGACGGGCGACGAATCGAATACACTAGCGAAGTTGAGGCAGACGTGTGGTGAATGTGTGGCGATGTGGTGATGATGGCCGACTTGATGATGATGAAGAGGAAGAACATCTTCCTGTCTCACCGTTCAGAATCGAAGCATCTGACGAGAATGGGGTGTGGCTGGGCGGCTGGCAGGCGTTAGTGCCGTGTCTTCTGCGAATGCGACAGCAGAATAACGGCGGGACGAACGGCTCAGCAGAATCGTCGTGGTCGTCGTCGTTGTCGACGTCGTCGTCGCAGTGCGTGTGCTGCTAGAGATGTAGACGACGGACGAGAAGGGCGGCAGGGAGGGAATATGTACAGACAGGCGGCTCTGCTGCTACTCGACGACCCGACGACGTTGCAGAAATGCCGGCGGAGTCGAGCTCTCCACGTGGGTGGTGGTCGGCTGCGACTGCGAGGACATAGCGTGGGAACCGTCGCGGTGGCCACGCCTCCAAATAGGATGCGACGTGACCACCGACGACGACGAGAAACACCGACAGGGGACGGCGCTGTCGGCCTCCGGCCCCTCCTCGCTTATATACGCGAGGGGGCGTGACCAGGGGCGCCCGCGACCGCACGCACCCGCCTCCCGTTATCGCCAGCCACCACCCACAGCCCAACCGTTCGGGAGATCCGTGTTCCTTGCCGGCCTTCTTCTTGATAACACTGGACCTAGGCTATCGATCGATGCCTTCAGGCTATTGATCAGCGCACTTCTGGAGTAAGAAGACCTCCTTCTGTATGTTCTGGGAGCAGTGGACTATTTGAGGCTGAGTTTTCCGTGCCCTTCTGTCGGAATTGAATCATTATCTTCTGTTCAAAGCAGCCACATGGCCTTTGGATCGGAGATCGAAATACCTTCTGGGGTCGCTTTCTGCTTGTACTTCTTCTTTCCCTCCTCGCCTGTGCAACTTTGCTCTTCCTATACCGCTTCCTTCCCTTCTCCATCACTTCCTGCTTCTACCCTATCTTCCGCCTAGCGTCTATTTCTTCCCAAAATCTGGCTCTGTTTTGGGCGATGTCGTCTCCTATCAGGAAGCTCTCCAACGGTGCGGTACATATAGGGCTTTTGCCCTATCGTGCCCTTAGGCGTGGCAGCGAAGCCCATGGCCATTGAAAGCGCTGATGTACCACCCATACTTATTGTGGAAGTCACACCATGATTTTCTACGGTGTTGGAGCCCCACGGCTACTGCAAAGATCATGCTACTTCTTGGGTGGTCGTCTTTTTACATTTCTTTTTCTTTTTCTTCTTCTTCCTCCTCCTCCTGCTTCTTCAATTGCCTAGTGTCTAATCCTCAGAATCTGGAGCTATTTTGAGCGATTGTTATCTCCTATCAGGAACCTCTTCAGCACTAGCGATGCGGTACATGTCGGGCTTTTGCCTAGCAGTGTGTGGTGGCGTGGCATAGAAAGCACCGAGCATATTAGCATCCATTCACCTTGTACATAGGAAGTGCAAGATGAGTGCATGGCTCATTCTAGGCGAAATGCTGTTTCCTTTGTCCTTTACGCTTTGCACTTTTCTACAGGTCATTCGATTGGGCTGATTAACAGTTATATTCGGGCTTGGTTGTAAAGTTACTTTTGTGGTGATTAAAGATCTCGGTACTTAATGGAATATTGGCCCCTGGAAATGTAAGAGACTTCGGAAGTTGGTTCATATCGTGTCTTTGTGTCGAAAGTGACCATCTTCTGGGATGCATTCCCTTACCCTCTCTGAGCTCTCCCCCGTTTACGCGTCTGAAAACACAAAACCTAAAAAACAACCTCTGGAAGCGCACAGGGCAACATCTCAGCAAGTACCAAACTTAAAATTCTAACCGTTGCTTGAAGGACAGTAGCATAATCTGCTCCGCTGGCGGCTTCTACAAAATCCTTCACAAAAAAAGACAACAATAGGGCGAACTTCGACGTTGATCGAGGTTACTTTTGGAGTGTGCCACGCACCTGACTTCGCTGAGGGGCATCTGTAGAGTACATTGGGAGGCTAGATAGTAGATTGGAGCCCTAAAGGTGCAGACCACAGTGTTTGCTTTTCACATCATGCCAGCCACCAATTCACGACCCTGCTGGCCAAAATGCTTGGTTGATCTGCGCGAGGATCGAGCCCACGGTCGACGTATTCATGATGAAATCAAGAGCTTCGGCGCTATCTCTATCCTGCAACGGAAAATGTTGGACACAAGCGAACGCTAGAAATATCGTATCGATCGAAATAACATGATGTAAAGCTATGTTCGTGGTTAAAGGCAAACATTTGGAGACAGAAGTCAAACGCCCTACATCGCGAAACAGATGAACTAGCAGCGGAGAGCCAAATTTGGCTTCAGCCAGTCCTGCACGGTACACTTATCGCCCACGCATTCGAAAGTGCACACGTTCATCATCGGGAGGGCCCCTTGATTCTGATAAAATAGGAGAGGCTTTTCTGGATGCGCCCTCCATTCTGCTATCTACGAGGAACCGTAGAGGAGCTTCCAGGACGTAACCTTGGTAGCCAGCTGGTTCCTAGAATCCGAAGGGCAGAATTTCTCTGCTGGACTGCCCGAGAACTGAACTTACTGTCTTCCAGCTTTCCGCTCGTTTTCTGAGGACGTTTTCTAATTTGGGAATTCTCCGCCAAAAACTATCGGAGATGGCTCTCAAATAACCACACATCATGTGAAGTACAGGACAGTATACTTGTGCTTTTTTAAAATTTTTCGAATGAACGAATAATCGAATAACCCCATTTTTTCGGTTATTCGAATTTCCGAATAATCGAATAACCCCATTTTTCGAAAATTCGAATGAGCGAATAATCGAATAACACCATTTTTTTAGTTATTCGAATTTCCGAATAATCGAATAACCCCATTTTTCGTTTATTCGAATTTCCGAATAATCGAATAACCCCATTTTTTGGTTATTCGAATTTCCGAATAATCGAATAACCCCATTTTTTGGTTATTCGAATTTCTGAATAATCGAATAACCCCATTTTTTGGTTATTCGAATTTCCGAATAATCGAATATTCGAAAAAATCGAATAATCGAATAAACTTTATTAAAACTTAATACACCCGGTGCAAAATAGGTTCACCCCTGGTTTGTCCATTGGTACCCAAAGAACCCGCTGCCGAGGTTCAGTAATGTTACCATCGAATTCCTCACTATGGAAAACTTCTATAGGAGAATTCTAAGCAGTTTATCCTATCAGTGCAGGATACCACGAACTTTTATTGAAAATTTAGGAAATGGAGACCGGTGCAAAATATAAGTTCGTTTCATAGAAAATCTGATTAATCACAAAAGTACCTACAAACAAGGTAAGATTAGTACTTTGTCACATCACCTTTGTTGCAACCATATCGAAAATTCTATTTTGCATGCTACTGATTAGGTTATCAATAACAGTTCGCTCAAAATTGGTCCATACATGAAGTATGGCGTTCTTCAGATCAGAAACCGATGTCTCAACGGTTCCATTTTTGTACACTGTGTACAAGAATGTCCCACAAGCTTTCTAGTTTTCGGGTTGAGATCTGAAGAACAGCTAGGCCACTTCAAATGTTGAGTTCTGTTGGAGTTGAGCCAACCTGTAGTTGACTGCGATACGTGTATGGATGCATTATCTTGTTGGAAAATAAGGTTGTGCAAACGAAATCTTCTGAAATATGGCACAAGCTAATCTCCGAGCAATTTCTGGTAGTCTTCACTGTTCATCCTACGCGAGACGAACTCCAAGGCAACAAGTTCGTATCCAGAAAAAGCAGCCGAAACCATGAGACTTCCACCGACAAAGTAGCACCTTTAGAATACTCGCTTCTCTCTCCTCAAATCTCTCGAATAGTGTCTGTACCCGTCGGGCCCTTCAAGATTCCACTTCTTTTACACTACTGGAGAGATCTGAGAGAAGAGGTCGAGTATCCCCTAGGCGCAGCTTTGACGGTGAAAGTCTCATGGTTGGGCTGCGTTTTCTGGATGCGGACTTGTCTCGTTCGTTTCGGAAGTTCGTCTCGTGTTGGATGAACAGTGAAGACTACCAGAAACTACTCCGAGATCACCTTTTGCCATGTTTCAGAAGATTTCGCAGGCACAATCTCATTTTCCAACAAGATAATGCATCCATACACGTAACGCAGTCAACTGCAGGTTTATTTATTTATTTATTTATTTATTTATTTATTCAATACGCTCGCGATAAGCGCAAGCGCCTGAAAAAAGTATTACAACAACACAGCAACATGAAGACACACCTAGAGCGAGTCAAACCAATGTCCTATGAGGAGAAAGGGCCACCTTCAGCTTACTCCTAGGTCGACTGATACGAAGCTTCTCAGGCTCCCCTTTTGTTTGAGACGCACGGAGATCAAAGAATTTGGAGCCTACAAAGCGCGAAAAGTGGATTAACTTATAAACCCGACAAATATCAAAGAATTTCCTGCGAGAAGCCAATGTGTGAAGACCCAGGTACTTGTTCCTTATCGATGCTTTAGGTACCATAGAGTAAATGAACCCGCCAAATCGAATAAGAACCTTGTAGTTTGTTATTCTGTACCTTTTCCACAAGGTTTATAAGAGGTTGGCTCAACTCCAATACAATTCAACTTTTGCAGTGGTCTAGTTTTCCTCCAGATCTCACCGCTGACAGAGAACTTGTGGGGCATTCTTATACACAAAGTGTACAAAAATGGAACCACTTACACTTCGGTTTCTGATCTGAAGAACACCATACTTCATGCATGAGCCAATGTTGAGCGAACTGTTATTGATAACCTAACCAGTAGTCTTAGTGCTTCTGTGCCACGCAGGTTTGTTATAGTGGAACAACTTTATTCGGCCGACGTTTCGACAACTTCGTCGTTTTCAAAGGCCTGAAAGAAGTTCGAAACCTAAGGCCAGGCACTCATTTCGGCAAAAACTCCCTTCTCCAGCTCTGTCAGTTTCAATATTTCCTACGAGTGTCAAGCGAAATCCTACTGAAGCAAGCCGAACTCACCGTTGTTCCACAAGTACTGAGGGAGTGCTCAGCTACGCTATCACCATTGAGCAACTGAGACCTACCAAACTGCGGATCCATACTGATGTTATGTGTATAGATTGCACGGTCTCATAGCTCGCCCTGTCTCCCCAATATACATATAGCTCCCCACAGCTTAAACACTGGATTTGGTAAACCACACCTTTCTGCGCACAGTCCCCACTTCTTCCATAAGGGCAGATCACGCAGTCTCTCGCTATACAAGAGCGATCGTAAAGCATCAGGGAACACCTTGCTGGTAAGGAAAAGCGTAGTTTGGTAACCTCACTCGGTAAACATCGAGTGGATGTCCATCACGGAGACGATTTTAATATTAAATGCACTGTGTTGCTTCGTGAAAGTGAGATCGGTCCCAGAAAGGCCCTAGAGGCCTTCTGGATCCGCGAGCGCAATCCAACAATGAATAACCGAAGTGAGTGCATTTTGATCACCAGTGAGTTTTTGCCGTTTATCCCGCTGTGCGAGCTATGAGACCGTGCAATCTATACACTTAACATCAGTATGGATCCGCAGTTTGGTAGGTCTCAGTTGCTCAATGGTGATAGCGTAGCTGAGCACTCCCTCAGTACTTGTGGAACAACGGTGAGTTCGGCTTGCTTCAGTAGGATTTCGCTTGACACTCGCAGGAAATATTGAAACTGACAGAGCTGGAGAAGGGAGTTTTTGCCGAAATGAGTGCCTGGTCTTAGGTTTCGAACTTCTTTCAGGCCTTTGAAAACGACGAAATTGTCGAAACGTCGGCCGAATAAAGTTGTTCCACTATAACAAAGCTGCGTGGCACAGAAGCATTAAGACTATTCTCGCAATATGCCCAGGTTTTATGAAAACCGAACATGGAGGATTATGCAGTTCGTACTAACCAGTAGTATTCAAAACAGAAGTTTCGATATGGTTGCAACAAAGGTGATGTGACAAGTGCTAATCTTACTTTGTCTGTAGGGACTTTTGTGATTAATCAGGTTTTTTATGAAGGGAACTTATATTTTGCACCGGTCTCCATTCGTTGGGCGCGTGTAGCGCAGTCGGAGGAGGCGCGACTGTCGCGTGCACCCGATACCAGGTTCCTGGTTCAGCCGCCCAGACCAACCAAGACTTCCATCCCTCCGGGGTCGGTGAATTGGTACCAGACTTGTCTGGGAAGGATAGAGCGCTGACTTGTTCATCGGCTGGCCACCGCAAGTCATTGTATGGCCAAATACGCATTCATGTCGCCTCCACGACATCCCGTAGAAGTAGAATGCGCTGGCGCATCCCAGAAGGGATTGAGTAACGCCGTCCTTTATCCTTTATCCTCCATTCGTTAAATTTTCAATAAAAGTTCGTGGTATCCTGCACTGATGAGATAACCTGCTTAAAACTCTTCGATAGAGGTTTTCGATAGTGAGGAATACGGCGGTAACCGCTGAGCATAGGCAGCGGATCCTTCGGGTACTAATGGACAAATCGGGGGTATCTACAATTTTGCACCGGGGTGTATTAATAAGGACGATGCGATTTTTGTGTTAGCCAATTTCGTTTGATACCGTTTACTCACTCCATTGTGTAGGCTCAAGTAAATGTAGTAAAGTAAGTTCAACGACAAAATTCGCCAGAGACAAAATAAAAGATTTGAATTATTTAAAAAAAAGCAAATAATGAAGATATTCAATATCTTCTCAGAACCGTTGACAATACTCGTTGAATGGCAAGACATGAGAACTTTTTTCCTGCAAACAAAATCCTACAAAAAAATTCCTACAGGAATACGGTGCAAAACATCTACGCACAAGTGCAAACCTTGGCGAAAAAAAAAAACCGTTCACTCCATTTGTTCATTTCATTATCTCACAGGAATCGTCAGCCAATCAAATTGTAGAGTTATACGGCATTTTCAGTCGAAATTCAACGTTTTTGAAATAAATTCAACGTTTTTCTGGAATCTCCCCTGTGTAACAACGTGGAATTTGATTTGAAAAACTTTGAATTTCAACTGAAATTGTATATAGTCGTGTCATATATGCAAACTGTGAGTTTCAGTCCCGAAGTAATCGAGGTCGCTGAACACGAATCTTAAGTTATTTTTGCAGTAACGGTTACCATCAAGAGATATTAATCAAATTATCGATTTTTCGTAAATATCACTCAACAAGATCGAAACTTCAGGCCTGAAGTAATCGAGGTCACTGAACACGAATCGGAATTCGTTTTTTAATTTTCAGTCGAAATTTGTGTTTCCGTAGAGTATTCAAGTGTATGACATCGATGACAGTCGTGGTCGCAGAGAAGGCAAATGTGAAGTTAGATTTTGAAAATATCGACGAAGACCGGTCATACAATTGATTCGCCTCAACGAATTCCCCATAGAAAATCAATAGCTCGATCAACTTCAACCGATAATTTCAAAAACGAACTTCAAATTTGTGTTCAGCGAGATCGACTACCCCAGCGGCTGAAGCTTCGGACCGCAGTCGATCGCCATCAACTGCGGTCAGTATCGCCAATACGCCATTTCCCCACGCCAGTTGTGATGGACTGATGGAAACACGCACGCGCACACACACTACCCTTCTATGTATAGTAGGATATTTAATGCGTTTTCGTTACGGTGAGCTCCTCGACAGTGTGCTATCGAAAACAATCGTCGCCGAAATGAACGCCGCTCACAAAAATCATCATTATGCCACATTCGAAACAACCACGTATTCGAAATTCGAATATTATTCGAATTTTCGCACCTCGAATAATCGAATTCGAATAATTATTCGAATTTTCAAACCTCGAGTAATCGAATTCGAATAATTATTCGAATTTTCAAACCTCGAATAATCGAATTCGAATAATTATTCGAAATTGCAAACCTCGAATAATCGAATTCGAATAATTATTCGAATTTGCTAAACTCGAATAATCGAATTCGAATAATTATTCGAATTTACGAAACTCGAATAATCAAATAATCGAAAATCGAATTCGAATAAATTATTCGAATAATTATTCGAATTCGATTATTCGAGCACAAGTATACAGGACAGGGTGCGTGAGTTAATCGGAACCCGCCCCGACTGCGCTAAGGGTTCCCTTTTTAGATGGGAGATGTGATGTCAGAAACGGCCATTACTTCTGCTATGATGCATCTACTCTTTACTTTGACATTAGGGACAAAGGATTAAGGACAGCAGTAGGCGTAGCTCGACCTCTTTGAGTGTGTAATCCGCCACGCATTCCTACGGTGTGTCATTGAGACAGTGTCTGATTTGTACAATGACTTGCAGTGGTCAGCCGATGAAGTCAGTGAAGCGTCCATTATGTCTTCAGAAGTAATAATAGGCTCGAGACTAGGTTCGCCTGGGGAGGACGTTGAACCTTGAATCAATTGAGGTGCGCGCGATAAGCGGCGCCTATTCACTCTGCTCTACCTGCGATCCCTTGTTTAAGGAATTCTATGAGATGTTCATATCTAGCCTGCGCTATCCTGAATTAATGCTACCACTTAATGGATCGAAGAATTCGTACCAGACTTGTCTGGGAAGGATAAAACACAGACTTCTTCATCGGCTGGCCACCCAAGCCATCCTAAAAATAGACCAAACACGCATTCAAATCGCCTCCACGACATCCCGTAGAAGCAGAATGCGTGGCGCATCCAAACATTGATTGAGTAACGCCGTCCTTCAAAAGTATTTTTTTGGGTCATGAACACGTTTTGAGTGTCCTCATCGTTTCGAGTATAAGCAAGAGTAGGATGCATGGCGCATACTGGAAGGTTGACTAGAGGGCTTCTAACTAGTCATCCTCTCCACGATCGGAGCTAGGCACTTTCATTATTTATTTATTTATTTATTTATTTATTTTTGTATTTGAACAATGGCGTGCACCACAGTAAAAGAAGGTGAACAGCGAAACAAATCAAATACAATACCAAATATACAAATACAACACGAAATAGTGACAGCATAGGTGCCCGGAAAACAGAAGTTGCGTGTTCGAGTCCCGCCTGGCGCAAGAGTTTTGATCGCAACAAGACATCCTGTAACAACAGCACCAAATATTAAAAAAATGGAAACTAGAAGTAACATTAGTGAAGCCAGAGGAACTGCATTAGTAACAAGGATGGATGGAGACGTATGGTATGCGCCACGCACTTTACTTCTATGGAATGTTCTAGAGGCAGTTTGAACGCCAGCTTCCCTTACACAGTGACTCGAGTTATTCTGGCGATGAAAAATTCAGCAGCAAAGATTTTTGTTGTATTTTTAATTTCGGTTCGTCGAATTTCTCTCTGTTTCACGACTTTCTTCTATTGCATTTTCTCTCGTTTTTCCGACCAATTACGAAAGTTTTTCTCGCCATTCTAGATGGATCGGAATAAAAGTTTCGCCACACGTTTTCTGCAAAATTTGCACAGGACGACGGATATGTTTGCCGGCGTTTCATAATCCGAACGGATGATTCAACGACGATTATGGCCCGACGATTCGTCACCATCACAGGCGATGGTCGTAATCCGTGCGGAGCGTACACATTCCATCGGTCCATCCACAGACGCATTCAGCTCTTACTATTAGTCACTTAGCTGGGAACTTTGTCTGTGGCTTCTTCTAATTAGGAGTACGGTACCACGCGCGGAGACGGGCATTGTTCACCACAGCACAGCACGTGGGCCGACAGTCGCTTTGTGCGCTGATGGTTATCTGCACGTCACTGGGCAATGTTCGCGCGACGTCACCATGCTAACAGCATGTCAATCAGAATGACTCCCTCTTACTGTCATCAGACCACTGTTTGGTGAGGTCATCAGATGCGTGGGGAAATCGGCATCCGGAGAATGCCGGAAGCAGAGCCGCTTCAACAGAAGCTCTTCTGACCACTTTTTCTGGGAGAAATAGGGAAGGACGGGTGTGCTTAAGATGTCTGCTGATCGTTCAATGTTCTGGAATCCAGATGGGCGTGCTCTAGAAGAAAGAACCTACGTTAGAAGATTTGGCCCTGACTTCTTCTGATGAGGAGTGGTTCTAACACGGAGGAACTTCAGGAAAAAGGAAGATGAAGAGAGCAGTTAACATCTGACAAACAAAAATATCAAAAACGCTCAGCATCATGATACTTACACACATTTTTCAGCTTATATAGAAACACAATAAAGGATAAATGATAAAGGTTGGCGTTATTCAATCCCCTTTGGGATGAGCCACGCATTCTACTTCTACGGGATCTCGTGGAGGCGAGTTGAATGCGTATTTGGCCATACAATGACTTGCGCTGGCCAGCCATTGAACAAGTCAGCGCTTTGTCCTTCCCAGACAAGTCTGGTACCAATTCACCGACCCCGGAGGGATGGAAGGCTTGGTTGGCCTGGGGGGAAATCCGAACCAAGAACCTGGTATCGGGTGCACGTGACAGCCGGCGTCTCCTCCGACTGCGCTCCACGCGCCCTAGAAACGCAATAAAAACTACAATTTCCAACTAACTACTACTTTTATTTTCCCACACTACTTGAATATTTTTCCCCAGATTTTGTGTATGTTCAAAGTTCTTAGAAATATGTGTTAGGTTTGATTTCTGTTAATTCATCCCACGCTCATGTTAATGTGCTTCTCTAGGTACAAATGAAGATAACTGTAAGTCTTGACCAATTGCTAATTTTATTCATTCCCGTCCAGTGCCAGAGTGGCCCAGTGTGTTCTGCTCGCAATGTTGGGTGGTATGAATATCTTATCCTTTGATTCCTCATAAAAAAGCTCGCTTTCTGGCAAGTCTGGTGTGTATCTCTTCATAGCGAAAAGCTTTAGAGGACCGCTTATTCAATACCTGTTTGGCATGCGCCATGCATTTTCCTCCCTTTTCTCGATATCGTCGAAGCAATTTGAATAGCCTATAGAGTAGCCTGCGATGGACCAGATACTGCTTGCATGGGACAGTCGTCAGGAGGCGACGGTCTGATGCAATCGAATCGGCGTTCGAACTTCGTTTAGGCCAATCATCATCTTCCAAACCTTTCTAAAACCAGTAAATTGATGACAGGTTTGAATGGAAAGGTTAAGTTACTGTTCTATCGAACGGCTGGCGACCACCATTCATCACTGTAGAGGTCAAATACTCATTCCGTTTGTCTCCAAGAAAGAATACATAGAAGTGTAATGCGTAGCCCACAGAGGAAGTTGATATCATCGCATTTTTTTAATTCGCAAATTTTCAAGGTGTTTTATGTATGAAATTCTTTTCCAAAACCTCACAACACAAAGGAAGAGTTCATGGCGAAATTTCAGATGGCTTCTTTATACATAACATTTACTCCAAGACCTTTGTCCTGATCTTTTGATTAAATGAAGATTAGATCTAGGCAATCGTCACGTGGATTGGCGCCAAACTGAACGCACGAGTTTTCAGAAACCGCTTCTAGAAGCAGGAGCTTCGGATGAGCTGCTCCGTGTTGGTTATTGCCTCGAAACGATTCATGTTTGAAGGAAATTACCTGGGATGACATCTGACGCTGATTGTGCTGAAATTCATGGCTAAGAACAGCGAAATCTAATACGCTGGAAACGAAATATTGTAGCGTGACGGCCTTCTGAAGGGAGACGAGAGGACATAGGAATTCGGAATTCAGGTAAAACAAGCGTGACAGACTGCTAAAGCTCCGTCTGTACAAGTTCCAAGCTGAATTGTGACCCTGTTGCCTTCAGCTTCAGCTGTACCAACAGAATGAGAAGACGGTGGCCTCGTCGATGGAAGGTCATGCGCCCCATTGTGAATGATTGGCATCAATTTTCTTGGCTGCTTTAGGAGCATTCCATTACCTTCAGCTAGCTTCTAGGTAGAGGCGGCCATCTGTCGGTCCCGATGTGAAACCCTGGACAAGGATAAAGGCGTTACTCAAACCTTTTTTTTGTATGGGACACACATTCTACTCCTACGGGATGTCGTAGAGGCGATTTGAATACGTATTTGGCCGTAAGAGTTGCGGTGGCCAGCCGTTGAAGAAGTCAGTGCTCTATCCTTACCAGACGAGTCTGATACCAAACCACCGTCCCCGGGGATGGAGGGCTTGGTTTTCCTGAGCGGGAAATCCGATCCAGAAACTTGATATCGGATGTACACTACAGTCGGCACCTCCTCCGACTGCGCTAGACCCCCTGAAACTCCAGTTATCGCCTAAAATCCAACGATTGCTTTATGTGCAAGGGACGGAGAGGTGCTAATAGTGCGAGGTTCTCCCGTTCGCATAGAGTGCAACGCTCATCAAAATCTGGCGGATGAGCCATTTCCCGTCGTCGAATCGTCTTCCGCGCCCTGTAATTGTCGGCGTCGAGCAGGTGCTGACAGTGGGTGGCCGTCACAGCTGATGCAATCGGCCGAGCCGAAGCAGCAGGTGTCCGCTTGACCCTTCCGCATATGGATGGATGGCTCCGGTCCGCGTCCGCCTCCACCTCCTCCTCGTCGACTGTCGTGCACACAAACAAGCGATTTTAGCAGCAGCTGCTCCACGGTAATAAATCGACGTGAGGTCTGGTCGTTGATGCTGTCGGGGCGACAAGGCACCTGGATCTCTGAACAGTTACTTCATGAATGTGGTTTAGTGGATGTCAGACTCTGTCATCTGCCTGTTCCTCGATACAAAATCTGAAGTTGCTGTTGCTTGTCGACCCCATTAACCCCGAAGTTCGAGCTCATTCGCCGTCATAAGCGATCTTCTCTGAGTGATCACTGCTTATCGACACGACGGCGCCCTTCGCGAACGACGACGACAGCGACGACGATGGTTCTTCGCTCGTTTTCTTAGGCGGACACTATTGATTCGTGATGCGTGATATCGACACGGAACGGGACCAGGACATAGTGACATCTCGTCTTCTGGGCTCTGGAGTTATTCTAGAGGCTGCGTCAGCACTGGAGGACATCTGGAAGCGACAGGTAGGTAAACGGGGGGGGGGGGGGGGTCGGTCTCTGCGAACATGATGGCCAGAAAAGGCTGCCTTAATCACGTAAGCAGGTAAAATCCGTCGTTTTCGTAGAACAGTTGACCATCGCTTTAGCGAGGATAGCGCTGAAACTCCAAGTGGTGCTGCGGGTGAACTTCCGGTGAAGCGGAACTGTCTCTACTCGAAGGAACTTCGCCAATAGGCTGGAGAGTTTTCTCCCAATGGTGACCAATTTTTCTCCGGTTGCTCATCAGGAGTTTAAACAAGAGCATTCTGTAGTCGGTGAAGTGCTTGTAAAATTTCCTGGAAAGGATTGACCACGGAGTTGCTCATCTCCAATAGTAGGTCACCTTGCTGCTCAAAGTATCTCGTAGAAGTAGGATACGTGGCGCATTCGACTGAATGTCTTGAATGCCGGCAGCATTGAGAGATGGTAGCGCGCCAGCCAATGAAACCGAAGCAGATCACTAACTATATTTATGCCCAGATGACCTATTGCTAATCAACTGACATTGATTCGAATTCAAGTATTTGAAAAAGCACGTTTTCCGGATACACTCGAATTCAAATTTTCAAGAAATCCCATTTTTCAAAGGTATCTGAAGTCGAGCATTCAAGAAATTACCAAAAATCTCAAATTTCAAATTCAAAATGAAATTCAGTCAATTTCAAACTTGAAAGCATTCAAATTAATGCTCCAAAATGTTCGGCTTTTAAAACCATTCGTTTATTCGAAAAATTCTAGGATGCTACAATTATTCGAACATTCGAAAAGAACAATTCGAATGCTTAGTGCTATTCGAATAGGTATATGAATGGCCGTTATTCAAATTCGAATATTCGAATACAAGTAATCGAAAAACCGTATTTTTTGAATGCTCTTCAAAATTGTGCTGTATTCGAAAATTTACTGAGACTGACCAAACATTCCCACTCTGAATGACATGTTCGTCGCTCGAGAAGGTTTGATTGGGTGGCACGTCCCGCCTCCAATGCTGCCCACTTTCGCGACATGGAACGAGATCTGTTAGAACGCTGATCTGCGTCTTTACCATACTTCCCGTACGACTAGTCGCCGTAGCCTAGCTGACGGTAAGCGTCTGAAGGAGGCTGACCTTGTCGTGGTAGTTAGAGGTGGAGCATGATGTAGCTTAACCACAGAAATCTGCTGCCTTTACAGAATGCCATGGTAGCCCATGGCCGGGATCAGGCTACGGGTAAAAATTCCTTTTGGGTATGCCGAGATACCTAACTGAGGATCGTCAATATCTTCCATCTAGCAGTATATCCACGAATGAGTATGTTGATATAGTTGTGCTCGAATGACCCGTTCGAATAGGTATTCGATTAATTTTTATTAGATCTTGAACATTCGTGTTCGAATATTCGAAAAATCGCGTTTCTCGAATGCATCCGAATTCCATTCGCATTCAAGAAATAACGGGTGCATGTAGCGCAGTCGCAGGAGGTGAGGGCTGCTGCGTGCACCGGATATCTGGTTCCTAGTTCGGACTTGCTGCTCAGACCAACCAATATCTCCATCCTTCCATTCGGGGTCAGCGAATTGATGCCAGACGTCTGGGAAGGATAAAGCGCTGACTTGTTCATCGGCTGGCCAGCGCAAGTCATTGTAAGGCTAAATAGGTATTCAAATCGCCTCCGCGACATCCCGTAGAAGTAGACTGCGTGACGCGACCCAAAAAGGATTGAGTAGCGCCATTCTTTATCCTTTCTTCATAAAATCTTTTTTTTTTTGCAATATATTCGGTTTCGAATGTTCGAAAATTCTTACCATTCGGATTCGAATATTTGAAAATTTTGTGAGAGCGTTGTGTGCAAGACGTATCGTGCATACCATATCATGGGTATGTTTCTCGCTTTTACCCTGCAAATCCCGAGTTTAGTCGTTGGTGAATCCGGTACCAAGAGGTCCTATGGCTAATTACGTCAACTCCTTCTTTACCATGATCAGCGTGACTCGATAGACGGCCAGGCATCAGCTGTGTGGGTGCAGTGAGGTTTTTCCTTCGAATGACATCCGCGGCTTTACATCGTTCCGACGACTGATTGATCGACACGTGGTGAGATTGCGTCACCGGTGTGTGTGAGGGGTGGGGTGGGTCCGTGGTCCACGACGACGACGGCGGCACGTAGCACTCCAGCCCAGGACAGGACAATAAGCGTGATGCAATCGGTCGACGGGCTACTGTAGGCCACCGTTGTTTGTTTGTTATGCACTGGGAATCTGGGGCAACCCAACAAAAACGGTCTGTTTATCACCGACGTGGTCCCCAAAGGTCTTCCGCTTCCCTAGCGAGAGCTTGGACCTGACCTAACTAGCCGTTGGCGATGCAGTAGCGTTGTTTTCGAGCGAAGCCCACTCGAGTAGGAGGATTCTGGATGTTAATGACCGGTCTGTAATCCTGGCTGAGCTTCGCTATTATGCCTGAATCCTGTTATGGAGAGTTATTCCAGAGTCACGTTGTCCCGGCTGTTTTCCTTCCGGGTTTGGTGTCTGCAAAAGAGGGTAAAGATAGCCCGAGTACGTTATGGCGCAGCTTGTAGACGGCGCCACTTTTATGAGCTCGGATCGATTCATTTTGGCACGTTCAAGTGATCAGGATGGGCGATTTCGAGGTTTACACGGACGGACAGACAGGATTCCTATTTTTCTGAACCAACTATCATTCTGTGGCCCATATATCCACTCAGAGTTGTCCCGGAAGAAGTAGAATTCATGGCGCATTCCTGACGAATTTCGACTTCTGTTGTTATCCGTATAATTATATATCTCGGCTATATCTCGTACTTGCATTTTGTTCGAAAATCAAGACGAGAACGGAGTTTCTGGGTATGCTCTAGAGGGATGGGCAGCATTGTAGCCACTGCGCGTGCCGGAATGACCCAACTACTCTCCAGTAAGCCTACATATACCATTTTCACGTCAAATTGGCCATTTTTCAAATCAAAGTGCCTATTTTAAAGTCAAATTGGACACTCTTCTAATCAAGCTTGACGCCTTTGAAATCGGACTGAGCATCTTCCTGATCAAAACGAGCTTTTTTTTACATTAAAATGGAGACTCTCCGGAACGCTTAGAGTAGCTGTCTGTTCTTGGAAGATTTAGTATGAATTTCTTTGAAATTTTTAAAATTTGAATGCGCCTACAAGTAGCACACTGTTCGAAGTGTTACTAAAATTAGCTTTATTTTTTAAAAAGTAAATTTTTATTTTTAAAAGAAAAAGTAAATGGTTAAACTTTGTTTTAAAGAGCAGGAAGGCAGCAAAAATTTTAAAGGAAAAGATCGCGCCACGCGCTCGGCTGATTTGAGTGCATGGTGTGATCTCTTCTTTTAGTTTTTTTAAACGATTTTTATTCGACTGATAGCAAAATGTTTATAAAATACAACACACATACCCTCACAAGTAACGTTTGCACAATCAATCAAATAAAATTGCACTATCTAGTCGAGTGCATGGCGCGGTCTCTTCTTTTGACACATCGAATGAATCGAAAACATGATCCTTTTGCGCTTTGGGGGCAAAATTTAATGCACTATATTTCCTCAAAAAATAGAATTCTTATAAAATTTCAGGTAGTATGTTCACCTAATGGGGCAGGCGAGTTTTAAAAAGGAAGAATCTAGGAAAATAAACAAGAAGAGGCGAAAATTTCAATTGACATCTTTAAGAATTTATCCTAATCGAAAGGAGCACATATGTAGCTATTCGCGTCTTTAATCCATTCCATGAATTTCAGCGAGTACTTCAGGAGCTGTTCCATGGTGTGAGGGTTTTATCTGAATTCAGGAAATGTGGCTGTATAACATGGGATGATATAGAAATTGACATTTGAAGTTGCGCCTCCCGACTAGGATAGATACCGTTGATTTTCAAGGTTTCAAAAAAAAACAAGAAAATACAAGGACGAAAGACAAAGGACAATCAAATTCAAAAAGACAAGATCTCCCTCGAACATTCTTCTTATTCTATAGGATTCGGAGTGTCTCTATTGTAGCGGTTGAAAAGCTCGTTTTAATTTGGAAGATGTTCAGTTTGATTTCAAAACCGTCATGATTGCTTAGACGAGTGTCCAGTTTGATGTGAAACTGGTAATGATTACACAAGGCAATTAGGATAAAGGATAAAGGACGACGTTACTCAATTCCTTTTGGGATGCGCCACGCATTCTAGCTCTACGGGATGTCGTGGAGGCGATTTGAATGCGCATTTGGTCATACATGCGGTGGCCAACTGATGAACAAGTCAGCGCTTTATCCTTCCCAGACAAGTATGGTATCAATTCACCGACCCCGGAGAGATGGAAGGCTTGGTTGGCCTGGGCGGGAAATCCGAACCAGGAACCTGGTATCGGGTGCAGGCGACAGTCGGCGCTTCCTCCGACTGCGCTGCACGCGCCCACAAGGCAATTACTATCCTATTATCAAGGCTTCGATCCAAACTCCAACGCGAACAGCGCCGGAGAATCCGTCCATAATTAATGGGAGCGAACGACCTCGCCACACATACGTCGTGCACTTCTCGGAAAAAAATCGTCGGCGGCCTGCCTGTCGGGGCGGCCGTTTTTCGGAGCGGTTTTTACGGCCGCTCCATTCGTATATCACCAGGGAAGGTCATACACGGATGACTAACCGAGCGCTGCGGCTGCTGTTTCGAAACGGCTGCTTCCATTCCTGATGGACAGCTATGCCTGATGAGATGCGCGTGCGTGCAATCAGGCGATAAAGGTGTGTTCCCTTCCAGGCGCTGACTCAGCGTCGTTAGAAGCCTATGCGGAACGATAATAGATGGCTGTGTTGTTTGTGCTGGAAAGCAACGGCTAACTAGCTGTTCGTTGATTCATGGTCTTTTCGTGTTGTTTGTCTCCCACTCGAGATTTGATCCGCTCGACATCGCATCCCGACCGGAGCTCTTAGGGTCCTCCTTGTCCGATTTGTAGGTGGAAAACTTTAATGATAGGGCCTACCTTTAAAAGCGAGGCGGAGGCGCTTTCAAGAGCGTCGAGGAAGTCGAGAGGAAGACGAAGAACGTCCGACTCCGTGCCCACCTATTCGACTCCACTGTTCTTCCTGCCCTAACATACGCCTCAGAGACCTGGGCTATACGAAAGCAGGATGAACACGCGATCAGCGTCGCGCAGCGTGGAATCGAGAGGACGATGCTCGGAGTGACACGACTCACGCAAGTGAGAGAAGGCCTCCGGAGTTCCGAGCTTCGCCGACGTTCGAAGATCAGAGACGCTGTCGCGTGGGCCAAGTTGTCGAAAATTAGGTGGACCTGCCACGTAATGCGATTCGCAGACACCCGCTGGACGAGAGCCATCACCGACTGAATTCCGCGGGATGTCAAGAGAACACCAGCACGCCCGCCAACGCGTTGGTCGGACTTCTTCGTGAAAGTCCTGAACGACCGATATGACGCTCTTCGTGTCCCTCGAGCGAGGAGGGTCCATTGGACCACTCTGGCACGCGACAGGGACGAATGGAGACGCTGCTGGCGCCTTGAGAAAGTCGATGATCAACGGGACGACAGGTGATACAGGTGATACAGGGCCTACAAATTGGGTAAAAGTATAGAATTAAACAGTCTTCAGTGATGCGCCACATGAATATTCAACTTCCACGTTCGGTATCTACTTGGGTCACACAAGCAACAATTTGACGATGGAGGGCTCCTGCTTGCCTTGATGTGAACCTGAACTCCGCGCGTCCTCTCCTTTTCATTCAAACCAGCTTCCGAACACCTTTAGAATAGAATACACCGTACTGAAGAATAAGGATAGGAAACAAGGCTTCATGCTATATGAAGAATGTAGTAGACAATCACCTGAATAACCTGTGGTCACCGAGTTGCTAGAGCAGGTACCAATAACGTCTCCGTTCTTTCCTGTCGAGTGCCAGTGTGATCCAGTGGATCCTTCTCGCTCGACGTGGACACCAAGAGCGTCATATCTTTCATTCAGGGCTTTCACGAAGAAGTCCAGCCAACGCACTGGTAGGCGTCTCGGAGTTCCTTGACGTCACGTGGAATCCAGTCGGTGACGGCTCTTGTATAGTGGGTGTCTGCGGAACGTATTACGTGACCGGCCCATCTAACTTTCGACGACTTGGCTCATGCGACAGCGTTTCTGACCCTCGAACGTCTATGGAGCTCCTCACAATTTATTTATTTATTTATTTATTTATTTGTTATCCTTATAGTCGGATGCTCTTCATGATACAGTCGTGAATATAACGAACATATATATCCAAAGATATGAGAATATATACATATATATACATAGTATAATATGTAGTATAGTAGTGTGTAGAAGTATGTAGAAATGAAGAATATCGATATAGTAGTATGTTGTATAGGATAGAACAATATACAGAACGACGTATAAACGGTTGAAGCGGTTGAAGTGCTGTAAAATAATTCATTAGAAGTAAGTAAAAAGATGAAAGCTAAAAACACTCATTCCAGGAAAAAATATCTTCCACGTCATCTGTCTGTAAAGGATAATAAAATAGTGATTCACGGTGTCTTTTCGGGAGCAAAAAGTTGTAATACACTGAAAAGATGCAAACATTAATGAGTCTTTGTTTTCTTTAAATTACTGAAACAGATTTAGCGAAAAAGAAGTCCGGTAAAAGTAATCTAACTTTGATTTACAGAACGTCTAAATCTCTTATTTGTAGAACAGAAATCAGGTTTATTTTTTTCAGCCTTGCTTTAAAAACAGAACTATTCGGCGATTCTATTACGTAGGACGGCAACATCTGTATCCACCTTGCAGAACGAAAGAAAAAATTGTTGTACATTTTGGAGTTTGAATTAGTATTTAATCTAGTGTTATGTAAGGATAGTAAGCTGGTCCGTCCTCTGCATGGTCTGAAGATCCAGTATTTACTTGGTCTCAGTTTCGTTTCTCCTTTGAGAATTTTGAAGGCAAAAACTAAATCTGTGAATATTCGTCGGTAAAATAGTGTGTTAAGCTTGAACAAACTTAACCTTCTTTTGTAATTTGGTATGACTTGGGGGTGTTCGGGATTGGGAGAGCATTTGTATACCAGTATCTTGGTAAAAGTTTGTTGGACCTTTTCTATTCTACGTTGAAGTTTTTTTGTAGTTGGACTCCAAATCTGAGATGCATATTCCAGAATAGGAACCACGTATGCCTTGTACAACTTAATCAGGATTTGAGAACTGCAGCATTCAGTATTTCTGCATATTGTAAACATGGCGGCATATGCCTTGCGAACAATTAAATCTATGTAGGCTTCAAAATTTAGATCAGATTTTAGGGTAACACCAAGATCCCGAATTTCTTCTCTGTTGTTAAAAGCCATGTCGTTGAACTTGTAAATATTGAATTCTCTACTTCCAATATGAAATACACAAGTCTTCGATAAATTTACAGGAATGTCCCAGTCCGCTGCCCATTTCATCATTTTTATGATAGACAAGGAGAGAGCTTGGTAAATTTCTGAGTGATTATGGTTATTATAAATGCCATAAATTTTGATATCATCTGCGTAAATTTGTACCTTGACAAGGGGATGACTGTTTACATATCTAGGGATATCATGAGTATAAGCAAGGAAGAGAAGAGGGGATAGCACTCCTCCCTGAGGGACACCGCTAGGACATGGATATAGACGTGAAAAAGAATTGTTTACCTTAACGCACATGTGTCTATCGCTCAAATACGACTGGAACCACTTTAACAGAGAACCTCTAATCCCTAAGTCGTAGAGTTTTCGAAGTAGTTTTACATGGTTCACCTTATCAAAAGCTTTCGATAGATCGAAGTAAACTGCGTCAACTGAGTTTCCATTGCTAATAGCTAAGCTCCAGTCAAAAAGACAATCAGAGAGTTGCGTTACAGTGGAGGCGCCAGATGTGAAGCCATGTTGTTCTACAGGAATTGATGAGTTTTTAACAAACAATGTAACAACCCTGTCTCTTATAAGCTTCTCCATTACTTTCATGGGAGTGGGGGTTATACTTATGGGTCGAAAGGAGGATATCAATGTTGAATTGGTAGTTTTAGGAATAGCTGTAACAATTGAAGTTTTCCAAATAGATGGAATCTCGCTAAACATAAGAGAAACGTTGAAAACCATAGTTAAAGGTTTGTATAAGGAATGCGCACATTTCCTGTAAACTATTTGGGGGATGCCGTCCGATGTTAACGAAGTTGAGGGTTTCAAAGACTTTAAAACCTTCAGTACTTCATGTGGATTTAATATTGCTTCACATAGGCAATTTGGCAAAAAACTATCTTGGCTACTACTCGAATTATCATTGATAAAGGGGAACACACTGGAAACCGAACCAAGGGGAGGTGTAAACACAGAAGAGAAGAATGATGCAAGGGCTTCAGCTTTATCAGCAGCAGTCAGATACTGATTTCCATCTTCATCTTGAAGTACTGGTAGACTTGATTTCAGTTTCATTTTATTCCTGATTAGTGCAAAAAGCGTCCTGCTGTTTGAATTCGCTGCGGCTTTCCTTACTCTGTATTCTAGAAATGTCTTCAAATGACGGTCAAGTTCAGAACAAATTCTCTTATAATGTTGACTAGATAGCGGATCTGCAGAAGCTGAAAGAAAGATCCGCTCTTTTTGAGCAATCAGGTTTCTTATGTGTTTTGGATAGTTAACTTTCCTCAAGACACTGATCTCAACTGGTACAAAGTTATATAATCCGAAACGTATTAAATCACAAAATCTCTTATACAGGTCATCAGCAGAAGAATAGCCTTGAAAAGCACTCCACCAATCAATAGAATTGAGGTAGTTGGATAAGGAGAGATAATCTGCTTTTAGAAAATTAGGCAAAGGAATCTTGGCAGGTTCATGAGGACCAAGTTGGACATCAAATGATATGCAGTTATGATCAGATGCGGCAAATGGTGGGAGCACTTGAAGATTTTCAATAATTGGTGCGGAGCTAAGCACAATGTCTAAAATGGAGTTATTTCGTGTAGGTTTAGTAACGTGTTGAGTTATTCCTAGACATGTGAAAAACTCTAAGAACTTAGCTGATGCTGGATTATTCGCGCTAGGTAGACACCAGTCGATGTCAAGATTGAAATCACCAAGCAATATTGTATGATTCCTTGAGATACACAATTCCATCAAACGATCAATTAAGTCGTCATCATCTTCGGAACGTGAATTTGGGGGCCTGTAAACCAGAACGAATCTAACTGACTGCAAGCAACTTTCATCGTAAACTTCAATGCAAAGAAAATTTGACATCGTGCAGGAGGACGAGACCATACTAGCCACGTTAATAATATCTTTTACCAAACAGCACACTCCGCCGCCTCTGCGATCTTTCCGATCAAATCGGAACACCTTATAAGGCAAATTATCAACGATTTCAGAGTTAGAGATTTTTGAAGAAAGCCAAGTTTCTGTAATGAATACTAGATCAGGGTTGTGTGTGGTCAAAAATAGATGTAAATGGTTTAGTTTGTTACCAAGGCTGCGTGAGTTAAACAGAAAGCATTTTAAGCCATGCTCTGTTCTGTGTCGTGTTATACGTTTCCCGAAAAACGAGATTTGGGTAGGTCTTCAATTCGTTTAATCTCTCCACGGTAAACCACCCAGACTCGCTTCTTTAAATCTTTATTGCGCTTTCTACACTCCTGTCTTAAGTCGTATTCTTTTTTTCGTTCTTCCTGTGTTAGGCTCTTACGTACAAATATGTTTTTAAAACAGGAAGATCGCAACCGATATGCATTAGAGAGTGCAGTGCTCCAGTGCGATTTGGAGGGTAATACTATCTTGACTAGTCGTGACTGCGTATCGTTCGGCTTACCCATACGGTACACCTCAATAGGTCTGCATTCAACACCAATGTGATCGAGTATCTCACTTACCTTAGATTCAAGTTCCAACTGTTTAGTGGAAGGAGGCTTATCTACTGCTGATTCAGGCAAACCTGATAAAATGAGACTACGACTGCGTTTTTCTGCTTCAACTGCCTCTACTAGCTCAAGTTTCAATTTGGCTCTAAGGCCTTCAATAAGTTTAGCAACGACTGGGTCCTTGTTTCGATCAGTAATAGCATTCATTAAGTCGCTTACTGACATTTTAGCTACCTCGTCATCAGTAGGTGTCTTCGTTTTGTTAGAAACTGAGTCAGTTGTTTTATTAGAAAATGAGCCAGTGTTGCCAGTGTCCTTCGCACTTAGACGTCTACGAGCTTGAGACATATCGTGTGATAGCGAGTGAAAAACAATCAGAGGAAATGCTTAGCTGCGTCTTCCAAGGATTGCCGAAGCCAACCAACCGTCCGCAGGGAGTGCAGATGGATGAATGTACTAGACAATTGCGCAGGTCTTCTCTAATGTGGATAAAGCTTTATGCCATTTGAAGTGTGGAATAGACGATTAAAAAATAAGGATGAAGGACAGCGTTATTCAATACCTTTTGTGATGCGCCATGCATTCTACTTCTACAGGATATCGTGGAGCTAATTTGAATGCCAATGAATGCCAAGTTGGTCTATACAAGATTGGCGATGGCCAGCTTAAGGATAAGCTAGAGTTCTTCCATCGCATGCAAACCCAATACCAAGTCGTGTACTTCTTCATAGAGATTTGGTCCATGTCGCGAACGTGGGCATGTTTGGAAGGTGGGGGGGGGGGTTGGGAACGTGTCAGTCAATCAGGCCGCGTTGAATGGGTTTGGTATTTCCAAGTTTGAAGGTCCCGACAGCCGGTGCCTCCTCCGACTGCGCTGCTATGCACCGCAGTACAGACAATAAGGAGTGGAAATTAATGGAGGTATAGGCGTGAGTAGGATTAACGGCTATTCCTCCAGAACTGGTTAAATAGGCCCGGTCCAACAACGAATGCAGACGACGCCAGCCACTACGCCATCCAGGCTCGTTTGGTGTAGCCTATCGTTTTCTAAATCTGTTGAAGAAACTAGGTTCCGGGTTCCTGAAGGTCCTCTCCAAGAGATCTTTACGGTGCCGGCGACGCCAGAAGAGCTTCCTAAGCTTTCCTGAATTCTCTTGTCATCCCACTACCCTGTCGCGGTAGTAAGGAGGAGGCAATCCTGCATAGCGCAGTCGAAGGAGGTGCTCGCTGTCGCCTGCACCCGATACCAGGTTCTTGGTTCAGATTTCCGCCCAGGCTAATCAAGCCTTCCATCCCTCGGTGAATTGGTTCACTTTTCTGGAAGCATAAGACACTGACTTGTTCATCAGCTGGCCATCGCAAGCTAGTATGGCCAAAAACGCATTCATACCGCCTCCCAGAATGTGTGGTGCATCCCAAAAGGGGTTATGTAACGCCGTCCATTCCACCAGACGTGGCTGTGCAGTTTAACAAATCAAAAGTTACGCTTTTGTTGACTAAGAGAACCTTGGAATGACAGCTGCTGAAGGTCTGATGGTCTACAGGGAAGTCCCTACCTATGTAAGTAGGAGGAAGCTTCTTCAGCATAGTGGGACGTAGTCATGTCGGGCCCGTTCTATAATACGTTGTAAGAAATGGCCATATTTTCGCGTTAGTAGCGGTCTGCTGGTCGTCCTGCTGACGTTATCCCAATGTTTTCAAAGCAGCTGTTTATTACCGCTGATAACGACGGCCGGCGAGAGTGTAACCATCTGGCCACCACGGCCGCCGCCGCTCTTTGGGCCATTTGAGAGGCCATTCAGATTTGGCGAACAGCAGCGGTTCTCTGACGTACGAGTTTTCGGTTTTACGGTGTGTAGGGTGCTCGCTCGTTTAATCTTAGGAGGGTAGACAGTAAGGGGCGACGTTGCTGGATAGGTTTTGGGGGATGCACTATCCCAACGATAAGATGGCCCTAAGAGTAATACTTGGCCTATGGAATGCCATGAGGTCCCATGACGACTGTCAAGATTTCAAACACGCGTGGGGACCACTGTCATCCTAGTGATGGGGTTTCTATAATGTCCAGTTGTTGCCAACGTGGCTGAAACTTGTCGCTAATGTGGCCTACATGGAGAGGCAGAAACCTCTGACCAACCACAACCGACCAGAGCGCCGTTTGATCACGCGCCAGCTAATCAGGGGACCAACCATACACGCGCTTTTGGTTAACAAGGCAGTTCGTTTCGAATTGTTTGGGTCTCAGCCTATTTATCTTTTAACGAACAGTACCCAATGATTTATTGATTGAATCCAGACTACATAAACAACAAAATCGATAGCGGTTCCTACTACATACTAGCCACTCCGTATCTCTATAAGGAGGAAGAAGCATGGAACTAACATGGATATCTCTGTCATTGCTATGTTAGCATGGTCGGACCATCCCTATTTGGGAGGGGCATAGAGTGTCTAGCCCAGCATCTATGCCCCGGACTTTGCCAGAGAGTTCATTTGCTACATGAGAAAAAATAGTTTCTTCAGCTGTTTATCTATTCCTCATTTGTTGTTATCTCCTCCACCAGTTCTGGACTGGAATTCTGGCCAATTCTGTAAGGTAAACGCCATAATGCTTGAGCGGTTCCGCAACGAATGTCTGTACGGTACCGAAAACTTGTCAGTTTACGTGGAAATCTCGTCGTTGTATGAGGGCTCTTACGCGAAGTCAGGGAGGTGAGGCATGAACTGAATAGAATGACCCAGTGGTGGTCCAAATATTGTAGGAAATGCGCTGGAACTTTGGGGGTTTCCATCAGATGACGTTTCCTACCGCCATTCTTCCACTGCCCCGCTTTCGCGCAGCTAGAGGAAGGCTTTGCTGATGCTGGCGGTAGTCGTCGATCTAGCTAGAATGGAGCAGAAGGAAGTCAAACCTTCGGTTGCCTTCTGAGTAGCAGCTCCTGTGTGTTCTTTCTCCTCAGGACGACAGGCCTCCATGCTTCGCAGTGTTCGTGCGTCTTCGATCTCACGACGCCTAGGCAATGACATCACCTGATGAATGGTGTTTCTCCACGACAGAAGAGCATCGATCGGCGGGTTTGTTGTGATTTTTCGCCGACCTTATGACTTCCAGTTTACAACGCGAAATGCCGCCGCCGACAACGACGAGGCGCGCGCTCGTGGTGCTGATCCACGCCCACGACCGCGTGGCTGCTTCCACAGAGGCGTCTTATCGCGTTGATGTCGGAAGAAGGCGCCTTCCGGCGCGGTTTCCGAGGTCTGGTGTGATCGACATTAGATGTCGAGTAATTTGGTCACCGATAAGGGTATTCAAGCAACGGTGAATCAGCAGGACGACGAACCTGTAGGCGTTGAGACCGCTTCTTTGCCTTCCGAATGGAGAACGGAGAATGGAGAATTGTCTTTGAAAAAGCCAGGGTAAAGCGCGATGATAACCGTCTTCATGCTTCACATAGGAAGAGCGCTAGTATGGGACAATGGCACTGCGCTGTAGCGAAGACAGTTCTTGTATAACCGGTAGGTGACAGGAATTTCACCCACGAGTGACCAGCTGTTCTCCGGCAGTTCACCGGGGTCTCAGACTGATGTGGTTTTCCGTAAAAGATATAGGTGTTCACTGCGGGACCTCCACATGCCGTCTGATCAATATGCAAACTAGTTCTTCTAGAAATTCCGCCTACTTCTCTCTAGGAAAACGAAATGGAATACCGATTTCAACTTCACATGTAAGGCTACTTGAAGGATTCCAGTTCATCTCTTCTTCAAAACTCGGCATAGCAAGATGATGTCGTATTATTTCTTTGTTGTGGGCCTTTATGTAAAGCTACAATTTTTATTTTCCTTGAAAACACTTCGTTTCACCATCTCCAGATGACCGTTTTATGTACAAGCTCTATTTCAGGGTTCTTACCAGCAGGCAAATCCAATAAGATTTCCGTTGTCTGCACCTTTGCACCTTTCATTTATCTTGTACTTCAAGCCTGTTTCCTGCCTGTGTCCTGGAAACTACCCGGATGTCATTGTGATTCATCATCACCGAAAGTTCACCTGCAGGTGATCTGTAATGTTTGAAGTCATCCTAACCACAACGTGGCACCATTATCCTACATTTCTGCTTAAAAAGGGCGCGTGTAGCGCCGCCGGAGGAGGTGTCGACTGTCGCGTGCACCCGATACCAGGTTCTGCGTTCGTATTTCCCGTTCAGGCCAGCCGAGTTTTCCATCCATCTGGGGTTGGTGAATTGCTACCAGAATTGTCTGGGAAGAATAAAGTGCTGACTTGTTCATCAGTTGGCCGTCCGCAAGTCATTGTATGGCCGAATACGCATTCAAATCGCCTCCACGACATCCCGTAAAGTAGAATGCGTGGCGCATCCCAAAAGGGATTCAGTAACGCCGTCCTTTGTCCTTTATCCTTTGTGTGCTCAGAGGCCTTCCTATTGTCTCACTGTAAAAAAAACTCGTTAAAATGGAAGCAGCTTTAGAAAATCCACCGATCAGATGGTAGACTACCCCTCGAAGCTACCCAGAAGGTGATGGGCCAATTTTTTTCCGTGCTCTTTTAATTGAACTCTCTTTATTCAGCGAACCCCCTGTCCTTGGATTGGAACAGAAATGACTAATGGGTGAACAGATTAACGTCTCATTCGTCCCGAATGTAATAGCAGCGTCTCCGTCCCAGAAGTAATAATAAGATAGATTAGTCTTTCAAGGCACCTGGAAAACGTCGTAGATGGCGGGATCTGTGTGGCCACGATCCACCTCTCTCAGGGCTTCCAGGATTATCTCCTTATTTCTCTGTATCATAGGGCTTATCGGTAGGCGTTCGCGTTATCTATTGGCTCCACCGTCTTGAAGAAATTCAAGACGGTTGAGCCAATAACATGAACGCCTACCTATAAGCTCTAAGATACAGAGAAATAACACCTTCGCGGGGGGATCTGAGCGCAGAACTGGGTGCGGGAGTACGACGTAGCAAGGTTTGTGGACTTAATGCCCCTTCATTTTTATCACATGTCGTCTTGATTTGTTCGAGGGTGCGCCAAAGCGTCCCCATTCGTCTCCTTGGCGTGCCAGAGTAGCTCAGATGAAGTCGCTCGCTCTAAGAACACAGAGTGCGTCAACTCTCATTTGTGGACGAAAACGTCCTACCAACACGTCAGTCGAGCTCTTATGGTGAGCCGGACGCGATATTGCGTTTCCCCTTAACAAAAAACGAATGATAAATGGACCAAATGGACCAAATCTCGTTGCAGGCTGCTATTAATACGCTGCAGGAGTGGTCCAGGTCATGGAGTCTACCTTTATCCCCAGAAAAAACTATGTTTATGAGAATTGGATCTTCATCGGCTTCGTTAGATTATAAAATAGGTGACAACCCCATCTCCAGAGTTACAGCGGTACGAGACTTAGGATTCTACTATGACGAAAAGCTAGATTTTTCTGAGCATTTAAAGGTAATCCAGAAAAAAGCTCAATCACGTACTTTCCAGATCTTTAGGGGGTTGTCTACTCGCAACAACGCTGTGTTGCTACAAGCTTATAAAACATACGTTAGACCGATTGTCGAAACTGGTTCTACTGTTTTTCCCCTCTCAAAAAGAAGGATATCAATCTTATTGAGAAGGTTCAAAACAATTACACGAGAAAAATATTGCTTAGATCTGGAAGCTTCCTCTATTCTAGGATACCTCGCTCACGCATAAGAAACAAATATTTCAATCTCCACACGTTGGAGTCGCGTAGGAAGCTAAGAGACGTTTGTGTTATCTTCAAAATGTTATCAGGGATCATGGACGTTGACGTTTCGCAGTTTTATAAGATTTTGCCATCGGTAACGAGAGGTGATTCTAAAAAGATCTCCTACCGCACTCCTAAGACGACCGTAAGGTCTTCTTCTTTTACGTGCAGGGCCGCCTCCTCATACCTAGCTCTAAAACACAATTTTGAAGTAACTGAGAAGTTCTATGGCTCCTTCAAACGATTTGTGAAGAAGAAATGGTTATGTTGTTAGTCTTTTATGGTGAGCACATTCCTAATGGTGTTTGGGTGTTTCTTCTATGTTTGTTGTGTTTGTTCGTTTTATGACGTGTGTCTTAAACACCGTAATAAATAATAATAATAATAATAAAGGGATAAACCACGGCATGAATTGATTCATATTTGGGACACGCCACGCATTCTATTGTACTTCTACGGGATGTCATCGAGAAGGTTTGAATGCGTATTTTGTCAATACGGTAACTGGCGATGTGGCGTTCTCCCCCCACCCCCGCCCTTCAAACAGAAGCGTTGCAAATGTCTGCGTCTCCACTATCTCGTGAGGCAGCCACTGGACTCTCGAAAAAGCCCAGGTTGTTGGGGTGCGCGGGCCAGGGGGACGAGGGGATAAAACGCTCGTCTCCCACGGTGACTTGGCGGGGCTACGTTAGGTGTCTTAGCTTACTGTTGAAGGCGGAGCGACGCCTACGAGGTGGGCACACGGGCGTTTCGGACCAAGTACAAAAAATAAGCAAACCAAAAACCTCATAGTGTGCTGGGTAGAAAAAAAGCTTCACCTCTCAAAACAACGTATCAGAAGTATAACATAAGCCTTAAGAAAACGTCTAACTGATGTCACGCAAAGTCTGCTCTACTTCTACTTCTACTTGTCTGCAAAAACTCGATCGAGGCCGGCTCAATAGCCTCTTGCCTTTCGTAATCGGGGTGGGCGATCATGTTACCGTGGTCGAGGGAACACCTAACGTACGATGTAGGCGATTTGCAGTGGCTAGCCGATGAACGAGCAAGTCTTGTACCGGTCCACTTATCACAGAATGATGAAAGGCTTTATTGGCCTGGGCGGGGCTTAAGCGAAGACTAGGTTCGTGGCGCACGCAATAGTCGGCGCCCCGCCGATTGCACGATCAGGCACCCAATCAGGAAATACCAAGTAGTCTACAATTTCTTGTTAAAGCCCACGTCATGCCATGACTGCTTATTCAGCAAAGGCCTAAGCGTATTTATTTGGCTCGCCCTTCATCTCAATGTGACCGGCCCACATAATTTTCGACGCTCTTTCTTTTCTTCACCACTTCATTGACAATGTTGACAGATCTTCATGTCGCTCCGTTCCTTCTACTCAGTTCCAGTCGAGCTCTAGTGGTAGTGGAAGTTGAGAATGTACACATCGACCTATCGTCTCCCACTTTTTTCCGTGGACTAAATTTCGTCAAATACAGTAACTAGGAAGTTTTCCACTCATTCCACGCCGTTTCCTAAATATTTTCAGTTATTGATAGTGATGACGGGATAAATTAAAATTCAGAGCGCGTGTGGCGCAGTCGGAGGAGGTGCCGCCTGTCGCGTGTACCCAATAGCAGGTTCCTGGTTCAGATATCCCGCCCAGGCCAACCGAGTCTTCCCTCCCTCCGACGTCGTTGAATTGGTACCGGATTTATCTGAGATGGACAAATCGCTGACGTGTTCATCGGCTGGCCACTGCAAGTGACTGTTCGGTCAAAGGCGCATTCAAATCGCCTCCACGACATCCCGTAGAAGTAGAATGCGTGGCGCATCCCAAAAGGGATTGAGTAACGCCGTCCTTTACCCTTTTTTCATCACAAATCAAAATTACATGAAAGCCATTACCATCGTCTCATTGGGTGAAAGTTTTGTCCTCTTGTTAGGCCTTTTCTTAGGCCTTTCCTCTGTCGTGCCTCTTCTAGGCCCTCTATCGTACCAGTCTAGCTGAATGGGCGTGGAAGCAAGATCTGGCTCTTCGACCGACGACTAATTCTTGTTTTGGTATCAGCACGGATTTCGCTGTATGTGTAGGCGTCCACGTTATTTATAGGCTCAATCCCATGACATCGGAGAGCGTATTGCGCTGAAGTGGGTGGATTGAACTTCTCTCCAAATGGTCCCTTTAGCAGCGGCTGTTTTTAGGCCTTAGCTAATGCTTCCGAAACGCAGTAATGAGACAATAACTGTGGCTGTGACGTTCAGGCACCGTATCGAATCTTTTTGTCGTGAAATAAAATGCATCGTGTTCCGACTAATAGGGCGCTTTCAGTTTTCGTTGACGCTGCTTGAGAATCTTTGCAGTCGATTTTAAGGCTGCAGATCTATTTCTGTGAAAGTGCAAGCGGCGAGGAATAACAAAGACTCCAAAAAAGAGATGCGCCTTGCAGCTATTCACGGGCTTTTTTTTTTCGGCGAAAGGCTATAACACTGCCTTCATTATCTGACTGCTGCTTGTTACGCTGTTACACCGCTGCAGCTAACCACTGAACATCTAAGAACTTCCGAGAATTTGCTTCGAACGATACTAATTAGCTGTGAACGTAACGACGAGCAAAAAAGCGGCCAGAAAATTTGCGATTTTCGCAAAATAGAGAGGGATTGTGTAACTGCACACATCAGGCGGTTTAGGGCCTGTTCACACTTCGCGACAAGAGCGACAAGAGCGACTGGAGCGACTGGGGCGACGGATGTAGTGTGGTGTACGTAAATAATTGCGTACTCCACACTTCGTCTGCGACGAATGTAGTGTGAAATGCGTACTTATTTACGTACAACACACTACATCCGTCGCCCCAGTCGCTCTTGTCGCTGTTGTCGCTGTTGTCGCTCTTGTCGCGAAGTATGAACAGGCCCATAGAGCACGCCTGAAAGATTATCATAGGCGCCTTTTTCGTTGCTTAGTTCTCGTCCAAAAGTAATTTATTGTGCTTTCCAAACTAGCAATGTTACCGCTGTGTTTTATATGCTTTATAGCCTCAACGGTTTCCAAAAACCGGTTCGAAAACAACGAGTCAAGTGTGATTTGGCAGGATTCTATTGCGCTAGCCAGTAATTGATGCGATCAAACGTAGCCTATTTCGAGACGAACTAGTTTCTAGGGTAGTCGTGGTGAAGAACTTGGCTGTTGTCGTCGTTAGTAATGTGTGTTACGCAATTGCGTACACCGATTCGATTAACTAACGCCTGAAAGATTACGGTACGCGCCTGTCTCTTTACTTTGTTCTCATGCTGATGCAATCCTTTGTGGGCTTTTTTTGAGCGGCCATGTTATCAATGTACTTTCTGTGCTTTATAGCTGTCACATTTTCCCGCACAGGGCTGCCATACAATGCCTATCTATTCAGGCGATTTTACCAACTCATAAATAGCTGGGAATTGGGGACTTATGTATGGGAATGGCCGAGAAACTGGTTCGACACCACCAACTTGCGTGTGCTATAACGGGAATTCGTCGTGCTAGACATCCCCTGATAGGATTAAGCGAAGCCCATTACGAGACGAACTTGTTTAAGGGGGATACTTCTTTACACGAGTGCCAAAAACTAGAAAAAACGGCACTTGTCGATTCGCACGCAATCCTGTACACCATGTTATTTAACTTACGCCCGAAGTTTACGGTAGGAGCGTGTTCCGTCTGCTGGCCTTCATTCTAATGTAATTGAAAAGTCTCCTGAAAAGAATGACAGGTACACAACGGATCCGACTGGGTGAACATAAGCCAATCTCAGAAACCTATACCCACTCAGGTCATCGGCCCGCTATGTACCGATCAACGTACGCATGTATTATCTGAGCTTCTTAGTTCCGACATTTCTCCAGAAAATGGATAAAACGATACTCATAGTAGGTTAAAGTATAAAGGCACTAGTATAAGTTAAGCACTAACATACACGAGGTGTAATGTCCGCAATTACGTATACGATGCAATATTGCAGACATTCGTCCGCTTCCTATCGAAACAGAATACATTTTGGCAGGCAAGCCTGGAGGAAATTTAGACTTTCTGCACTAAACTGACGAGATGTTGGTTCGGAACCACCTAGAGTGAATTCTGTGCGATTCAGCGGATTTCGCTGCAATACTCATCCATAAATAAGATTAACAGAAGCCCTTTATGACGTGGCGAACTCGTTCGCAGGGAAATGTGATCTTCAATTTAACGAAGAAACGAAAAAACAGAATTTGGCGTCAGATACCTTACCTTTGCGCAGTCACATATATCCAGCTGTTTATTTCACGCCTAAAAGTTTACGGTAGGAGTGCTCTCAGTTTTTTGCGCAAGTTTCGGGCCTTTCCAGGGAACATCGTTAAGGATGTGTTTTTTGTTTTGCGGTCTGAATGCTCAATATTTCTAAATAGAAAAGGCTATAAAATGCTTAACGAAGTAGGGACTAGTGGTGTTCGTAGTGTGAGTTAGCTTAGGACGTCTTGGAAACAAGAAAAAGTGCCCAAGTTACCGGAAGAGTGATACTTCTTCTGCACAAGTGCGTACGTCATGCTTTTAAATTGACGTCTAAAGCTTACGGTAGGAGCGCCTTCCGTTGTGGACTTCTCCTATTCCTATATATGGATGAATAGTATAAGGAAGTCCTGCTCAAATCGGACAAGATCTGCAATCTGTGGTTTCGAACCAGATTCTGAATCGGTTCAGTACATGCGGAAGCTGTAGGGCGCGACGAAGCAAAAAATACCTTAAGGCACAGGACACCTGAAGTTTTCCGCAATCGCGCACGCCAGGCTGCTTATTTCACGCCTAAAAGTCTACGGTGGAAGTGTGTTCTATCTCTTTGCAAGATTAGGTATTTGGAGGGAACAGCGTTATTCACATACTTTTTGAGCGAACTACGCTATAGTTACGTTTCCTATGCTTTATAACTCCAATATTTCCTGGAAAAAGTGTATGAAAGGGTGAGCATCTTGGCTCCAGCGCCGTACAAGTATAGGTGGGCCAATGATGTATCGTAAGGCAATGACGTGGGATGGGGTGTAGTGCCTGTAATTGCACCAAACCTCTGTCAATTCTAACGTGACGCTTTCCTTGCTTTATAGCTCCAATATTTGCCTGAAAAGGATGTCAACGGATGCGCATCTTAGTGCTCACATCGTACTAGTACACGTGGGCCAGTGATGTACCTACCGTGAAGCAATGATGTGGGATAAAGTGTAAAGTCTGCAGTTACACCAAACACCTGCCAATTCTTACACGCCTCCTAAATGAGGGACACCGCTTCCAGAACACCAAATCACCTGTGGTCCGTCCAGATTTCATGGGGTTGTTCATCCATGGTGAAGATCTAGTGAAGTCCAGGAATCGCGTGACGGCGACAGGCGGTCTACGGCGTCTGCTTTGATTCCATGAAGGGTCAGAATGACTGATCGTCACGACAGTGATGATGACCTGTCAGTGTCAGCGCTGTCGAGCGAACACTACACGCCCGTATGGGTCGCTGGCCGGTGTCATGTGAGTAGCGTGACTGAATGACCCCTACGCTCTCCATCTCCGCCGTCGTCGCGTGTGGGAGAACCAGCTGAGGTCGTCGGTGTTCAGGGGTCATAGGCGTCGTGGATGCCAGGTGCCGAGCACTCAAAGAACGACTCAAGAACAGTCGGAAGGTGCCGGTTTGCCATCTTAGTCAACACCATGTGCCATGTGATTGCTCCTGCGAGGTCAGACGCCAAAGATCAACCCCAGAAGACGCCTGACGGCCGGCATGCCAACAACGAGATGCGCCGAGTTGAGTTGAGAGTTTCGCTCTTCGTTACCGAGGGAGAACCGGAAGCGACGAATCGAAAACCTGTAGGGGACATCAGAGAAAGGGGTAAGGGATGTCCACGCATGAATGGAGTGCTAATGCCGCCGCCGTCTCCGCAGTGTCTGAACGTAGCGACGTCATCCTTTCACCGAGGTGGTGTGTCAGCCCTGATGAACTGTCGGTGATGGAAATGTCCGTCATCGCAGGTGACATGGACGCTGTGTCGAAGATAAAGGGCTTTCTGCAAGCGCTTGCAATCACTTTGAAGTACATCCTGCGCACAGTGCAAGGTAACTGTTCCACTTCTGTTCAGCCAGAGCGATAAGTATGTCTTCATCGGTTGTCTTGGTTGGCTTCAGAAGCTGATGAACATGGTTGAGGGCCTTTCATTTCTCGACGAATCGCCTCAGTGCGAGAAATCTTGCGGAGGAGAAATCCTACCTGGTGGAGAAGAGTAGGTGCCTTGGAAATCAGAGAACGGATGGACCATAGAATCATAGGAAGGACAGGAGGCTCGTACTACAACCGCTAGCTGGGTATTAGTGCAGCGACTGACAGCACCAATAGCTTCAGAATCTCGTAGAGGATTCGAAATGTCGCAGCTCGGTAAAGCGCATTGCCGGGCCAGGGACTTCACCTCTTGAGGGTTCCGAAAGGGTTCCAGAAGAGTAGGGTAAAAACGGTCGACTTTGGATCCGATACCGTTTGGGAAAATTCGGGTCCCTAATTTTTACAAACCCTAGACAAATGGATCTTGCGAATAATGTCGTTTTTGAAAAGCACTGATCCACTAATCCAAGATCGACTTTTCACTAGAACGGATTTTCGATAGATTCAGACTGATTTTCTTCTCGGATCGTCGGAGTCTCCTGTCGGAATCGGATATCGAATATCCGATTCCGACAGGAGACTAGAGTTTTTGATTAAAATCGGAATCTGAACCATCTGGAACTCAGATCTGGTGAAAGTTACCCTTATCTGAATCGTAATGAGATCCAGTCGGATCTATCCCACTTGGAAGGGGCAACCGTAAAGTGTCAGATGCGTGGATCATCCTATACCACACAACCGTATCCCAAGAATTCAAGTAAAAGCCTTCGCATGATGGGAAAGCGGCTGAAGGTTTCGTAGACCCAAGTAAGGGATTAAAGATGTAAATCAGGGGCCGTACTCATCATCAATTAAACCCATGGGTATACGGGGTATAAGGGGTAGAGATAAGATAAGAGTCAGGTAGAGATAAGGTAAGAGTCAGAGACGCAGGCTTCATCGTGGGTCTACCCCCATTCCCGCGGGTTAGTCGTTGATGAATCCGGCCCCAGTACATTCCCCTCCGATTAGGATAGATCCATGCGGTCTTCTCAAAAATGATAATATCTGCATGATCCATTTATTCTGGGTTAAAATTAACCGAATTGACCTACGGAGCCAATGTATGGTAAGTAGCCTATTAGGAAGGTTGCTAATGAACGTATTTCTCCCTGCACGGACTAGGTAAAGGGTGAAGAATGATGGGCAGTGTTAAAAAGTCCCTTTTGTGGAGCGCACCACGCATTCCATTTCGTAGGAATATCGTGGAGCCAACTGAAGGGCGTTTTCGGCCCACGCCTATGACTTTTGGTGGGCACGTCAGTGTTTTATCATTCACAGATAATTCTGCTGCCAATTCACAGACTCTGGAGGGAAGGGAGGTTCCGTTGGCCTTGGTGGGATCGAAATCAAGGATAACGGCTCGATGTGCCAGCGACAGCCGGCGCCACTTTCGACTGAGCTATCGCACCTGGTAATATCGAACAGAAATCCAGTCCGTCTTCTGCATACTGCACCAGTCATCTCACCCTACCCGATCATGATTGATGACGCCTTCCACCCCTTTAGTGTGCCATAATAGCCAATTTTGTCATCCTCGCTCGTGGGGCAGGAGGAGGTGGTTTATCTCTAGGATAGTAATTGGTCAACTCCGTCGTTTACCTCTTCATCTATTTATTTGTTTGGCTTGTAGTGGCCAACCCATGAAATTCCTGCTTTGTCGAGTGGCATCTTGGGTAACATCTTGGGTCTATTTTGCTCTAAAACCTTATTTCGTTCGAACAACATGTAGCACAACATGACGGGGAATTACAAGAGCGAAGCTCGGAGATGCTAAATCTCTGCGGATTTCACTTCCGGCCAAATCGTCAGCGAGTTCTGCAGCGGCCATAGCTAGTCAGCCCAGTCAGTCACATGGCCTAACAGGACGGGCGAAAACGCCTCGTCAACGCAGGGTTTTTAAGAGCGCCGCTGCTTTTGAGGCGAGAGATGGACCAGAACTGTGTCTTAAGATTAGTCGCGGACGATTAAACAACGTGAAGACGTTATCGTTGTGTCTCGGAGTGAGGACTCATGTGACTTCAGATCACACAACGCTCGACGGCTCAGAGATTAGACGTCGTTTACGAGCTGTTTTTATTCCGCGTTTTATTGGCGGGTGGAAAGCTGAGAGTTACTGAGATTTAATGCCTTCCTATTGTTTTGGCTGCTTTTGAAAAGGCTATGCGGAACTGGAAATGCTCTAACACATCGCCATTTTATTATTGTTAGCGCTGTTTTATTTAATATTTTTTCGTTCGAGATTGGGCTTGTGATAGCGCAGCGCGTGGAGGCACCGGATGTCGCGTTTACCCCGGAACCAGATTCCCAGTTCGGGTCCCTAACGAAACTTTCCAACCCCCGGAGTTGGTGAATTGGTACTAGACTTTCTGGGAGGCATAAAACATTGACTTGAAAGCTGGAGTGAAAGTTGTCAATATTCAAGAAGTCTCAAGGGTTTCACTTAAAAGTGCCTAGCTGTCATGGAGATGGTGCATAAAACAATCCCACTGAAGTTCTTCGATTTAGACGATACTACGCTGCTAACTATACTTTTGGAAGTGTGTAGCGCCATCGGTGGAGGTGCCGACTGTCGCGTGCACCCGATACTAAGTTCTTGGTTCCGATTTAGCGCCCAGACCAAACAGCCGTCCATCCTTCGGGGTCGGTGAATTGGTTGTTGTTGTCTGAGGAGGATGGAGCTCCAACTTGTTCATCAGCTGGCCACCGAAAGTCATGGTATGGTTATACCAAGTACGCATTCAAATCGCGTTCACGACATCCCATAGAAGTAGAATACGTGGCTCGTCCTAACAGGGATTGAATAACGTCGTCCTTTACCTTCATCCTTACGTATCTTACGGTGTATAGGATACACAACATATAAACGGTATTGATATTGATCGACCGATAATTGTCAAGCCATTTATCGTTTTTTATCCGCAGCTTTTGAAGAAGGATCATGCAAATGTGTTGGCCTCACCTTGAGTAAGCAACATGGATCTATCCTAGTCGGGAGGGGCAGCACTAAGGTGGCAGTTGAGCCCGAAATCCGCGATACGACAGCACATCCTATGACCTCGCATTAGTATCATCGCATCATTTGGAAGTTGCTGAAGCTTTGGGACAAAGTTAAAGTAGGGAATGGAGAGGAAAAACACCGCATGCTCCCTTCCAACTAGGATAGATCCTGAAATCTCGATGCGACAAACTATCGATCGATTTCATCGATTTTTTCTGGGCGAGGGAATCACGATCTGCTGGGCCCTTAGACAGACGTCACGACAAATAAACATTATATCTTATCAGTTACTGGGCGAAGCTCCGGCCATTAGGCAGGTCCTGCGTTAGGCCGCCTCATTGCCGTTAAAAGAATAAATGAGTGAAATACAAATTTCTGGTCGAAATCTTTTTTAAAAGTCGTCTTTGAGTCGTCGCTGTCTTACCATTTGTCTTCCCTTCCATTCGTTCTTTGCTTTCCAAGGTACTGCCCGGCTACTGTGACCTGCAGTAATCCTTCAAAGATCTGAGATTGTAGGCGAAGTCTGCCCTTAGCTGCACAAATTTCATTCCTACGCAAAGAATCTCGTCCCGATCTTTGGGAAATTTCCATCGAATTCCTGTCAGAACGAAGATAATTGTACGCTTCCTTCCTGAGATGACACCTGTCCTTAATTAAATGCGACAAGTGCTCCTTTTCATTTTTTTCCGCTTCGAACTGCCAATTTTCTTCTAACAAATTCTTCCTTAGTTCGCCGTCATGCGTGAAACGGGTTCTTGATGAATTTCAAGCTGCAATCTGCTCAAACACTGCTCATTTCAGATCCGGACCGCAGATGGTCGTTCGATGCTTCGACGTCAGACCTCCGACTCTTCGTTTTCTTCCGTTGCTGTTGTTCCAGTCCTTCTGAGGAATGGGTTTTGTCGTTCGTATTGTGAAGCGGCCACGGCGCGTTTTCATCGTATGCAACGCTGAAATCCAAGCCCTCATTCTGGCCCATTAATCCATGCCTGTTCGCCGTCTCCTTTCGAGGCGGCTGTTCACCTCGATAGGCCTCATTGGGCCGGTAGGAGGCGCGATTTCCTTGTCCAGCGAGTTCCCTGGTCATCGAAGTGTTAAATCCGTTCAAGCTTGATGATCTGATACCGAATCTGGCCGCCGTCTCTTGTGATCATTTTGAAGACCAAGCAGAATTTAATGTGGCTAGAAGTTAACACAAAAGCAATGTGCATGTACGCACCCCAACGGGTCTGACAGAGTATAGGGTCATCCTCTAGTCAGTAGCTTCAGGCCCACTTTAACAACTTACGCTTTGTTTGGCCACTGTACGAGATTACTGTAGCCATACTGTACCTCTGTCGCTTGCGGTACGGTAAAGCTACGGCAACGTTAAGGGAAGCTCAGAAAGTCAAGGCTGACTGCCAAATGCGTAAATATCGGTACAAAGTCGCTGATGTGGCCTACGTGGGAGTCAGGAACGCGCCAGCCAATCAGAGCGCAGTGCCTCGTTGTTGCGTCGTGATTGGTCTGATGCATTCCAGCCTCTCCATGTAGGCCGTATTAACGTCTTGTATCATACTTCAAAGCCGTTTGAGATTTCGGTATGTGGCACAATGTCTTCCATGGAGGGCAGTTGATGAAGGCATTCCAAATGAAAGAAAGCTGTTCTGACAAGGGCACGAAATCGATCCCGAGACCATTTCGTATTTGGCTAATGGCCCATGTTTGAAGAGTGCTAACCGTAAAGCGGTGATTTTTCAAAGAAGCCGTAGTTTTTTGGGCTTAGGACATATAGAAGCTGATGAAACTGGTCCTTTCTCCTTTCTTCTCAGCGTACAGAATGAGAACTGTTAAGAGTGATAGCCATGATGTAGAAGGCGACCGAAAATCAGTTTTGGAATTAAGAAGAGACCGCTTTCAGTTGCTCTGAGCTCCAGCCAAGTGTCTGGAGAGCTGGGAAGCATAGGAAGACCTTTATAGCTATTTACGGCTTGCTGTTTCAGAAAGATTTAGAGGTTTATTTGGCACAAAATAGTGCGCATCAAAATGTCTTTTTAGCGTGGGATACTCTACTTTAGGGTAAGAAGTTTAGGGTATGGTAGAGGTAACACGGATCTCCCTCGTTAGAGAGCCTTCAGGCTCTCTTGTTAAGAGGGATCGCGGGCCCCTTGTCGCAGGGCCACGTGGCGCGTCCCCGGGTGGTGGATAGGGGAATAAAACGCGAACCAAATGCGACCTTGTACTGCCCAGAGACGCAGGTGGGATGCAGGGGATGGACTCCTTGCTCCTGCTGTGTCGGGTCGACGCGTTCCTTGTGCGTGGGAGCGGCATGTTCGTGCACAGTGTGCGCGGATGTGTTCGCACCTGTGCGGATTGTAACTGTGTCGGCCCGGCGAAAAGCTTGCACTCGGTAGAATGGGAGTACATGTAAGGCGATTCGAGGCCGCCTTAAGTCTCTCCCCCTCCCTTCGGGCAGTCTGGCTGGCTGCCCGGAGTTTGCCGCCGTTAAACATGTTAAATAGGGTTTGGAAACTCAAGGCTTGTTGCTAGATGCGTGAGTATCGGTGCAAGTCGCTAATGTGGCCTACGTGGGAGTCAGAAACGCGGCAGCCAAACAGGGCACCGTCTCCATATATTCCTATGGATGGCGTGCTCGTTTAAATGGATTAGCCTGACGAAATAACCTCTAAAAGCGTGGTGTTCATTAGATAGCTTATTCGGTAGAGATAAGCAAGGTTAATTATTAGGGCGACGATTTCATCGGAGGTTCGACGTCAATTCCACATTTGGAACTGGAGGTTTATTCGATCTCGAAGGCTCTCGGAAAATGAGCTGCTGCTCCGCAAGCAGAGTCCAACTAAGTTTCACTCCACCGAGCCTAGGTTTGACATCATCTAGTAGCGGAATCGAACCACGATCATGCTCCGCTTGAATGCGGCTGTTTGCCTACTGCATCATGGGCTTCCGAAGGAAGCTGGCAAGTGATTTAATACATATGTAGTTTAAGGGTCAGATTCATCAACCGCTTACCGCCCCCTAACCGTGAAAATGCCGCCAATCCCGATATTCATCAGCATCGTGCTTGGCAGTAGTTTATAACGGCCGGTAAGCGGTTGATGAATCTGTCCCCAGGCGTCCTAGGCCGTCATAACGTCCTGGGCCTTATGAGTCCAAAGATCTTTACATGGCTTACAGCCTCAGATCGTCTGCCTACGTACATGAAAGCGGAGCGCCGAGCCGCTTATAGCGGCTTAGGGTGTGTCGGGTGGACGGGGGACCGTATAATCCCTCTGTGCTTTCAGCGGCCAGTTTTCCCGGGGCAACTGTTCTGGATTGAAAGGGAAACCTTCAGAGTATCAGCGATGAGCTGCTGAAGAATTCGAAGAACAAAGGAGAAGAATAAGTGGAAAAGAAGGGAGGAAGAAGCAAAAAAGGAAGGAAAGAAAGAAGAGGCCTAAATACGAGTACTAGTGTTCAGTTACTCATTTTGCTCTTTACTCTGTGCCATCTCGTATTGGGAAACGTCTTACCGGGATCAGACAGGATCGGAGTCAGAGTTATGCCCTTTCTTGAGGTAAGGTCTTGAATGCATGAGGAGTGCCTGGACAGGGCGTAGAACCGAACCCGGTCGATAAGAGCACGTGCGGATGGGGCCTGTTGCTGACTGCGCAACTAATGGCTCACGTATGGCGCTTTCAGCTGCCGAAACAGGACCAGGGAATGAGAAGAAAGGAAATCGACGGCACTTACACATCCAGGGTAACTACGACCTCTTAGGTAGTAGAGAGAAGTGTCGTCTGTCGCATGTGCTTTGAATTGGACTTTTGGTTCAGGCTCCGCCCAGGGCAACCGAGCATTTTGTACGTCACCGATCGGTGAATTGTACCGAGTCTTATGTTTATGGGCAAACGCTTTTGAAAGCAGGAACACAGAATTTATGCTAAAACACAACAACAAATCAACAGGAAGAACAACAAACAAACAAAAACAACAAGAAACAAAAACAACGTGATCAAAAATAAGTCCACTGGACACAACATAGTTAATATGCTCTGGAAAACCATTTTAATGCAAATTTGTTTCCACACAGTTCTTCATTTGTCCCGGTGTTAGCAAGACTTAAACGAATAAAATGATAAATGGCGGCTTTGGTCAATCATTATTTGGGATGCGCCACGCATTCTACTTTTACGGGATATTGTGGAGGCAAGTTGAATACGTATATGGACAGCACAATGACTTGCGGTGGATAGCCGATAGAGAGTTCTGAAGATCTGGAGAAGGCTCGGAGTTCATGAGGCTGACGCCTCGTCCAACTGCTCTACACGTGCCCATATACCAGATGTATCTGGAAAGAACTAAGGACTGATTATTGAGGAGGTGCTAGCTATCGCGTGCATCGCGAATCGAGGTTCTTGGTTCGGTTCCCGCCTAGCCCAGCCGAGCCTTCTATCCTTCCGTGTCCGCGAATTGAGTCTGGACTTGTCTGGGAAGGATAGTACGCTATCCTGTGCGTAATGTGGCCGGCTCACGTCACTGTATAGACCAACTAATACGCCTTTAAATTGTCTCCATGATATCCCATCCAAGTGGAGTACGTGGCCAATCCCAGAAAGGGTTTAATGTTTAATCACACGCCCTTACGAGGCACCTTCCATCTTCTCTCAAAACTGACATTCTTAAAGAGACCGCGCTCGGGTCTTTGGAAGTTTCGAGGATGGCAAATCCTCGTAGAATGGTTCCGGGCTCATTCCCAACTATGCTTACAGCCTCCGCGAAATTTCATAATGTCCTAGAGTTGGTTTTCAATGTTCGTTTGCCGATACAATCTCGTGTTGACGACGTCGTCGACGACTGTCTGCGTCGTGGTCTTTGTCTAGGTGTGTGGTCGCATTAATTGCGTAGCCTGTTTAATCGCTTCGAAGAATCGTCTAGAACGTGAAAGTGCGTGCAGGAATGGGCGAACGAAACGCTCGATTCAATGGGCAAAGTGTTCGTTTTTTTTCAGTCCACTAATAAGATTTCGAGGGCGCGAGGAAAAGAAGTGAATAGCCCCTTATCATTGGACGAGTTTTTCTGTAGGTGTAGGCAAGGGCCTTGTTGAAGTGTTGATGACATGGTACAGAACGGTTACGAAGCATAACGTGGCGGTTTCAGAAGAGCAGATTGGTACGGTGACGGCAAAGGGTTCCAAGGGGAGCTCATTCGATGAGATTTATCATTTGTCCTAATCGAATTCCGCATCATGTGGAGGATTCTGAAGCGCGGGGCGTAGAGTATTTAAAGCTCTAAAAGTTCATCCAGATTGGTTGATGACAATTACAATCTCGATACCAGCCACTAGAGGTTTTAATAAACTAACTTGAACCATTTCCATCAAGACCCCCCAGCTTGACTGGTTTCATGCTGATACCAAAGGGGCCGGCCCCTCCCGATATAAGGGTGAGTGCTATTCCCACGAGGTGTGGATGTTGTGTTCGTTCAAACGCCGATGGTGTAATGGCGTAAAGCATTCTCGCCCGGTGAGCAGGAGGTGCTGGTTCGAGTCCCGCCTGGCGCTAGAGCTTTGATCGCCACCATTGGCGTAACAGATATATACCATTTTTGCATCAAACTGGACTTTTGTTCAGATTAAATTGGACGCTAAATTTTCAAATTAAATTGCACAAATTGGAGCAGGCGAACGTATGGGACTCACCAGAAGTGGCTGGTGATCAGCTCTGCCTTCTGGAGAACCGGTTGTCTTCATGCGTTCTTGTTTTGAAGCACTGACGGTCTATGTTGCTTAACTACAGCCTGTGCTGTGCGATCGAGGTTTCCAAGTGTAGTTATTGTCGTTGTCTTGAAGTTTCCCCCACTCCTATTACTCCTGAAGCTCGTCGTTGTACATAAGGTTAAGCCAGGTTCCACCACTTCTGAGCGTATCAGCACGGCAATAGGTTTGTATAGCCGGTGAAGTCTTTCGACGTCGAGAATCTTCTGAAGCATCTAAAATTCCTTCGTGCAAGCGCGTATGCACAGAAGTCACACGTTCCTTTTGATTGATAAAGGCTTCGCTGCTTCTAAATACCTTACGTTTCTTCTTGACGTGCGAGCGTTTCTAGCGTTGTCGCTCAATTAGAGAACCACCGAGAAAAACCGCCTCCATCCCATTTTTTTCATGACAAGGCCTTGACGACGAAATGTGGACACATTTTTTCCATCGGGTAAAAACAAACAAAATTTCTGCCGAATTCTTTAGCGGAACGGCAACCGCGACCTTGGCGCTCTGCTAGCCAGTTTCTAGCAAGCGTTACATCGCTACTCATCGTTGAATCTAGCGTTGGTCTGAGAGGGGTGCTTCGCTACTTGAAGAAAAGTTAGTCGCAGAAGAGTGAATTTGAAGACGACGAGGGACTTAAACAACACGGCAGAGGAATCTAGCCCCATCTAGTGCGTTCTCACTGGAGATGGTTCTTATCACAACGCTTCAGGGATCGTCGTGTCCCCTGTTAGGTCTTTTGATTCGGGAATTTGCGGTTTCTTAAACGTCGTTGATGGTGAGGCATTCACCTCGAGCTTCTAACCGCTGTAAATCTTTGTAGCGGTGTTGACGTGGAAAAGAAAAACCTACTACTTAGTTGACCTTGTGGGTAACCATGGCAACGGCGATGTAATAGTTTTTCCTACACTCGAATGGGTGAAAAAACCGATGAATGGAAGGGTATGCCGAGTAAGATGGACGTATAGTAAGCTTGATAGTCATCAATGGATGGGTTTCCAGCAAAGACTGATAGTGGCTATATTACGTTGGATGCTTGCAGAGCACAACATCATTGCAGCCTTTATATCCCATCTTCACTTCGAATTGGACACTTTTCAAACCAAACTGAACGTTTTTCAAATCAAATTGGACACTCTCCCATGCTAGCCTAAGAGCTTTGAAATCAAAGCGAACTCTTCCAAATCGAAATCTGCCTCTTCTACATTAATCTAGAGACTCTCCGAAAAGGTAAGAATATTTTTTTTGTTCAAGGAAATTTTTGGTACGACTTTATTTGAATACATTTTAGTAATTTGAAGAAGCAAGACAATAACTCTTATGGTTCGTTTCGCCACCTTCCTTCAGACGAACCTTGTAAATTATAACACCTCCCCGGTGGCTCATCAGTGAAGAAAGAGGTGTTATAATTTTAATATTTATTTTAAATTATTAAAACAAATATTAAAATTGTAACATTTTATACATTATAACATTTTAGTTTTTATTTATTTTAATTTTAATATTTTTATTTATTGTTAGTATTATAATTTTATTTTTTATATTGTTTATATTTTTTACTATTTATTTATTTAATTATTTATTTATTCTATTTTTTATTTATTCTAATTTTTTATTCTAATTTTTTATTATTTATTCTAATTCATGAAGTTTTAATTCATCTACCCAATAAGTGAACACATTGTTTGGACCTCTATAAAATTCTTATTTTTTAAGGAAAAATGGTTTAAAGCTTGTTTTAAAGAGAAGAAAGGCGGCCATTTTCTAGTGCCCAAATAAGAGATTGCGCCATCTTCTCGTTCGAGACGTCGCGTTTTTTATTCGATTGCTACCAAAATGTTGGTTTGCATGGAGTTTGACCTGTTAAGGATACAACAAAAACAACTGTAAACAACACTGTAAAGAACATATTCTCACTTTGATGGTCGGTGTAAGTGGCATTTACACTATCAATCAAACAAGAGTTGCAACGAACGTTTGGAGTGCATGGCGCGATCTGATCTTCTAGTGCGCTGAACTATTTAGGAAATTTTGAGGAAAAAATGGAACAGAGTTTTCCACTGATGGGTGGACATTCTCGCAGCTGTGTCCATTTTCTCCGTTCTCACATACGCCTTCGCTTGGTATCTCGGGCCTTATATTCCACTCATTTTCGCTCTATATTATAATACTGTGCCTACATATATGTAAATTTAGTCCATAGTTGTATGATCATAACAGTTTCTGTCGAAAATCAGAGCCTATTTTCTTTTGGTCGAATTGTTCAGCGGGACCTGAAGTCTGGCTGGAAACACCTCGATGATGTAACGGATGCTGGGAACGTATTCCAGATGGTCTAGTTGATGTCCTAGCGGTTGCTGGTAGGTAGTAAAAGGTGAATAACTGCTGTCACTATGCGCCGGTGGAAATCTGTTTGGCTTCGGGCTGAAAGCATAATAAGACCGAGCTCATGGTTTATGATCATTCGGGGGATGAAATTTCATCCATCGTGGACCGCCAACGTGGTCCATTATCAGGCGGAATACTGGTTCTAGTGCGAAGGGTGTGGTTGTTCCTTGTAGTCGCCTGAAAAACTGACAACCGAGGGCTGTAGTTTTGACTTCGCTGAAATAACAGGGGAAAACGGCAGGCAGTGTCGATTTATTGACATAGGGTAACAATACAGCCTAATATCACTTTTTTCGAAACGCTGAGAGGCATCCATGATTAATGGAACCTAGGCGGCCGTTCTTTGAAGTCGTGGGCTAGGGAGCCCTGTGATAGAGCATGTCAAATTGCTTTTCAACGGTAAGCAGTGTAAAGTCATTGAAAGTACAGACAGCACTGTTATTAAGCACATGGAATGAGGTGAGGTACATCGTTGCGTATATTACAGTACCGGACATGTCTTTTGGTCATTGGCCGAAAAAGCCGCTCCGGCCAACATAGGCCGCTTTAGAGCGTTCCAAAGCGGCCTTTTTGAATAACTTCTTTAGAAATCAAATACTTGTGAAAATAAACATATATTTGAACTCAGCAGCTCAAGCTCTATCTTTTGGTGTATAAATCTCAGTAGAGTTGAACAATGCATATAGGCCCGACAGAATCAATCGAGTAGGCGCGGCGAGACAACTTGTAGAGCGGGCGTTTAGGGAGTTTTATCGGAAATTCCCAGCCGTTTCAATCAGAAATTGCTTTAAGACTGTCTAGCTTGCATTTGGAGTGCGCCGTGAACAATGCATACAGAATCGGACCTACCAATCGAGTGGGTGCGACAACCTGTAGAGCGAGCGTTATGGGAGTTTTATCGGAAATTCCTAGCCGTCTCAATCAGAAATTGCTCTAAGACTGTCTAGCTTGCATTTGGAGTGCTCCGTGAACAATGCATACAGAATCGGACCTACCAATCGAGTGGGCGCGACAACTTGTAGAGCGGGCGTTTGGGGAGTTTTATCGGAAATTCCCAGCCGTCCTAATCAGAAATTGCTCTAGGACTGTCTAGCTTGCATTTGGAGTGCGCCTTGAGCAATGCATACAGAATCGGACCCATCAATCGAGTGTGCGCGACAACTTGTAGAGCGGGCGTTTGGGGAGTTTTATCGGAAATTCCCAGCCGTCCTAATCAGAAATTGCTCTAGGACTGTCTAGCTTGCATTTGGAGTGCGCCTTGAGCAATGCATACAGAATCGGACCCATCAATCGAGTGGGCGCGACAGCTCGCAAATTGCATGCGCGGCCGTGTTCGGAGCGCAATAACTTTGTGGAGATCGAATCGTTCCTGCTGCGGCTAGTGGATTTTGTAGGCAGTAGAATGTTTTTGTAGCCTCCAAAAGTACACCGTGGTAGCTTCTAAACGGTCGAAATTATTGCGGTGCGAAAATGCAGGTTAGCCTTGTGTGACACGATTTTTTCCAAATTCAGTCGACCACTGTGGGAAGACGTAACAAGCTAACGGTCTAGGAATGCGTAAGCGAGCAAACCAGTTAAGGTACTTTGCGAAGAAGTGCCCAGAGCTCCCCAGCTTCCTAACCCGCCTCGCTCCCGGCAGCCATTTTAGAGCGGCGGAGGACAGCGGTGAAGTTTCTTCCGCCCTTACTCGCCCCATTTGAGTTTTCGACCGTTCTAATGGAGCCGTTATGTTCAGCTCGGAACGCTCTATCAAACGGTGTCACTCTCAATCAATTCCGAAAACATCGATTTCTTGACGATATCGAGGACGTGGGCGCCGTAGGCCGAGCTGCGCAGACGATGACGTCATCTATAACCGGTATTTTCAAAATTGGCCAAATTTCCTCGTGTAAACTTCGTCCAAAATCGTCTAGGCGTTATTTGGGGGGGGGGGGGAGGAGCTGATCACGAATCCCTCGAAGTCCACGACGTCAATCCCTCGAAGTCCACGAAGTCTCCGACCTACACGAATTTTGAGCAGAATCGATGATCCTGACCCGACCACCCTTAATTATCCAGAGGAAAATCCAAAACCTACCGAAGTCGACGGAATTTTCAAAAAAGGACGTCGGATTCGTAATCAGCGCCCCAAATAACGCCTAGACGATTTTGGACGAAGTTTGCACGAGGAAATTTGGCCAATTTCGAAAATACCGGTTATCGATTACGTCATCGTCCGCGCAGCTTGGCCTAGGGCGCCCACGTCCTCGATATTGTCAAAAAAAAATCGATTTTTTTAAAATGGTCTAGAGTGACACCATTCGATAGAGCTTTTGGTTATGATCAAAACGTTGTTACCGGAAGTGTCGGAAACCCAAATATGGGCGAGTAAGAGCGCAGGAAACTTCAACCGCTGAGTCCGCCGCCCTAAAACGACAGATGGGGCTAAGGCAGTTTAGGCAGCTGAGAAGTTCTGAGCCCGCCACCGTAAAGTGCCTTTAGTGCTCTGTTCGCATACGCATTTTGAGGCGGTTAGCTCGCGGCGTCTTCTCGCAGTGGTCCACCGAAATCGGAGAAAAATGCGTCACGCAAGCCTCACCTGCACATTCGCGCCACTGTTACTTCGTCCATTCACAAGCTATATCGCAGTTTTTTTACCACACTACTAGAACGTTTTACTGGCTACAAAATCGACAAGTTGCAGACAGATCGATTCGATCCCGATAGGGTTAGTGCGCTCCGAACACGCCCTTGCGTCCTATTTGGCACAGTAACGGTCGATGTTCTCCGCGCTCTTATTCGCCCAGATCACAGTTCTCGATACTTCTTGTAACATTATTGAAATCAGCAGGAAAAGTTCTATCGAATCGTATCAAGCATGGCCACTTTCGAAAACATCGATTTTCGATGACGTCATCGTCCATCTGCCATGGCCTGGAGCGGTCTCGTCCTCGATGCGAAATTGTCAAAAAATCGATTTTTCCAAAATCGGCCGAAATTGCCACCATTCGATAGCGCTTTTCACGCTGAACAGAGCAGTACCATTGTGAGTGTCGAAAACTCAAATCTGGGCGTGCAAGAACTCAAGAAACTCTAGCCGCTATCTTCCGCCACTCTAAATTGGCAGATGGGGCTAAGGCACTTCACGAAGCTATGGAGTTGTTAGCATGTCATCGTAAAGTACATTAATTGTTCTGCTCAACTACGCGTTTTTAGTTCTTTAGGTCTCCGCGTCTTCCTGCAGAGATCGACTGAAATCCGAAAAAATCGTGTCACACAAGGCTAACCTGCATATTCGCGCCCCTGTAACTTTACATAATCATAAGCTACACCGTTCCACTTTAGCGTACTACTACACCGTTTCACTGCCTATAAGAATCACGAGCTGCAGCCGAAACGATTCGGAATTGACAGAGTTATTGCGCTCCGAACTCGGCCGCGCGTGCAATTTGAAGCGGTCGCTCCCACTCGATTGATAGGTTCGATCCTATATGCATTGTGCACGGCGCAAAACAAAGGGTTGCTGGACAGTCTTAGAGCAATTCCTGAGTAGGGTGGCTGCAAATTTGTGATAAAACTCCTCAGACGCTCACTCTAGAAGCTGTCCCCCTCGATTGATAGGTTCGATCCTATATGCATTGTGCACGGCGCACTCCAAAGGCTCGCTGGACAGTCTTAAAGCAACTCCTAAGTTGGGCGGCTGCAAATTTGTGATAAGGCTCCCCAAACGCTCACTCTTCAAGCTGTCGCTCGATCGCTCTACAGGTTGTCGCGACCACTCGATTGATTCTGTCGGGCCTATATGCATTGCTCAACTCTACTGAGATTTATATACCGGAAGATAGAGCTCGAGCTGCTGAGTTCAAATATATGCTTATTTTTGCAAGTACTTGATTTCTAAAGAAGTTATTCAAAAAGGCCGCTTTGGAGCGTTCCAAAGCGGCCTATGTTGGCCGGCGCGTCTTTTTCGGCCAATGACCAAAAGACATGTCCGGAACTGTAGTTGTGGAGATTCAAAGAAATCACTTTAAAACAACGCAAGAATGTGGGTTTATGCAGAATTAACAATTGATTTCAAGTAATAGGTAAGATTGCATGCTCTCAAGGAATGTGCAGATGATATCCTGTTTTACCTCTTAGCCCTATACAGAATTCATTGCTGCAATGTAGCGTAGTAGTTTACTGCAGGAATCTCCCCGAGGATCATCAGTAGGGCAGGGAGCTGTAGCACGTCCTAGGTGCCGAGACCCGGGTTTATGTACACCCATAACTAGGTCATGTGTGGCGGGAGATAGTATAGGTAATTGTTTATTGGGCCAGAGGTGATCTTTGCAGCGGGTAAAGTTTGACCTCTAAGGGGCTAAAATTGATCTAGCAGCGTTTGAATGAATTTGCGTGTTTTTTGTATGAGTTAAAAAAAACATAGTTGTAGCTGATGCTTCTGTTACGATGAATGCACTTAGGTATACCTTGCAGAATAATTTTTTTATTGTAGTTTAGTTCAATAAGGGAGGATACCAAGCTACTAAGCTTGTTAATGAAATCATATTTTTTGGTGAAATTGCGCGATATGCGAAGGGTTTCCGTATAAATTATAGTTTTTAAGGGGATAGTTTATACTATATGAGTCGTAGAGTGGAAACCTTATCACTTTAAAGTTAAAGTAATCTTTTTTATTATATTGTTTGGTATATAATGCTCCTTCTGAAATATTAATTGCTGACTCTAAGAATTTACATTCAGCAGAATTTTCATTAGTTCTACTGATTTCTAGACAATTTTTGGGAGTAATTGATATAATACCATCTATACAATTATCTGCTAAATTGAGAATAATTAATATGTCGTCCATGTACCTGAAAGGGTAGAGCTCCTTACTGGGGAGGAATTTATTATTTGAATATTTCTATTCAAAAAATGAACGTGTTAGGTCGGCAATAATGGGGTTTGCATTCCCACCTTGTGGAATGCCTTTTATGTAAACAGAACTACCTACTCTACAATAGGAGTTGTTTTAACAAGTAATCTAACATGTATATTATGTCTTGCTTAGTATATGATCTGTGGTTACCAGAATGTAAGGCTTCGTCGCTATAAAAACATCTGTATCGGTTAACCGTCAGAATTACTTTATTTTATTTTTTATTCGAATTTTTGAAGCAAATGTTGATAATTTCAGACAAGTTTGCAATAATGTTTGCAACAGCAATAATTATGTACGCATGCAAAATCAGCCTTTGCTAATCCGATCCAGTTTCGATTGATATACCGCTAGTACCTCGTCTGCTTCATTAATTTTTGTTTCTTTTAGTGAAGAGTGGCTCTTCCGGTTGTTCTCCTATTTGTATAATCTCATGTCGATTATTCAACTGTCGTACTGGGTCAATAGCCAACACAGCTCATAAGAGAGAGAAATAGGATATTCTTTGTGCCTGAATTCTACCAATTTTTGATTAGCCCACGACAAGCGGTGTCTGTACTCGTTAACTGTTAAGATGACCCAAAAATTGTGATCGTTTTTATGCCCATGGAGTTAAATTTCCTTCGATGCCTTCCTCGAACAAACTATCCCAGCCGTGCAATGATTTCTTTAACTTCAAACACGCTTTCTCATAGATTTTATCTGATATGAATCAGTCTTTCTTTTATTTTTGCTGGTGTCCATTTTTTGCTTCATGAAAACACTTAACAGTGCCGTTGTTCCGTTCTTTTTTAAACCTTTTTCGTGAAAGGTTTTGGCATACGCAAAGCTTTCGACAGTGTGCTCCATGATTGCACATTATTCTGAGATATCACTGTGTCTTGCCTTTTCTTCTGTGCACACCTCGCTCCCCCTTTTAAATAATCGCCTGGGGTGCGTATCAGGTTAAATAGGCCCTTGGAAGACAGAAGATTTGAAGATCCTTTTGTATAAAACCGATCTGACACAATGTCTGACCATCACTCAGATCGCCGCTTACATACGTGAGCGGTCGAGTATTGATCAATCCTTCGATTTCTATCAGAACAGTGGTCATTTCCTCTATGGACAGCATTGTCCTCGCCAAGGTCTTGTATGGAGAGTACTTAACTGACTTGATAAGCCCTTCATAGAACCCTCCTTGTCAGGGAGCGTACGGCGTAATATATCGCCATCAAACTCTCTCTCTCTCTCTCTCTCTCTCTCTCTCTCTCTCTCTCTCTCTCTCTCTCTCTCTCTCTTACTTAGCAGCTTTGCTACCGTTGGGTCGGATCTTGCTGCCTTCATGCTTTCGTAGAGTATTGCTTTCCTTAGTTCTAAGGTGAGTGCATTGTCACTGGTAGTTGAATCGGGCACTCTTCTTTTAGCGAAAAATCTACGGAGCATGTTAAGAAACGCTATTGATGTGAGATCTGCCACGACATCTAAATGACAGGCGACTCGTCATGCACGTAATTATTGCGCCGTAACATTTTTCTTGACCTCCTAGTATCGGCTTTATGGAGAGCGGGCCGAAGTAACCTAACCCGACATATTGGAAAGGTCGTGATTGCACCACTCGTTCTTTTGGCAGATCCGGTTGTCTCGAGTACTTGGAAGGGAGGTTATTGAACTTCTGGCGGAGGAAGCATTTTCGAGATATGGCGAGTACCTGTGAACGTAATTGCGGAGTCCAAAAATTCACTCATCGGTGGTTCAGTGGTAGAATACTCGCCTGGCACGCGGGCGACCCGGGTTCGATTCCCGGACGATGCACCAGTTCACTGTGAATTGGTGGAGCTCCCAAAATGCCTTGCCACGCGGAATAGTAGTTCTTGCTCAGCCAAAGTGATCTTCTCAGGCCACCACCAAAGCTACTGAAGAATTTATCTCACGTCTCAAATCACCGACACCACAATCTCTTGCTGACGAGCTTTTGGACAGGTTCTTGGACGAAGTAGACAGGTAGTCGAGGGGAGACGATGGCGTGAAGAAGCCGCAGACGAAGCTCCTTGGCGACATCAGCTTTTATACACGTCACTCGAAGGAATGTCCGCTTCGTCTAGTCCTGTAAACATTTCAATTAGATCTGCAACTTGATAAGAGAAAGCTTGAGAAACTGAGAAATGGATTCTGACCCTAAACTTCTACTAGCGCAGCTACAGCCCGCCCCGGAATGACCTTGTCAGTTGCATGCTTAGTTGGTCGTAGAACTAGCGCATCCTCAAAATTTGAAGTTTGTGACTTGCATATTATCGTTCAACACCGCTAAATTTAAAAGCTGGAGCTGAGCTAACTCCAATTCCACCAGGTAACCCTTTAATGGAGCACTACAGTATGGTCAGTCTCAAAACTACATCGTTTCTTAACTTTGTTTCTGCTGTAGTTATTGGCTAAAATAAATGAATAAATAAATTTTATCAAAAATATTTGAAATGTCGGGAAAGCTCTTCGGATAACCTCTTAAATATAGTTGTATAGGTGTTCGGTGCCCACTGTTCAGTTAGGCAGAGTTAGGTACCGATCAACAAGAGTTAGCGAAAACAAAGACATGATTACGGCTAAACTAACTACATATTACTGCAACAACATCGAAGTGATTGTTAAGTGAGCGAAATTGACACATAACAGCACAAACAGACCACATCTCAGCAAAGTATAGCAATTACACGTAACTCTATGTAATTCTACTGGTCCAAGCCTTTTGATTGATAGTGTTGAAAGAAAGGGTGTTAGATTCTCAAAGGCCATGTTGTTTGTCGGGATTCGAGAAGAGTGCACACGTTCGGTGAAATGGCTAATAGAGCTTAATCACCACGTGGGTTGTCCAATACATTTTACTTGTACGCGTACATGGTGGAGAAGGTTCTTACGATTAGTTTCAAGCGTTTTCGAGCAAGTCTATTATCGGCGTGGTTGAAATCTAGCCACGTTACCAGGGCAGGATTCATTGAACCTGATGGTGTCCGTGAGAACACCCAAGACATCGGTGGTCATATTCTCTTTAAGAGGACCAGATCCACGCATTCGCAGATGTTCTTTAATCCATGTGGGCTTGTTGCAGATTCTGTGATTCCATATAATAAAGGAGAGATTGGTAATAAGCCTAGTTCGCTTATGAACCCTAGACAGGCATTGTATTGAGAGACAATAGAAATACACTCCATAAGCTCATCAGTAGGGTTGGAGTGTTGCAAACTGACAGCTTCCTCCGCCTTTTATGTAGTAGAGAGATCGAAGGAAGGGCCCAAAAACAGCCCAATGGTGTTTGGTCATAAAGGATTCTTATGTAAAGGATACATATATAATAAGCCGGCACATTTTCATGATATCTTTTACAAACCTTATAGTGCCTACGACAGTACTAAATTTACTGTACTTCTAAATAGGCATGAGAATATGGCTTCATTAATAATCTTTTCAGCTATAAGGTCTGCTTACAAAATCTGTATACATCGTGCAACCGCGAGCTGCTCCAAGATTTGGGAAATTATTGACAGTCTCTCTTTAAATATGTGTACTACCATATTGGAGTCTAGATACCTTAAACGGAAATCTGTCCGTCTTATTTTATTGCTTCCTAATAGTTTTAGCATTATGTATATGTATGGTTAAATATAGAAAATTACAATCATTGGGGTCCATGTATGTTTTTTCTATTTTCGTTATATTACTATAGATGTTGTTAAGTCTGTTATGAACTTCTGTTTCCTCCAAGTCATGAATAATTGAAATGTCATTCGTATATCTGAAGAGATGGGATTCGTGTTTGTAATTCACTTTTCTATTGGAGCACTTGAATTCAAAGAGGCATAATCTAAGATCAGCAATGAGGAGGCCAGCATTACCATCTTGTGGAATACCTTTGATTCGTTTAAACATTTTATTACCAACTTTACAGAAGTTGTTTTTAAGAAGAAATTCTGTCGTACATATTATGTCTTGTACTTTGCAAGTTGGGCGCCTGTAGCGCAGTCGAGGGAGGCGCTGGCTGTCGCGTTGAACCCGGTACCAGGTTCCTGGTTCGGATTTCCCGCCCAGGTCAACCAATTCTCCCATCCCTTCGGGGTCGCTGATCTGGTTCCAGACTTGTCTGGGAAGGATAAAGCGCTGACTTGTTCATTGGCTGGCCACCGTAAGTGATTGGATGGCCAATTACGCATTCAAATCGCCTCTACGACATCCTGTAGAAGTAGAATGCGTGGCGCATCCCAAAAGGGATTGAGTAACTCCGTCCTTTGTCCTTTTATCCTTTTATTTTTTAAGTTCTGCAACCCTCTTTGAGAATGAAGATTGCTGAATGAATTGCATTATTATTACTACATATTAAGAACTTCGTAAGTTCTTCGAAGTTCTTAATATGTAGTAATAATATTTACACTTATCATATCTAACATGCCGCCCCTCCGCCGAGAGACCGTTCCACTCGGTCTTAGCGTTCGTGCATGGTCAGCTTCTCGAGGTCCTTGGTTGCCGCTCTAGCTTCGCTTCGTTTCTTCCTCTGCTCGCGTCGTCTCTGCGCCCGCTTATCGACTCTGCCTTCCTTCACTGTCGCATGTCCGCGATCACTCCTAACCGAGTTTACGGCTACGCGAGGAGTCGGTAGTGGCTCCAGTGCCACCCACGGCTTCAGCTGCTCTAGAGTCGCCTCATAGAACATCCGAGCCTGTGTTTCCGCGATCATGACATTCTCGTCCTCCACCACGCCCACGTAACAACACGGCGAGGACATGTCGATGGCTCCAGCTGCTATAGGTAGCTTGTCCACGAGCAGCATTTGATACTGCTTATTCCACTCCAAGTATGCGTCCACATGCGACCTTGCTGATGCGGCTACCCTATACCAGCTACCCTCGTCCTTGGGCCTCGGTCCAGCTATCATGTAAAAACGGCACCCAATGGCCATCCACATGTTCATGGCATGAACAAACGGCAACCACGTGCCAGGACGCGGTTCGACCGAAGGCAGCACGAATACTACGTGACCGAGATTATCGTCGAACAGCTCCGTTTTGCGAAGATGGATCTCTTTGAACAGCCTGTAGTAGAAGAATTTCGTATCCTTCATACCGTTCACTCTCTTCAACGCACGAAGAGAGTGAGGTACGACAAAGAGCACCTTCTTGTGCTCCTTCACAGCACTCTGCGTCGCGGGATTCCACGTAATCCCTGTGGCCATTCGCCAGCCCAACTCGAATATGTGCGACGTGTCACAGTCCCATCCTTTTATTTCGGCATGACGCATAATGCCATCTGCTGGCGTGACGCTGGCCATCAGTGCGATATGCATGCACTTTGACTTGTAGAACGCGTAGCCCAGAGCGACACTTTTTGGTGTGATCCTTCTCTGCGAGGTGTCTAAGATCCAGCGCATCTTGTCAGTGCGAGTACCACAGCCCTGCCAAATGGCTATCACTCTTGCCGCTTCCAATACGCATTCCACACGATGGCTGTATGCGGGATCCGTGAGTTCAGGAATGATCTCTCCAGCCACTGTAGTCGCACTAACATTGCAGGACAACGACATCTGCGGAATCCTGGCACTGCTGGCATTTGCTGACCGCAACATCGAAACAACACGTGCAAGCAATGCATCGTGTCCAGAACGTCGAATTCTCTCTCGACTCTGAAATAGGGCTTATTTTGATCAGAATTCATTTCAGTGGTTGCTTCACACACTGCCACCCTCATCACACGCTTTTTAGCCCTCTGCCTTCTCCTAGTCTTGGGTCTCAACGGCTCAGAGGTAAGCTCCTCAGGGCAAACCCTCAACAAGTCCATCTGAACCCTTAACGGTTCATCATTGGTGCCTATCCGGGATATCAAGGCCGATGTTTCACTTGTTTCCAAGACCCGAAACGGCCCATCCCACTCCAAGGTCAACTTGGCATGTCTACTCTGTCTCTTCTCTGAGGGTAGTTTCATGAACACTCTTCCACCCACCTGGGGAAGCTTGGTGACGTCCACGTCATTTTGTTCATCATATCTCTTTTTCATCTTTTGTCGGTAAGCTTCCGCATGTTCTTGCACCTGCTCCCTTATTAGCTGCATCCCTCTCAGCAGCTCTGTCTTGTAGTCATCCCAGTCAATCTGGTACTTAGTTACTTGACCTTCAGGGACAACACTTGACGGAATGTATGGATCGAATCCATGTAGCAAAAAGAAGGGGCTCTCTCCTGTGGTTTCATGAGGAGTCACATTGTACGCATAGACAGCATTGGGCACCATGCTATCCCAAAAATCTACGAACTCCACCTTCTTTTTCAGGATCCTTTGAAGCGTACCGATGGCTCTCTCTGTCATACCGTTTTCCCGGGAGTTGTATCCCTTAGTAGTCGACAGAACAATGCCAGCCACCTTTGCAACCTCTTCCATAATCCGGTTTACAAATTCCGAGCCTTGGTCACTGTGAATTTGCCTGGGCCAACGCCCATTCTCGCAAATCCACCTCTGGAACAAGGTGGTTGCCACCAAAGCTGCACTCTTGTTCTCCAGAGGATAGGCTCCCAGCCATTTTGAAAAGTGATCAACTACGACCAGCACATACCTCATGCCACTAGCGCTCAATCCCATTTCCAGGATATCTATCCCCACTATCTCAAAGGGCTTGCTAGTAACAAATGGCTTCAGAGGAGGTTTGTGGGCTTTCCTAGGATTTGTCAGGAAACACTCCCTGCACTCCTTCATCCACTTACCCACATCCTTTTCCATTCCCTCCCAGAACACTTTGGCCTTCAGTAGTCTTAAGACCTTCTTACTCGCGAAGTGACCTGCCATGCTCCCTCTGTGGGCCTCAAGGAACACTTCACGCCTCTTAGACTTCGGGACCACTCGTACGGCTTCTCCATTTTCTAGCACAAACTTCAGGTCTCCTTCGTCCATCACAAAATCAGCTACCCTCAGCGGCTTTCCAACCCTAGGCAACTGCACCTCACGGTCAAGATCATGACACTCTAACGCCGCAATCACCTCGTGGTAATCGACGTCAGCCTTTAGCTCCTTAAGCCAGTCCGTATCTGCATTCACATTCACCTGGCACACAATCCGTTCATTCTCATCACAAATCGGCCTTACATCCGATGCCTCCACGTCAATCCCTCTGGATAGCGCGTCCGCTACGGGGTTACCTTTCCCTTTCACATACTCGATCTTTACGCGATACTGTTGTATTTGTAGCGCCCACCTCAGAACGCGGCCCGATACATTAGTTCGCTTGAAGAGAGATGTGAGAGGGAGATGGTCCGTACGCACAATGACCTCCATTCCATACACAAAGTAGTGGAAGCGTCTCAGTGCGAAGACCACTGCTAGCGCCTCCGTATCCGTAACATGGTAGTTACGTTCCGCCTTCGACAGACTCTTCGAGGCAAAGTACAGTGGGTGAAGGAGACCATCCAAGCCTTCCTGGCACAACACTGCACCTATGCCTTGTTGAGAAGCATCGGTGTAGATGACATACGGTCTTTGCCCCGATCTTGCCGCTTCTACATCCGGTTGGGCCAATACAGGTGTGGTCGTCATAACTTCTTTCAGCTGGCGGAACGCTTCCTGTTGTTCTGTACCCCACTGCCACGACGCCTTGTTACTCGTAAGTTCGAACAAGGGTCGAGCAATCTTGGAGAAGTTTATGACAAACTTCCGGTAATAGCCACATAAGCCCAGGAAGGTTCTCAGCTGGTTCACATTACCAGGTCTAGGATACTCCTTAACCTTTTCGATCTTTGCAGGGTCTACGTGAACTCCTTCACCGTCCACCAGATGCCCCAGGAAGGCTACCTCCGGCTCCATGAAGACACACTTCTGTGGCTTGAGCTTCAAGTTTGCTTCCTGTAGAGCACTGAAAACCTGCTGCAGCACCTCAAAGTGTCTTGACTCTGATTCCGTAGCAACCAGGATATCGTCTATGTAGACGAAAACTTCCTTGTCTTTCAACTCTCCGAGTACACGATCCATCAACCTTTGAAAAACTGCAGGAGAAGTGCTCAACCCAAATGGGAGCACATTGAACTCGAACAGCCCTTCTGAGGTTGTAAACGCACTCTTAGCCCTTGCGTCCTGAGTTAAAGGAATCTGCCAATAGCCCGAACAGAGATCTAAGCTGGAGAAAACTTTCTTCCCCTGCAAGCTCTGTAACATAACATCGATCGTTGGCAAGGGGTAGGCATCCTGTCTGGTGTTCTTGTTGAGCTCACGGTAGTCAACACACAACCTCAACGATCCGTCTTTCTTCCTCACCAAAACTACCGGTGATGCCCATGGCGAGTGGGATCTTTCTATTATCCCTCTCTCTAGTAGACCTTCCAAGATTCCCTTTAACTCTTCTCTCGCTCCTATTGGCACGAAGCTCATCGAAGTGTCGCGAGAGTACAAGCTGCCGCTTTGCCTTACGTTCATTGACTTGAAGAAGGCATTCGACTCCGTCGAGACTGAAGCGGTCATGGAAGCCCTGCTCACCCAGGGCGTTCCTACTCAGTACATCAGAGTCCTTCGAGAGCTGTACAGTGGATTCACGACCAAGATCTCACCATTCTACAACGACGTCGTCATTGACGTGAAGAGAGGGGTTCGACAAGGGGATACCATATCCCCGAAGCTCTTCAGCGCCACCCTCGAAAACGTCATGCGCGAACTAGAATGGGATGACATGGGAGTGAAGGCCGACGGCCGGCAACTGCACCATCTTCGCTTCGCTGACGACATCGTGCTCATAACACCGAGCATCACTCAGGCGGAGCGAATGCTGGCCGACTTCGATCGTGTATGTGGAAGCGTTGGACTGCAGCTGAATCTTACGAAGACGATGTTCATGAAGAACGGATGGGTTTCTGATGCCCCATTCTCGCTCAACGGAACGAACATCTCCGAATGCTCCAGCTATGTGTATCTGGGTCGCGAAGTCAACATGGCCAACGACCTAGCACCAGAGCTGAGCAGGAGGAAACGAGCGGCTTGGGGAGCTTTCAAGAGCGTCGAAGAAGTCGTGAAGAAAACGAAGAACGTCCGACTCCGTGCCCACCTATTCGACTCCACTGTTCTTCCTGCCCTAACATACGCCTCAGAGACCTGGGCTATACGAAAGCAGGATGAACACGCGATCAGCGTCGCGCAGCGTGGAATCGAGAGGACGATGCTCGGAGTGACACGACTCACGCAAGTGAGAGAAGGCCTCCGGAGTTCCGAGCTTCGCCGACGTTCGAAGATCAGAGACGCTGTCGCATGGGCCAAGTCGTCGAAAATTAGGTGGGCCGGCCACGTAATGCGATTCGCAGACACCCGCTGGACGAGAGCCGTCACAGACTGGATTCCGCGGGATGTCAAAAGAACACCAGGACGCCCACCAACGCGTTGGTCGGACTTCTTCGTGAAAGCCCTGAACGACCGATATGACGCTCTTCGTGTCCCTCGAGCGAGGAGGATCCATTGGACCACTCTGGCACGCGACAGGGACGAATGGAGACGCTGCTGGCGCTCGCTCGAGCAAGTCGATGATCAACGGGACGACAGGTGATACAGGTGATTAAGAACTATTAGCACTTTTAAAGCAACTTTTATAATTTTGGAGATATTTTGAATTGCGATATTGTGAGGTGTATTTGTAAACATTAGAAAAATTGGCTAAAAATATTCTGATGCTTCTGCTGGAGAACGTAGTTATTTCTTTCGATATGTTGATGTTGACAGGGCTCACGAGATCGTTTTCTTTATTCGGGTCTAAAACGTTTTCCTAAGCTATTCCATAGAACGCAGTAGTTCTGAGATGAAGTAAGAAAGTAATCAGAGTCTAAACAATAGAACCAGTTGCGGACGTTCAAACACATCGCCCTTGTCTAAGAAAACAGTACGGTCATCAAATATTGACCCTATCTAGCTGAGATGACGGCGCGATGGCGTCCAGTTGTCGTCATTCACATATGGAAGGGAACTGGGAAATGCACCAGTTTACAGCGAAGTGGTGAAGAAAAACGATGTACCTTCTTCCGAAGATTCCGAAGGTTCCGAAGGCTCCTAAACAATCAGTCGTGGAACGCGACGCCTGTAATCCAGTTTTTGGGTCATTCATGTTGCTTTTGCCTGTTCCTTGGAAAACTGCTGAACAAAAAGGTACCTACGTTCAATTAAATATTCCATTCAAAGTGCCACGTGCCTTTTTCTTCACAAAAGCAAAAAACGCTTTACAAGCTCTTCAAAAGATCTGATGTCATCGCCTTTTCCACTAGGTAAGCTGTGAAATTGATAACATGTTTTTAAGAAGGTCGCTAGCACATTTTAATATGGTCAGTGTTTGAATTAGAGTAGCTTAGAGGAGTTCTTTCTTTCGTTCGCAGAGAGCGAAAATCTTTAGGATTATCTAGACGCTTCTTCAAGAATTTTATTTATTTATTTATTTATTTATTTATTTATTTATTTATTTATTTATGCGTATAAAATACGCATTCTACAAGTAGACTAGGAGAATACCGAAACAAACCGTGCTTGAAAAAACAAATAAAGGCAATACGACATCAACCTAGCGGACAGAAACGGCATTCTTTGGCTATTTAGCTCAAAACCTACAACACATCTAAGTCGGTTGGACAAGTAAAGCTCGAGCAAGTAGGTGATTGTTGATTAGGTGGGATTCTGAATTAGGCCTATGTTATACTTCGGCGACGCTGTTGTCGGCGACGTAGGGGACTGCGTTGAGCGGTGCCAAGCAGTGCGTAGCAGCCAGCGCAACACTGTCGCCGACGTCGCCGACAACAGCGTCGCCGAAGTATAACATAGGCCATAGAGGCGTTGATTCATATTCCCCCAGTTGTTAGCTTTGGGCTATTGGCCAATCGGTCAAGTCCATGAACCAAATGTTTGAACCTGCTGTTCCTGTCGTAAAAGAGGAATTCTATGGCACCCATTAATCAACAGTAGGGCAAAACTGACCTGTGTCATGACGGTATAAACCCAACTCAAGTTCCCTATTGGTAAGTAACAGTGCAAGGCCTGGTGAATTCTACTTCGCAATAATAGGAAGGACCGGAATCGAAGGATCAGAAACCAACCTTGCTATGGACGCTTAGCTGTCACAAGCCAGTTATTCCTGTGGTAACTTTCCCTCCCGGTACCTCTTACCAGAATCAATTTGGGGCCAGATTCGTCAGCCGCATACCGCCCTCTAACCTTGAAAATACCACCAACTCCCCCTGATGATATGACATTCATCAGCATCATCTTCGCGGTATTTTCATCGTTAGAGGGCGGTAAGCGATTGATGAATCAGGCCCCTGGATTAAGAAACCGATAGGCCACGCTTTTGCGGTCTGTAATCGTAGAAAAGTTGGTACATGATTTAAGGCTGTCAGGTGAAGTACCAAAAACCTAGAAGTCACTAAATTCATCCGGAGCGAAAACCTCCATCAATGCGGCTCGCAAAAAGTGGCATTGTAACGAGCAAAGAGCGAGCCTTATAAGGGCAATAGAGCTGCCGTGTCGTCATCAGTCATCTTTGTCACCCTAAGGTAGATTCCAGAACTTCGGCACATATTTGAGCTGGTTGCCCCACGGAAATGGTATCTTGGAAATGCACCTCATGGCAGGTAGCTGCAGAAAAGGAAGGAGGACTTTGCTGGTCATAAGAAATTGCTATCTTCCAGAGTATTTCATAACTGTTTATGCTTACAGTAACGGGTGCATTTGCTACTTATGATTCCTGAACAGCCTTCTTTAATGTGCTGTGTTTTGCTGTATTTCTAACGAGTATTTTGTCTTATGTGCGGTTTAGCGCGTGCTAACGTCAGCGCCACGAATAAATAAATAAATTATAGGAAGCCCAACCGTTGTCTGTAAGAGAACATAGGACGAGAAATTTTGACGTCTTCAGTAAAACTTGAAGTAAAAATTAGTGACTCAATCAAAATTAAAGGTTCCTTTCGCCACTACCTCTAACGAAACCCCTTTGAAGCATCTCCCAGTGTGACTCAATATCCGCAGGAGAATCGTGTCCGCCATCATTCGACTTTCAAGCGCGTAATCTTCAAAGTACATACAAGTTCAAAAGCTTCGAATAACGCGCCGATAATCCCTTTTTTTCAAAGACTAATGGTAGAGCTAATGGATGAGCTGGGCATAAAAATACCCGATTTCGATTTGATAATGGCTTGTACAGGTGCAATACGTGAAGAGGCTGCTCGCAGACGTCATGTCCAATGCCCTTTTAAGGTTGGAGCTAGATTGTCTGTGCTGTTTCGAGAAAGAGCTTAGGGAAAGAGCACCTGAAATAATGCAGAAACGTCCCACGTTTATCGAGACCTCTTTGTAGCCCTTGGTGGAGTGTACCCAAGAAGAGCTACGCTAATCCAAATACTTGAGTTGCCATCTTGATGGCTCTTCTTCGGGATCGTCTTACACGACGAACTTGGTCATCTGTAGTCGACCTGGGGCCGGATTCATCAACGACTTACAACAATTTAATAGAGAAAATTACAGACGAAATCCCTGATAGCGCGGCTCATCAAGCGACATGGTGAGCGATAAGCCGCGTTATCTAAGTTTTCCGCTATGAATTCTCTGTTAAAGTTATGCAAGTCGTTGATGAATCCGAACCCTGGATAACATATAAAGCGGTTATTCATCCATCTTCATGGAGAACGAATAAGAAAACAAGGGAGAAAGGTCAGCGTAGTCTAGATAATCCCTTGACAGACGTAGATATTCAATGCCGACGGCTGAGGGGCTATAGCAAAGGTGTCGCACAGCTGGCAAACAGATAGGAAAGGCTTAACGATTATGAAGAAAAAGGGCATAAGGCTCAGACAGCTTTGAGCGGGGCTTTCGATGACTAGCCTGTATCGCTACGAAGAGTCCTACGAGAAAATGTAGGGATTCCAGTTACTGGTTGTTGGCCTACCCGAGGAAGAAGGCGTGGATCATTCATATGTGCAAGGTGTGAAAATGGGAAGTTAGGAGAGTATCGAGAGTAGCTCCAGTTCTGCTGAAACTAAGACAACGCCGTTATGTTGGATTATTCTGTGAAAAGCGGTACATCGTCCGAAAAGTTACCTCCCCCCATATTTCTCGCTACGTTTTCAGTTCTACAATGTAGTCGTTCTGCTTGGTTCTTCCTTCTTTTCTGGGGCTGATGTAATGTATTGCCTGGTTCGTTTTAAACGTTAACTACTCAGTGGCATGTGCATTTGATCTGAACTGTTGTTTTTTACACTAACCTGCTTGTTCACGTCTTAGACAGCAACCATATACTATTGGGTTAAAACTGAAAGGGACGCCTATCCTCTAATAGTAACTAAAGGAAACGAAATGATGATCACATTGTCGCTTTGCTTTCTCTTCGCCTACTCTGCTTGATGGCTGCTGTCGATTTTCGAAATGTATAATATTTATTTATTTATTTACGTACCTCTTCTTTGTGCGGTTTACAAAAAAACGAATTCAATAAAGGAGAATATGACGTTTGACGGGCTTAAGTGTTCCACGGATGTTTCTCTCTGATGCGAATTTTAATTAGTCGTAACGTCGCAGCAGAAACAAGCTCTCGTTGGTAAATAAGAAATGCAGTGACTTTGGAGTAGCTCTAATGATTAGGATGATGAGAAAGGGATGACGATGATTTAATGTGTTAATGCTTCTGCGCCGGCACCATATCTGAAACAATACATTAACGAACGGATTGAAAGCAGACGTTGAAGAGTAGAAGGAAGATTAGATAGATGAGCACCAGAAATTGATTTAGCAGATATTCAAACTTATCATAAGCTTAGGAAATAGGTGAACATTCAAAAGATTGACGAGATTTTCTGCTTCGAATTATGAGTCTTATTGTCTGCGAGTGTTGGATGGAGAAGCACCGTACAACAGCAAGCCAGAGGCTTCGTAATTAAGGTCACGTCTTGTCTATACATGTGAGACTTCGACTGTTTTCTTTTTCCTCATCTTTTCGAATGGCAGGCGTGATCACCAACGAATACGAATACTGCTCTAGATCTTCGGTCATCTTGAAACGAGAGCAGCAATCCATTAATCATGGTGTCTGTAACAATCTAAATGTCAGCAAAAATGCTCGATTTTAAGTAATTGAGGAAGATCTAACCTCATTAGATTGTGCTTAAAAAATGTTCGCTGATCTGGCCTAGAACAGTTCAGCTGGCAGAGGGCTTACACGTCTTGCGCAGCGGTAGAAAAGCCAATTGAAAAACGTTTTTATGGATTCTATTGGGTGTCCCATAATTTTCTGAGCTATTTGAACCATAAGTGTTTGGCGCGTTATAATTTCTTTATACAAAATCCAAACGGGATGTTCTCTTGGCATAAGAAGGCGATTCGAATATGTTTCGCAATAGCATATCGATTACCTCTATTGGCTTGCTGCCCGCACTTTGGCAATTTCTCAAAAATGAAGCAGAAATCGACGTATCGCGACTTGCTTCTTCATCACTTCCGTTCTGGACAGTCTGCGTACGCTGCTCACAAAGCTATCGTTGCTTTGTTAGGTCCTGACGTCTGCAGCAAGTTTGCGTGCGAAACTTGGCCCAATCGTTTCTGGAAGGGAATGTACAGCATTACGGACAAGAAGCATACTGGAAGAGCGATCGGACCGAATGAACGACGAGTGCCTGCAGCAGTCAGGAGGCAACCTGCCAGAAGCGTAAGGACCATATCGAAGGCTATCAGTACTCCACGTGGCACTATTCATCGTTACCTGGAACAAAGCGGAAGAAGGGCAGTTTTGCCCGGATGGATCCCGTATGCACTGACTCCGTCTCAGAAGCGACAGCGAGTGGTCACCTGTCAGAATAATCTCAACCGCGCAAGAATGACTGCGTGGTTGAGCACGATTGTGGCACAGGACGAGAAGTGGTGCATGTACGATAACACCACACGGCACGGGTGATCGAATGGCTTCTGAAGCATGCAAGACCAGAACGAATTCCGAAGCCGTCCCCACATGGGAAAAAGATTTTGTTTTCATTTTGGTTCACCAGTCGGGAAGTCCTGCACTACTCGCTTTTGCCGGATGGGCAGGCGATTACAGCAAACTTGTACATTGAAGATATGCTGGAGACGAAGCGTAAGCTGCTTGAGAAGTACCCGAGATTCGGTACTATTCGGTGTTAGTAGATAATGCACGACCGCATCGAGCGAAACGAACGCAGGAGACGGTAGGGAAGGAGTCTATTTAAATTGCGGCACATCCTGCGTATTCACCAGATATCAGCCCTTGTGGCTATGCTGCATTTATAGGTCTTGCTCCTTTTTTCCATGAACAAACGATGCTCGTAACGTCAAGAGGTTCAGTGCGCAATCGACGAATGGATCGGCAGCAGGCCAGCTTCTTTCTGATAGAATGCCATCAACTCTCTGCCCAATCGTTGGAGAAAGATTGTGGGCACAGAGGGAGAATATATCGATTGACTACCCTTGATCATTATGTTGCTGTAATAACTTTTAATAAAGATGGTATGATAGCCCAGAAAATTATGGGACACCCTAATATTATACTGGATATTGAGGTTATTCATTCTAAGGCTACTAGCTCTAAATATCCAATATTTGCTTGCAGACAGCTTAACTTCTCTCTTTAGCATGCGATAGCAGAGCGTTAACTCAGCCACTAATCGTTTGCATAGTAGGTAACGTATGGAAGACAGTATAGTCAACATACCGTATAACAAGGACTAAAATCTTCTCAAATGCAATTGGAACCAAGGTGCGATCCCAAGACGGGGTTGGGGCACCTTATAACGAGACTAGCGCCCTACCCCTCGTTTTCTCGGCATGTCCACCCCACCCCACCCCACCCCAGAGTCTCCTGGGAAGCCCCAACAGAAAACATTAGAACAAAAACAAAAGCAAACAATAATAAGCACAAAATACGCTCCAGATGTCTTCGGGTCACTTCTTTGTATCGCCCCACGGTAAATCAGTCGACACTCACGCATTCGGTAGCGCGGGAATTTAAACAGAGATTAGCCGCTGGAGCCTTTCATGCTTTTATAACTAAATCTTTTTTTAAATATTTCGGCGACGGGACCCGCTATTTTCACGGGAGGGCATCAGTTATATGTTATGTTGTGTGTGTCTATCTTCAAATACTATTTACAAATAGTGACTATTGAGTGTCCCCCTCCCCCAGCCTTGGGACAGCACCGAAAAAAATTATAAACGAGGCAGGCCTAAGCAAGTATAAAGGCCACTAACAAGTGGAAGTGAAAGGAGATAAAAAAGAGCGAAATATCATAGAACGTAGGCGCGTGTAGCGCAGTCGGAGGAGGCTCCGACTGTCACCTCACCAGATACCAGGTTCCTGGTTCGGATTTCTCGCTCAGGCCAATCAAGCCTTTCATCCCTTGGGGGTCGGTGAATTGGAACCATACTTGTCTGGGAAGGATAAAGCGCTGACTTGTTCATCGGCTGGCCACCGCAAGTCATTATTTGACCAAATACGCATTCAGATCGCCTCCACGACATCCCGTAGAAGTAGAATGCGTGGCGCATCCCAAAAGGGATTGAGTAACGCCGTCCTTTATCATAAAACACCCGTTACATGCGTCCCAATGCTCTTAAAAACGAGCCCAACTCGTTGCTGCTGGTGCAGAAATTAACGGTGGGGCGTTACTGGTTGTTTCCCCGCGTCCTTTATCCAACTCTTTCTTAACCGGAAGTCTACCACGCCGCTGATGAATAGCGGTACATGGCGGTTTCGTGGTAAGTGCCATCGTTACTGGCCGGTAAGTCATTGATAAATCCGGGCTTTATATCACGTGCTCACTTTCCATAGGGCGAAAAACCCATCGCTTTAAGAAAGAGATGCGCCGTCCGCTCTTCCGTACTCCGACTGCTCGATGCCGTTTACACCACGGGCACCCCACGCGTGCTACGATGCTGATGGAGAAAGTGCACATCGTATCGTCATTTAGTTGGAGACCCGACGGACGGAGCGGCGAAACGTTCAGTGCGGAGGGGCCTGGCTGTAGCCAGCAATGATTCTAAGCTTGGAAGATGCACATGATCCTGTCCAGGAACGAGCGGGTTCCAACACGCCGGTCTGTCTCACTGTTCTCCGTCGCCTTCACGTGGTGATGGTGACGATGACGCCGATGGTGACGATGACAGCGACGACGACGATGTGGGACCGGTTTTGCAGACGGGGGATCCGTCGATCGTGCTCTGAGGTGGATTTCGACGGATGTTTTCGATCACTCCCAGGCGGCTCACGATAGAAACGAACGCGGTGGTTGATGAAGTCGGACAACGACCGTCAGAGGTGTGGAAATCAATTTTCTATTAGGCTTCTGGAATCCATTGTTCAGCTGCAAGCAAGCATCGGCTGTTTTTGTTCCAAAGTTCAGCGATTTGAAAAGCTATTGTGACTGTCGCAGAGGACGGGAGCATTTTGCGATATAGAGCGGGGATCGATTGACAAATTCGAGAATTTCAACTTTCAACATTTCGACGAGAGATTCATGAGCCACCGAGGGGTGCTATAGCAATCAGATCGTCTAGGAACGAGCCTTCAAAGGGGAAATTACAAAAAAAATTTGGAGTGAAGGAAGATAAAGGAGTCATAACTTCAAAGTTTTATTCTACTTTAGTAATTGAACAGTTCGCAGCGGAGAAGTCGTGCTACCCCGTTGACAAGTTGAGCGTCTGGTAGCATGAAATGTACCGGCATGAGGAGGATGTGGTGCCATCAATCATTCAGCCATTGCGGATCGAAGTAAAATTCGTGGCGCAGTCAAAAGTATGTGGGCTCGAGTACTGACCAAGAACTCTTAATTTTTTGCTTGGAAAGCTGGATGCTGTCTTAAACACGCTGCTGTTTGCATTTTCTTTGGTCAATCGTATAAGACCTACTGGGCCATTCTGGCATTCAACCGGGAGCGGTAAAGGTTGAAACGGACAGTTGCACGTTAAACCCCTTATGGAAGCAATGGAGATGATCATGCCAAAAAACGAATATAATCCGTGATCATTTTAATGGTCGGCATGTTTGAGTATAAGCCAGAAAGCGTGGTGGCCTGTGTCCCTGTCGTGGGCTAGAATAGCTCAGCAAGTCTTATACGCTTGTAATAGAGGAAGCTCGTGTCCAATTTAAGAAGAACTCAAGACATAACCGGGTTTCGGTGGTTCAGTTTACGTCCGTTTTCCTTGATTTGCAACATATACACGAGTCGTAGATCCCGTTTTACCTCAAACTTGGGTTATTCAACCCACCGTATAAAGACATCATAGAGAGATGAGAGCTTAAATACATCATATGGGAGACTTAACATGATAACTATCAAAGATGACTGGCTTCTATAATGTGTTTTTGTTGGCCTAGCGTGACAATCTGATAATGCTCGAAGCTAAATTCTTTTGCAGTATTCCACGAACCGTCCTATGATCTTACTGGAGTACACGAACCGTCCTATGATCTTGCTGTAGCTCTATATATCCTGAAGAATTATTCTGTTCCATAAGAATGATGACCATTTGGTTTCGGACCATTAAGATCATTTGGAAGTCTACTTCGTTGGTGGATGAGGCTGTAGTCTCGTTTTGACCTCAGCACATTTTCATCGACAGTACCTGGTATTTTTTATTTCCGCTTATTTTGTACCACCTGTATCGCTTACCTTTCTTCTAATCGTCAATTTTCCGAGCGAGCTCCAGAAATTTTCCATCCATTCCTTTTGTGTGCCAGAGTAGCCCACTGGGTTATTCTTGTTCGAGGGATTCAATTTGATCCCAGCTCTCGTTAAGGGTTCAATAGGGCTTTCTGTGGACATCGCAATCCCATAGAAGTTTATTACGTCCAAATTGGTCTTGATTCATTCCAACGTTAGCTGCTGAAAGCTTTCCTTCCATTCGACAGCGGATGAAACTTTAAAGGAAACAAAGCTATTAGCGTTATACAAGAAGAACACACTATCCTGTGATATGATGGAGTATTTTTCGATAGGATAGATCCCCAGTTCTCTCCAAAGGCGCTAACAACGTTTTCGTTGATCTCTTTCGAGTGCCAGAGTAACCCAGCAACTTTTAACCCGGATGAAACCAACAGAGATGTCTCTCTCGTTAAGATCTTCTCCAAAGAAGTAAAAAATTCAGCAAAGTTGACGAATCTCATCCAGCGACTTTCAGTGGAACGCACAACGCGACCGGCTCACGTAATTGTCGAGAAATCGGTTCAAGTTCGGAAGTCTGGAGGTCGTCACTAACCAAATGCGTCCTAGTATCGTTCCCTCTATTGCTCGTTCTTAGACGCTGAACGCAAGTCCATCCTACCTTGCTGGGATGGTTTCCTGAGGCTTAGGTCTGAGCAGGAGAACAGCCAAGACAACGATCGCCTATCGCGATTAGGTGCGAATCAATTCCAGAGACTATCTTCGTTATCGATCGGTTGATTGATTGGATTGGCTGCTAATCGCACCGCGGAAACGGGGCTAATTCTTAAATGACACCTAATATAGTCTCTGCGGGGGCGGCACTGTTTACTATGTACTACAACTGATTGTTGTCATTGCGGAGGTCCATAATGATGGTCTTAGTGCCTTTGTGTTCGTAAGCTACCTTTCAGCTCTGACTTCAGCATAGATACCGCGTGGTGGGTTGTGGAAGTTAGACAGTTTTCCTGAGTGTGAGGTGCGCTAGGCATACTACTTTTACACGACATTCTGCAGTGTTATCTGAAAAAAAAGACGGACTGAAGGTGCTAAATTGCAACTTTAAGCACGAAGTATTGTGCAAGTTTTGTTAGCAAAATACAGATGAATAGTAATATCGGAGGCCGTCCACTATATACATATGAGCGGGCTATGCTGTTTGTCGGTTCCTCTGTCCGCGCAAAAATAATGGCCGCTCGCACGACATTTCGAGTCTCTGTGCAAGGTTAATCTCTTAAGGTAGGAATGACATTAATATGATGACCAATGGGCAGGCCTCATAACAAGCGAACAATATCGATTGGCTGACACTATCGATTTTATCGACTTTTATAAATATCGCCTGTTATAAAAGAACTGTCAAGAAATGTATAAAACAGCTAACGTGTTTGTCTGCCCAGCACCCGCATAAAATTAATGTCCGCTTGTTGCGGTGACGTATCGATATTCTTCTCAGGGTTCACCTCCTTAGTAATGAATTACCAGTATATGATGGCCGATGGACGGGCGTTGTTCAGGTAAACGCTATCGATCAGTTAATCATCATCGACCGATTTTATCGATTCGTTCCTGTGTTAGCTGTGTGAGATAAGAATCACGCAAACATCGTCTTCTGTAAAAAATTGATAAGAACCTTATAATGCTTTGCTTGTCTGTACATGCGTCCGCATAAAATTGCGTTCACATCTCGATCACCGTTCTGAATCTCTACCTAGGGCTAACGTTTTGAGGCGAGGATCATTTAGACACGATGGCCGATAGACAGGCTTCGCAGCAAGTAAATAATATCGATTGGATGACCGCTCTCGATCGATTTTTGTCGATTTCTACCCGACCACCCTCTGAAGTGAGAATCGCGTGAATATTTTGGTTGGTGAATACGTTTCACAATAACTAGGGAATATCAACCAGCTAATCTTCATCGTTCGAAGGCTTTTTTTTAACAACTTTATCCGGAGTTAGCCGTTCGAGTGGGTGGTGGAAGTCACGCTAAAGCTTTGGTATATGCGTACAGTTCACACCAGGTACCGATCGTCTACCCACTGTATATCGATTTTATCGATTTTCTTTTATCGTCTTCTTCTCAATTGTGAAACTCGAAGCTGCCCAATATTTACTAACAATGTTTCGGCCCTTGAGCCCTTCTTCAGGTCTAAAATAACTATGCCACATATCACACATATATATAATCTGAACAGAGCAACTGACGCTTTCCAGACCTGAAACAACGCGGAAAGGATTTTCTTCAAGTGTTGGCCGCGTGAAGTGAGAACCATAGGCTAAGAAGTAGTCTATGTTCTACTACATATATCCAGTGGTCTAGAGGATATTATTACTTCATGGTATTCTGGCATGAAGCTGAAGCTTGGTGACCTGGTTGTGAAGCTGAACCCTGGTTCTATTCGTGCGAAACTACGAGTTGCACTCATTGTTGCTCCAGTCAAAGGTGCTAACCATAAGAGGCTGAATCAATCGCCATGTTATCTGAAAGCAAACAGCATCAATAGAAGAAATACGGGCTGGCAATACTAATGAATGCAATTTGTCGGCAAAAGGGCACAGGACAATCAAATAAATGGCACGTAGCATCACGCTAAAGGTCAGCAATGGCCCTCCTACTTCGTAGCAAAAATTCGCGTTTTGAGATCTGCATGGAGGGGGTGCACGTTTTGTTGAAGCTTCTTAGATTTTAGAGGTTAGCTTTCAGCTTGCTTATTTATTAATTCCATTATTATTTAAATTGGGCGCGTGTCAGCACAATCGGTTAAAACACCGGTTGTCACGTGCACCAGGCTCTGAGGTTCTTGGTTTGGGTCCGGCCGAACATAGCCAAACATTCTACCCCTTCGCGGTAAGTGAGTCTTCGTCTCGCCTCCTCAAGTAATTTCATATGCCAAACACTAGCTAAAAATGCCTCCACGATACCTCGTAGAGGAGGGATCACCTGTATCACCTATCGCCCCGTTGATCAGTTGCTAGCAAAGTTTCCATTTGTCTCTGTCGCGTGCCAGAGTGCTCCAATGGATCCTCCTTGCTCGAGGGACACGAACAGCGTCATATCATTCCATTAGAGCTTTCACGAAGAACTCGACCAACGCGTTGTTGCGCGTCCTGGTGTTCTCTTGACATCCCGCCGCATCCAGTCGGTGGTGGCTCTCGTAGGAGCGAGGGTCTGCTAAGCGCATTACATTGCTGGCCCACCTAATTTTCGACGACTTGGCTCATGCGATAAGCACTTCTGATCTTCGAACGTCGACGAAACTCGGAATTTCTGGGGCCTTCTCTCACTTGGGTGAGCGTGTCACTCCGTGCATGAGCAGGAAGAATAGTGGCGCATCCGAAAACGGATTGAGAAAGTCATCTCGTGTCCTTTTTCATACTTTTTTCTTCTACCTCTATAAGGATAGATAGGACGTGATTATGTAAAAAAAAAACACATGACTTTCGGCAGCTTATGGAGCGTTCTCGAAGCTGTGAGGTGTCGGAGTTGGCCTCCTGCCGTTGCGCCATGTAATCCTAGTGTTGACATAACGCCTAAACAATCTCGCCTATGAGACCTTATGTAAACATTAAAAAACAGCATTAATACACATTAGTGTGAGTCTATAACAGAACAAGCAGAGCAGGGGCTTTATCTATCCTTCCAGGATGAGCCTCGCACTCTATTTCCGCGACACAGCGCGAGTGCCATTTGAAAGGGTGGTGCTGTACACACTTTCAGAACTGGATGCACTTATGACGTAACAGAAAGCGGGCAGTCGACTGGAAACTTGGTGCTGTTTAACCATAAAGACTTATACAGTCGCCACCAATGTAGGAGCATTGCTGTGGCCAGGATGACTCTGGAACTCCTGACGGTCAACTGCGGGTGGATGTGGGTGATGGCGGAGTAGCGTCTGTTCATACTCGACGAGAGCGACTCGTCTCCCGTTAAAAACATGTGAATCGATTAAAAGCGAGCGATCGCTGCCGAAATCTGTTCATACTCGAGCGCTGTTGCTGTCGCTGTTGTCACTCCAGTCTCCTCCGTCGCTCTTGTCCCTGCTGTCGCTTGTTCATACTTCGCGCCGGACATGGGAGCGGCTGAGGCGACGGGTGGAGTGTGGAGTACGTAATTACACCGCGCTAGTGTTCGAAGGGCACGACTCCTATTTTGCCATTCTTCAGATCAAAGTAAGGCATTTATTACACTTCTTTTGGGCGACAGGTTGATGATGTAGTTAATATGGCTACTTGCTAGTGTCTGTGTTGACTGATTTACTGACCGACAAGAAATAGGCGCTGTGGTGCAATTACGTACACCACACTAGGTTCGTCGCTCTCTTCGCTCTCGTTGCTGCTGTCGCGAAGTACGAACAGGACCGTAGGGTGACGCGTAACCTGTGTAATTTCGTAAGTAGAACCAGCTTGCCAACATGAAGAACGGAACAGGATGAGAACGCTCGTGTCTAGAAGCTTGTTGAACTGTTGGGAAATCGGTCACCGGCGGGCGAAATTCCTTTCACCTATCGCTGGATTTCATATGGTCAGTAGTTACCCTTACAGTTCTGCTGAATTTGTCCCGCGCTGTGGACCGCTAGGTTTTCAAGAATTGTCCTCGCCACAGTTCTGTTATCCGCCATGCTAAATAAGCACCAAAAAGTCTACTTCAAAGCGTGTAGCTTCCATAATTATAGATACCAGGATGCGGTTGATATTGAACCGCTCATTCCCAGCCCCCTCCATCTTACTTTCGGGTAGATAATTAACACCACCTAAATATTCCATGGATCAATATAGAAAAAGCGTAAATATTCCATAGAAAATTAGCATTTGTAGTTATGGGCACTAAAGTGCAAATATTCACCGATAGGTCTGAATTCCCGGTGAATGATTGTGTGCCAGAATTGCAATTTTTGCACGAGGAAGTACTGCGATCGAAAATATTCCAGGAGGAAGTAAGCCCTTGGTGAGGTTGCTCATCTATGTCGATGAAGGGTGAAAAGGAAAAACGGCATGGGCAAAAAATGCGACACAACTTTGATTGAGCAAAACATTCTCCTTCGAAAGACATATAGCACTCTCCAAAAAATTTAACCAAAGTTATAGCGCAGAAGCTAGGATAAAGGATAAAGGACGGCCTTACTCAATCTTTTTTGGGATGCGTCACGCATTCTACATATTTCTATGAGATGTCGTGGAGGCGATTTGAATGCGTATTTGGCCATACAAATGACTTGTGGTGGCCAGCCGATGAACAGGTCAGCGCTCTATCCTTCCCAGACAAGTCTGGTACCATTTCACCGACCACGGAGGGATGGAAGGCTTGGTTGGCCTGGGCGAGAAATCCGAACTAGGAATCTGGTATCGGGTGCACGCGACAACCGGCGCCTCCTCCGACTGCGCTACACGCGCCCAGCGCAGAAGCTATGGGTAAAAATCGGGTAAAAATCTTCTGGGCCCTCTAGTCTAATGCCCTGAAGATTACCAAAAATGAAATTGAACGAAGAAATCCTACACAAATTCTTGCAGAGCAAATCATCGCCTTTCAAATGATGTATAAAGCTATGCAAAAAACTCGAACATAAGCAGAGATAAAGAGCTGAGGGCTTAGGCCATATTCCTTGTTTTTACCTTCCATATTATGATCTAAAAACTGACAGAAGTCGATATGGGAAAGGAAGCGATACATAAATTCTCATAGAGCGGACCATTCTCTTTTGAATGGTATATTTTTATTTATTTTGTTTATTCAAAGCATATAAAAGTGCCCCAATACCAAGCATTAAAAACAATATTTATAAAGCATGACAACAAATGACAAACCACTAATGAAGCTGAAAACGCAGGCGCAAACAACAAAAAATAGCAAAAAGAAAAAAAAGAAGCAAGGATTACATGATTTTTAAACCAGCAAGAAGTGTTCCGCAAAGGGTTTTTCAACATCCAATATGGATATAATATTATTCAAAAAACTTTCAGCGAAATGCAGAATAAAATGTTTAAAAAACGGCTGGGACTCATTATCAGTTTCCAATCTTTTATATCACTTTAGTGGAGGATATGCCTCCTGATGATAATCATATCTGCTGTACTGGCTCCACCGCCTAAAAATCTTCTTGTGCCTAACCTATCAATACTGTCCGTTGGTTGCTGTCCTTGGTTATTCACTTATCTTTGCACTGCACATGTTTTGAGAGTTTTTCGCGATACCGTCCTTTGTTGTCTTCATGTATGCCATTTTCTCTTCGATGCACGTAACTTCAAATGCTAGAAAAAAGACAGCGACGAAATCTTGACCAGTTATAAGTGTTAACATCTCAGAATTTAACAACGTTTCAGCCTCACGATCTGCTTTTGAAGGTCCTATGAGATTATAGTGCTACTTCAATATGTTTGTGGATGTAAACGTTAGCAGGTGCTGAACGATGCGCTTCCTGAAGAAGCTGTTCCAATGCGAAAGCTTGTAAATACAACTCTAGATAACAGCTTCAATTTCTCATCAAATGAGAGCTGACTTGTTTGTGGAGATATAACATTGTCTACCCTCTATGTTTATTCAGCCGACACTTTCACAGTAATATTTTATCTTTATAAACACAGAGGGCGCGTGTTGCACAGTCGGAGAGGTGTCGGCTGTCGCGTGCACGATACCAGGTTCTTCATTCGGAATTTCTGCCGAGGCCAACTAAGCCTTCCAGTGAACTCCGGGGTCAGTGAATTGGTATCAGACTTATCTGGGAAGGATAAAGCGCTCACTGGTTCATGGGTTGGTCATTGCAAGTCACTCTACGGCCAAATGCGCATTCAAATCACCTCCACGATATCCCGTAGAAGTAGAATGCGTGGCGCATCCTAAAAGGGATTGTTTAACACCGTCCTTTATCCTTTATAAACAAGGGGATGCAATAAAGGTTTAAATACGAACAGTGTATCAGAATAAATCAAAGTTGATCAAGGTAGATGGATAAAGGACGGCGTTGGTCAATCACTTTTGGGCTGCGCCACGCATTTCATTTCTGCGGGATGTCGTGGAGGCGATTTGATATATAGCTTTGTTCTTGATATTGATACTGTGTACTACTGCAAGTTCGGTTTGATTATCTCAGTTACTATGGAAGCAGCCTCGAATGGAAGCGTTATAAAAGCCTAGGTATGACCGGTATTAAGTCCGGACTCCTAGGTGCTTCCTTCTGTCTAGCTGCTCGAAAGTGATTTCCTTACTCCATCGAATTCACATAGCTATACTCTTCGCCAAACCGATCACTGCATCCAAGATTACAATAAAGTGATTTACTTAAATTCCTTCCAGTTAATTTATATAATACTTTTTAGTCTCATACGTTTTTTGTGGTTGCAGTCTCCTTGCATTTATCGTTAGGCATTTGAATTGCTGCAAAACAATAGGCCTTATCAAAGTTGCAGTGCGTACGGATATCGTGCTTCACTCACCTTACTTCACCAGTGGTTTTTTTATGGCGCACGTGCATGAATAAATAAATAAATAGTTAAATAAATATGCTGGGATCTGTAAGTCGGCTCCTCAAACAAAACGACTCCGCTGAATTCTCTGTTGTCTGTTCCGGGACTATAGAAGCCACACCAGCTCCACGTATTCCCACGTGATCCCGCTAGATCGCCTATTCGTTACGCCGCCGATACCCATGGCATCCCACACCTTAATTCATCACCGACACCAGCTGGCCGAGAATGCCGTACGTGTGAGTTGTAGGAATCGCGCTTAGTCAGAAACCATGTGCTGAGCCGTCGTAGGAATTAATCACGCGCCGCGACACCTGGAGAACGGAGCACGCCGTAGTTGACGACGCCAAAGAACGCGCGTTAGGGGGCAACGAAAAAAGCGGCAGAGAAGGGAAGGACGAATTCGGAGCGACGACGGAGTTTGCTGGGCTTGAAGTGCAGGAGATAAGGGCTATATTTCAGCGTTTACGGCCGCGGAGCTGAGTGGGCCGCTTTTTTCCTCCACGTCTGCTTCGGACCGACGTATTATTAGTACCGTGGCGACGCTCGAAAGTGCACGGAGGTGACAGCTACGGCGTCGCCGCAGCGACGTCGGCGGTTCAGGAAGGGAAGGGAATTGATTGGGTTTGACACTGGAAGTCAATAGCTTTTCGAGAATATTGCGTCGTTCAAGCAGTGTTGGTAGTGTAGTGGACTAGCATCCTGCCCGGAAAGAAGCTCAGGCTAGGGGTTCGAATATCGCCTGACACAATACTTTTCATCACAACAAAATATGCTGTAACAACACTACCTCATAGATGACAGTTGGCTAGACGAGCTGTTAAGGACAACGGTAGGGATGCGCCATGCATTCAACGCGAAATCGAGAAGGTGAGTGGAACATACAACCGGCCGTTCATTAGTACGACAGTGATGAGAAAAAGGTTAAAAAGCCGAGAACCTTTCTTAGACCAATCTTTCGCCAGTTAAGGGACTTGAATTTGATGGAAAGGTCGGTTAGTCTAGAAAATATGCTAAACTGCCACGAATTTCAAGCAGTTATTTTTGACCTGGCTACATTCAAATAAGCAGAGCTACATACTTGACCTCTCTTGGATATGATGATGAGTTCACGAGCCTAAGGATCGAAGAATAAACTCGACGCTTTACGATTTGGTAGAATAATACATTTGATCGTAATACACGATTATGCAGCTAAAAGGGTAGTGTATACTGATTTGGTAGCCTAGTTAACCTTTACAGACACTATCGTTAGAGCCGAGTTGTCGAAAATTAGGTGGGCCGGTCATACGGCGTGTTTCGTGGAAATCCTGTAGACGTGGACCACGATTGGGTGGATTCCACGGGATTTTAAAGCTGGCTAGTTCGGCTTCTTTTTGAAAACTTTACACAAGATTCGACTATGTTAATACTCATCAGGAGAGGAGATTACCTAGTGGGCTATTCTGGCACGCGACAGGAAGAAACGGCGTCGTTGATCTGCTATAAATGTTAAGTATCGTAAGACGTTGATCTGCTATAAATGTTAAGTATCGTAAGGCGCCTTACGGAAGCAATCCGGAGAGGACTCGGATAGTCCGCGAGTAAACAAAAGGCTTACCATTACAACGGAGGATTTCGCCATGCCTTTGCTTTTTCCGGTGTGGTCACCTAATTACTACATCCGACGCGTTCGATTCTGATCTTCAAGCTCAGACACTCTTCTACTGGACTACTTTGGCACCCACCTGGGGTCAGTAGAGATGGCTCCTAGGCGCTGTTCTTTCGTTCAGTCAAAAAAAAAATCCAAAAAAATCCAAGGAAAACAACAATACTGAAGGATTGAGCAACCGTCATTTCGGCCGCTTTTTGAAGGATTGAAAGCCACAGTTTTGGCCAGAATTTCGGCTAGGGAGCAATGTTTTGACTCGACGTCTTCTAAGCTACGCTACCATTTCTATCCTCAGTCATTGCTAGGAAGAACAATAACTAGGCCATTTGGTTTATGTTAGAGGGCGGGGAGAAGACAGCTGGGCTATTTTGACACTGACGGCCAAAAATAGAGAGGATAATTGATCCTACAGTGAACGGACAGATCACTGAAGTAGGTCGGTTTTCTAGGAAATCTGTCCGTTTCTCATCCGTTTTTTTGCCAATTTTTCATATTTCTGGAACCTAATTTGAATGAATTTTCTGTTCTTTATTTCTTGATGGAAACGCTCCTGTTCTGTCAGCCTTCCCGGGTTATAGGAGCTCGGATTCCACTTGGAAGAATTTCCAACCCTTTGCCTTTTCACGTTCTTTTGCCTACGATGGCCTTCTCTGAACTCCTGGTCTGGTGTCCACAGAGAATCAGTCCAGATGATCAGGTGTGTTAAGCGTCGACGACTGCGTGTCAGAAGACAGCAAAAATCATCTGCCCACTGGCCGACTGACGAGAGATGTGTGGCGCAGACGACGGGGCGGCCGCGACGATGTTTGGTGCGCTATATGGGTCTTCAGCGATAATTGCGGGGAATTTTGCCGTTACATTTGCCCAGGAACTTCCTCGATTGACATCTGGAACGGTAGGAATGTATTACGGTGCAACAGATAAAGTAGTGCTTGGCAAGGTCAGAATGGGTGCTTCTCTCCTTATCTGCGGATGAAAATTTTGAATGGAAAACAACAACAGGAGATAGCGCACAAGCCCGGTGCTGCACGGAGGGTAGGAACTGAAGCATTACCAAGACACAGCTTTTCCCCAAGCTGAATCAACGGCATCTTTCCGTCGAATCGACGTCGACTTTGACCTTAGACTTCTCTATCTCCCTTGAGGATTTTGAAGTTTAGAAGCCTCTAGATCCACCATTTAATAAATGAGGTTCTTCTCCTAAACCAAATGGTGTTCGCTGAATTGCAAAGCTAATCCTGCCACTTGAAATGAAGGTCGCTAATGCGAACTCGAGCGATTTCTGCTCGGACAGAAAGAATTCTACTAAAATACCTTATGCATTTATTTATCTTTTTTGCTTATTTATACCATTTTCATGTCGAATTGGACACTTTTGGATTCAAATTGGACACTTTTCACGTCAAATTGGACTCTCTTCTAAGCTGGCCTATGAACTTTGAAATCAATTTGAACGTTTTCCAAATCGAGACGAGCTTCTTACAGGTTAAACTACAGACTCTCCAAGATGGTTCAAATATCTTTTTGTTCAAGGAAAACTTAGAATAATATAAAATTTATGTTGTTACAGGATGTTTTGTTGCGATCAAAACTCTTGCGCCAGGCGGGACTCGAACCCACATCTTCTGCTAAGGCATCTGCTTTGTGTCCTGTCAAAGATGACGAGTGCATGGCGCACTTTGGTGTGGCTATGTTAGCACTTTTTCTATGAAGCTTTAGAACTCAAAAACAGCTGCCTTCGTATTCTCGCCGTTGCATGTCCTAAAAGTGGGTCGTAATGCGGCCAACGTGCTGCTTTTAGAGTTGCCATAAACATCGTTCTGTATGCGCAACGAGCACGTCTAGATAAACAAGAGCGCTTGGACGGACTGTTGTACATCAAAGACCATCACATTGACGTTTGATATCCTTTTCATTGCTCAAATGACAGCTAGAGAGATTTGTATTCTACTACAGTACCCTTGAATTTGGTGATGTACAAGGACGAGGCCTTCTAGAAGTTCAGCAGCTGTAACCGAGCGCGAGCGTCCAACGGAAAGGGCTTGACCATCCTAAAGCAGCGTTATAGAGGAGTATACTTGGGAACAAAACTCTTGCACCAGGCGGGACACAGTCCCTGTGATCTCTGTGCACGCGAATGCTCATTCACATTTCAATTCATGCTGAAGCACTACCGCTCGTGACACGTGACGTGCGTGACGACTAAATAAGCCATGTCACGGATTACAGGCTTTGCCTAAATGCCAAACTGCTTTGTTTATTATTTTTTAGTGAATCAGTTTATTTTTTACTTTTCGTTTAAGATTCCTTAGCGAGCAGTTTCGTTTGACGTGAAAATGATATAAAATGGCACGTGCAAGTAGAGTACCTGGCGCATTCTGGGAAGAGGTTCATTTCAGGATTTCATGGTACTCATCGCAAAAACGCCTTAGGCTTCCTGAGAAGAGGACACTAGGAAGAAGACAAGAGAAGAGTCGTTGAATCTTTATTGATGTCATTCATTCTGCTGTTAATTTGCAGATTTTATTTATGTTTATTTAAGTACATTTACTTATTTATTTTTTATTTGGAAGAGTGGTAGTGCCTCCCCCCCCCCCCCCGACAGTGGCGTGCAATTTGAATTCTTGGTTCGCCTAGGCTGCACAAGTAATAGATGACGCCTTAAGATTACCATCGTGATAATCCGTACAGAATGTGTGGTGCCTCCAAGCAGACACTAACGCTAGCTTTCTTTCTTTATTTTGCATGTTCTAATAGTTTATTTCAGTTGAATTCAATTTAATTTCATTAATTTACTCCATGGGCGCGTGTGGCGCAGTTGGAGGAGGCGCGACTGTCGTGTGCACCCGATATCAGGTTCCTGGTTCGGATTTCCCGCCCAGGCCAACCAAGCCTTCCATCCCTCCGGGGTCGGTGAATTGGTACCAGAATTGTCTGGGAAGGATAAAGCGCTGACTTGTTCATCGGCTGGCCACCGCAAGTCACTGTATGGCCAAATACGCATTCAACACGCCTCCACGACATCCCGTAGAAGTAGAATGCGCTGGCGCATCCCAGAAGGGATTGAGTAACGCCGTCCATTATCCTTTATCCTTCAATTTACTCCAAAGATAGGCTCTTGAGTGCTACATTGGCCTAGAGAGTTCAAATAAACTCGTAAGTCGAGTTCCACCAGGGGCCAGATTCATAAACGACTTACAGCAATTTCACGGAGAGAATACAGCCGAAATCCCTCATAGCGCGGCTTATCAGGCGATCTGGCAAAATGTTTCGTGTTAATAAGCCACGCTATGAGGAATTTCGGCTGTATCTTCTCCGTTAAATTGCTGTAAGTCGTTGATGAATCCGGCCCCTGGATTCAAAACAACTTTGATCGTAGTAATGCAGTGATTTATGTACCTCTACGTACTAAGTATCCATGTTCATGTATGTATCTTGTAAAAGGTGCATGGCGCAATCGGCAGGAGGCGTTAGCCTTAGTCGAGCTAGCAATCGATTTCGTGTTCGGTTCCTTCTAAACATAAGGATAAAGGACGGCGTTATTCAATCTCCTTTGGGATGCGCTACGCATTCTACTTCTACGGGATGTCGTGGAGGCGAATTGAAAGCGTATTATAGCGTATACAATGACTTGCGCTGGCCAGCCGATGAACAAGTCAGCGCTCTATCCTTCCCAGACAACCAATTCACTGACCCCGGAGGGATGGAAGGCTTGGTTGGCCTGGGCGGGAAATCCGAACCAATAACCTGGTATCGGATCTATACATACCTGCAGGTAAAGGTCATTTGCTTAATATCAACCTTGTCAACGAATGGCAACTTTTTGGCACTCATGTGGGGCATAAGGGATTCGAAGTAGAACGCATAGCGCATCCCAAAGAATTTGACCAAGCTAGGATCTTCGTCTTTCTACGAAGAACAAAGGGGATAACTACGCTCTAGATCTTCTTGAAACCAAAGAGCGAGCTGCAATAAGTTTTCTAGGAGAACTTCCAACGTATCGATGGAAGACTCAATCTGCAGCTGCTCGTAGACTGTCATCAGAAACAGCCATTATTTTCGTGTGCTGTTCAGATGACAACAATGACAACATACAATAAATCCAGGTTTTTCTCATTGTATTTGTCTGGTCTGGTGACTTCGACGCAGTAAACTCATTCGCTTGTTTTTGTTCTTTATGAGAATGTGACCTTTCGTCGGAGTTTAAGCTGATTCTGAGGGCAAAAACAGTTCTCAGCAGAGCAGCTTAGCCACATGTTGACGTTCAACATCGACGGGTACAGACACGGAACTCAAATAATCACCACTTTCCAGCATAATTGCCATCCTCTCCACAGGCAACAGGCGATTAATTGTTCAGCGTCGAAGAGCACGAGCGACGGGTGCATGAGTTCCACCTCCGGTGCACGGGTCCTCGCTGTCAACGCGGTCGGTAATCCGCCTGTTGAGCTCAAGACGGACAGCATCTGCTCGTCCGACTCGGAGAGAACGAAGAAGGATTAGCGAGGGCCGACGACGAGATTTCACTCGGATTTCGTCGCTGACGCAACAGTGCCATTGTTTATGGGGTGCAGAGAAGTAATTGTTATGATGACAGGTATTTTTAGATGGACGTGTAGGGGACATATCCTATATTGCAGACAGTTATTTCCATATTTCAGTGAGATCTCTAGCTGTCTGTGTGTCGCGTAGAGGATATGAGGCCGACTGCAGTTCCGAGCTCGAAACGAGCAGCGGCGGATATTTAGGAGTGAAATAGTCTGTCTTTCTATGAGGTTTTCTGAAGAGCTGCTACCCACAGCGAAGACGGAGCACGAATAACCCAACTACAGAGAGATAGCCTTGTATAGACAAACAGCTTCGGTAAGGCTCGAAAAAATAGCTACAGATGCAAAGGATTTTCACAGAGGACCAGCAGACAACATCACAGGGCACATTGTTATACTGAACACGCTGAAACCATTAGTATTAAGCACTGAGGGTCAATCTTCTACATTTATCTGTTAGGTCGTTGCATATGAAATGCCCGACCTTGCTATCTCAAATTCTGCTTGATTTTTCGTTTTTTCTAGGAACGTTCCTATTCCAGGCACTGTATATAGTTTCTAAGAGCGCAGAAGCTCCTTTTTCTCGCAATTCATAGCCTTTGTGACATAATTGCCTCTTGCTGAGTTTTTGACGTCGTTTTTACAGTATGGATCAACGTGAACTTCGGGTGCTCTACTTATATGAATGGAAAAAATAGACACAGCGGACACGGACGCTGCAGCTTGTAACATCAACGTCGCATTTGGGGAGGATTTCGCTAAGGAACGTACAATTCGCCACCTGTTCGAAAGGTTTCGATCTGAAGATGGAAGTCTCGAAGATGAAGGCCAGGTAGGTCGCCATCACTCCTCAAGTAACTCAAGGCCATTGTGGAAGCGGATCCGCGTCAAACTGTGGGAGAGCCAGCACAGCATTTTGGCGTTGACGGCAGCACTATCAGTTGCCGCCTGAGTGCCATAGGAAAAGTAAAGAAATTGGATGAATGGATTCCGCGCGAACCGACCGCCGGGCAGATACTGAAGCGCCACGACACCTGTGTTTCGTGGAGGCTGCGCAATCTAAGGGAGCCTTTTTTGGACAGGATCGTGACATGCGGCGGAAAATGAATCCTTTATGGCAATCGTCGTCGCTCTGCACAATGGCTGGACAAGAACGACAGCCCCAAGGCGATGCCGAAACCGAGTCGCCGCCCAAGGAAGACCAAGGTGACCGTAAGGTGGACAATGGCTGGTGTAGTCCATTACAAGCTCGTGAGCACTGGAGAGACTATCACAGCGGAGAAGTACTGCGACGAAATTGAAGTGATGCACCAGAAGTTGATTGAAAAACAGCCGGCTTTGGTCAATCGAAGAGGCCCAATCCTGCTGCATGACAGCGTACGTCCGCATGTTTCGAAAATTGTTGTCCAGGAACTGGATGAAATGGGATACGAAACTCTGCTAGATCCAACGCATTCACCAGATCTGTCCTCTACCAATTATTATTTTTAGAAGCATTTAGATCTTCATGTGAAGGATAAAAATTCAGCAACCAAGATGGTGTCGAAAATGACTTCTTGTTTGACTAATGTCGTAATTCTGATTTTCACAAATACGGAATGCCTAAGCTATTCTCGCGCTGGGAAAATATGTATTAATTGTAATAGTACTTATTGCGATGAATAAAATTGCTTCCAAGCAAAGTTATGATCTGCCAAACTTTTCAGTCAAAATCGGCCATTCATATGCAATGACCTAATAACAACGACAGGCACGAAGGATTTCCACAGAGGACCAACAAACAGCATCAGAGGACCCACATCACTGAAGCGGAGAATACGCTACAACTACAAGTCTTAGGGTAGTGAGGACCGGTCCTTGACATTTATCAGGTTATTCACGAGCCCGATTTTACCACATACGAAGCAGTACGCAAGACAAGACATAGATTAACACAATAGAACTGTGCATTTGGGGATACTTCATAGGAATAATTAAGCAACCTTATCGATTTGGTTATCATAGTATAATAAATAAAATGGAGAAGCAATGGGCAACCACGCATTTTTCTTCCACTTCAACTCTTGGACACGAACAGCCGTCACAGCAGAAAATTTCGCTCTCGCTTCCAGAAATTCTCACTTTTTTGTCTCGCTGATATGTTGGCTCAGCAGTTGTCGTATTTTGCATTGATAAACTTATTCCTTATTGTCCTTCTGGCTTAGGCGCATCTGACATTAGAGAGGGCGAGGAGACTTCAGAGCAGAGAAAGCATCGGGAGGGAAAAAATCTTCTGAAAAGTTTCGAATGGCTGTTGGAAAGTCCCTCCGCATCCTTGTTGACGAACACTTTAGTGCTCTACACCCTTGTATAAAAGTGTCAAGAATACACGTACGGACATGCGTCAGTCGGCTGGAAGGACCACGCGGCGCTCACTCTCAGATTCGTCGTTGACTGTGCCGTGAAGTGGCATGTTAGCTTTGGTGTTCCCCAGTGGATATGAGTCCGAGCGAGTGTCTGGCAATGTTTGCAGAGATCTTGTTATGGCTTTGCTGTTCACGTCTTTTTTAGTAGTAAATAACAAGTAACGATGAATAATGTTTAGTATTGGAGGAGCTTTAGGGATCGAACATCAGAGCTGACGGAGACACCACAAGAAAGGCCTCGCTTATTGAATAGAAACACAATAAAATAATGAACGAATTGGACAGTACCTCAAACGTCTGGCACATTTGTTCACTTATTATATGAAAAAGTTCATGGTTTACATAATAATGTCAAAAGTGGTCAAATAATTGTAAGAATGAAGACCCTCTGAGAAAAAGGGAGGACGCAAAATAGAGCAACGATAGCGTCTTCAAGCAATTGCAAAGCGCAAAGGCCAAATATTGCCAGATGTTTGTTCATCGTGCGCTTGAACACCGTTAAAAAGATGCTTGCGGTTATGTAGGACGATGGAGGACGACTGGTCAATTGCGAGAGAACTCTTGTGGCCAGATTCATCAACCGCTTACCGGTACAAAGTACCGCCAAACCTACTGATACCCTGATTCATCAACATGAGGTATAGTATGACAAGTTTCTGATGCCCCATTCTCGCTCAACGGAACGAACATCTCCGAATGCTCCAGCTGCATCTATCTGGGTCGCGAAGTCAACATGGCCAACGACCTAGGAGCAGGAGGAAACGAAAAGCTTGGGGAGCTTTCAAGAGCGTCGAAGAAGTCGCGAAGAAGACGAAGAACGTCCGACTCCGTGCCCACCTATTCGACTCCACTGTTCTTCCTGCCCTAACATACGCCTCAGAGACCTGGGCTATACGAAAGCAGGATGAACACACGATCAGCGTTGCGCAGCGTGGAATCGAGAGGACGATGCTCGGAGTGACACGGCTCACGCAAGTGAGAGAAGGCCTCCGGAGTTCCGAGCTTCGCCGACATTTGAAGATCAGAGACGCTGTCGCGTCGGCCAAGTCGTCGAAAATTAGGTGGGCCGGCCACGTAATGCGCTTCGCAGACGAGAGCCGTCACCGACTGGATTTCGCGGGATGTCAAAAGAACACCAGGACGCCCACCAGACCTCGGATGGTCGGACTTCTTCGTGAAAGCCCTGAACGACCGATATGGCGCTCTTCGTGTCCCTCGAGCGAGGAGTATCCATTGGAGCCCTCTGGCACGCCTCGAGCAAGTCGATGATCAACGGGACGACATGTGATACAGGTGAGGTGTAGTAAATTGACAAAAGCAAGACAACAAAAGCAACGGCAGCGTCTTCAAGCAATTTAGAACCTGAACACAACGAATGAGTAGCAAAGCACAACGGCCAAATATTACCAGATGTTGCTAATAAAGCAACGGCAGCCGTTATCAAATTCTCTGTGTCGATTACTACGTAGGCCAGTATGGAGAATGCGTGGCGGGCGGCATCGTTGATTAATCTGGCCCCTGAAGAAGTAAAAGGTCAGCTACTCGTCGTGTGAAAGTCATCGATATAATATTCTCGCCCACTGGTGACTGACTTTCCACCGGTAATTCAACAGGATTCAAACAAGTGTCCTCGATTTGCTTTGCACGTGCCCAGTACCCGCGGCGGTTACTGGAAGGGCAATTATAGCTCACCGAAGAAATTGACCGAAAATAAACAGTAATTCTCCGGAAAGTCCACGAAATTTCTCCGACGGGAGATTAAAACGTATTTTTCGTCAAACAGCCCATTTCAAATTACGAAAGTTGCTATTTCGACTGCTCATTGAAATCCGCTTACCTACGGGTGAAATTTCGCTGGTAGTGCCTTTCTAGTTGACCGCTACTTAAACAGTCAAAGCGCTCACTCAGAAAGGTCAGCTACAGTTCATTGAAGAAAATGATTGGCAGATGAGCGATATCTCTCCACAAATTCGACGAAAATTCGACGGAGGGGGTTTGCAACGTATTTTTCATCAAACCTAAATCTCCTTCAAATTCCCCCGAAGGTGAATAGTTCGACTGTTGATGAAGCCGTTCTCGTACCGATAAATGTTTACCGGTGGACTAAACATAGTTGCTTTTCCATTTCATCGTTGCTCAGACACTGGAAGCGCTCAAACGGAACGGCAACATCGAAGTTCATCGAAGAATTGGTAGATGAACACAATTCTCTCAAGATTCAACAAATTTTCTGCGAAGGGAGTTCGAAATGTACGTTTTTTGATAAGCTTGGATCCGTTTCAGATTTTCGCCGATAGTTGATAGTTCGGCTGCTGATGAAATTCCATTAATCTACCGGTAAAATATCACTGGTAAACTATAGTTGACCTTCAGTTGACCGCTGAAAGTGTCTAATCTTCAGCGAGGTGCGGGAAGTGCTGTGAACAGACGTGAACTCGTCGTATGGAACTCACCGATATATGTGCGGCAGTAGGGCTCGTTGAGCGCAGTCGGAGGAAATCGGCGGGACCGGCTGTCGCCTGCACCCGATACCAGATTCCTGGTTCGGATTTCCCGCCCAGGCCAATCAAGCCTTCCATCCCTTCGAGGTACCAGACCTGTCTGGGAAAGGTCAAGCGCTGACTTGTTCACCGGCTGGCCACCGCAAGTCATTGTATGGCCAAATACGCATTCAACTCGCCTCCTCGAGATCCCGTAGAAGTAGAATGCGTGGCGCATCCCAAAGGGGATTGAATAATGCCGCCCTTTATCCTTTATCCTTTATGTACGGTAGCATTTTCACTCATTTGTGTTCGACTTTCAGTCGGTAGTTCAACGGGTTTTCAAGCAAATGCTCTCAGTTTGTTATTCAGAGAGCGTCTGCGATGTGACCTGCCCTACGCGATTACGCAAAATACGCGTCAGTGTACGCCGCCACCATAAATCTCATTTTTGAGAAACTTTTCAAAATTGTGTTTTTAATGCACTTTTAATAAGCCTTAAATCAACACCAGCCTTCACTCGCAACTGATCGCTAGGAGCGGAGCTTCACCGTCATCCTCACTACATCTGTTTTCACTTGAAATAATCCTCGAGGTCCTTGAAAGGATTGGAGTTAGAGATTCTGAGCCATAACTCTCCAGTCCAGTTGGGAAATGGGTGAAATAAGGTCCTTTTTCTTTGTGAAGACTCTCTCAAACTTCCTCGGAAATTCTACGATATTCGATGACTTTTGTGTGAGAAGCACGCCTCTTTTCGTAGCGCAGAGATCGCCTCAATAAGGAGATTAGGGCCACTTGTAAGCCCAAGGCACGCACGTCGTCCCAGAACACGCAGTGCTTACGCGAGCATCTGACGCAGATGACAGCTTATTACTTAGCTCCCCACTACCTGGTGACGAACCGGTCACTCGGATGAGCGCTTATCTGGCTCTAGATCGCTGGCTCGAGAGTATGAGGAAGTATACATAAGGAGGTACATCTAGCTGTATGGAAGGAAGGATCTTCTTCCTGGGCGTGGAGCCGAGCTATCGAGGGATACTGTGAGAGCGCCGTTTTGACTCCGTTCAATTCCATGGATAGAAGTGCATAAGTTACCAATCATATCGTCAATCCATTGAGCAGACAGGATGCATGGCACACTCTTGAACCCTAGAAAAGTCATTTTTGAAGATGCGCAGTCACATTGTTCACTCTGTCACTGTCAAAGCTGAAGAAGACGTCTAATGCCTGTGTAAAGTAAAATTTAAATTTAAAAAGGATAAAGCACGGCGTTACTCAATCCCTTCTAGGATGCGCCACGCGTTGTACTTCTCCGGGATGTGGAGGCGATTTGAATGCGTCTCTGGTCATACAGTGACTTGCGGTGGCCAGCCGATGAACAAGTCCATGTTTTGTCCTACCCAGACACGTCTCGTCAATTCGCGGACCCCGGAAGGATGCTAGGCTTGGTTGGCCTTGGCGGGAAGTCCAACCAAAATCCTGGTAGCGAGTATCGGGTGACAGCCGGAACCTCCTCCGACTGCGCTACACACGCCCTAAAGTTAAGCTACAATGAATGATTCATGTGTGAATGACTGACATTTACTGATATGGCGCCCATCTGACTCATTTCACTTCTCCGGTGACGTTCTGAACTATGGGAATACCAACGAATGACAACAACGGAGCACTGACGCAAATGCGTTCAAAAGAATTTCTGCAGTTTAATGCTACACGCCAAACGGTAGCCCTTCAGGATTCGTTGCAGAATTCATTGAGGCTTCTTCGGTGGCCTTTGACGTTTTGCTTGTTTCGAGAAAACTCGTATGAAGTTTCGAACTGAAATGAATGACATTTGGGACTGTTCGCCATTTCCGGTGTTTGCTAATGTTACACTCTTCGAAGACAGCATTCTTCTTTCTAGAAGAAGTCGAGATGTAATCCCTAGTGATATTCGACGCAATTTTTACTAATAACCTTTTCCTTTAACGGAAACGGCTGAGCCTATGGAAGAAACAAAAATTTTTTGAAAAATTAATTGGTAATTGAATTATGGAAATTTTGTAATACATAGATTACATGTCATATAAACGAAAAAACATTGCAGCGAAACTTTACAAATTTTTTTATTCACTAATTTGACATTCATAATGCATATTAGTAGTTTCTTACCGATTATTTTCGTTTTATTGTATTTTAAAAGAATCGTACTCTATAATAACGCGCTAGGCGATGAGTCATACTATCGATCGGCGGCGCCGCAGAAATTAGCGGGGAGAATATAGGGGGGAAATGGGGAGGGGAAATTACGACACGAAAATAGCGAAAAATACCCAGACGTCTTCTCCCTGCCTGAGAACTTCAGCCCTGGAGCAATCGAGGTCGCTGAACACGAATCTCAAGTTCGTTTTTGAAGTATCGATCGGCATCAATCGATATTGATCAAACTGTCGTTTTTTGTGGATGTAGTCCATGCGGTCCGAAACTTTAGCCCTGGAGGTAGTCGAGGTCGCTCAACACGAATCTGAAGTTCGTTTTGAAGTATCGATCGCCATCAATCGATACTGATCAAGTTAAGGGGCGCGAAAATAGCGGAAAATGCTCAGACGTCTTCTACGTACCAAGGAATTCAGAACACGTGCGGAATACGTCGCATGACGTGCCTGGGACTCAAAGGGCATGCCAAAGACGTCGCTCAACGTGTTTGAAGATTCAGGTAGATGTGCCGAAGACGTCGTCCGCTAAGGGTGGATCATTGAGGGGGATCACTGAAGGGGACCAGTACCAGTAATGAGGGACCGTTTCACTAGGGGAGGACAAGTAGTGAGCAACCAATAGATCGCCCTATCACACTATACACTGTACGCACCGCGAGCCCTTTGTGCTCCTAGGTAGGAAAGAATCTGACACAGTCCCTTTTTATTGATTTATTGATTTGTTTATTTTTGCATGATTCTAGCCGCTGATGAAATAAATGTTCAATTACCAAGTTTGAGTTTAATACTGTGCTCTCTTTCTGGTAATTTTAATGCTATTTTTGTTAAGTTGGAAAAGAATGTGTATTGCTATCTATATGATGGAACCACCGACTAGAAGGATCCTAAGTTGATTTGAACTTGATGACCGTCATGTGGAAGAAGTCATGGCTCACTTCTTAAAATTTCAGAACTAATTGTTTCATTTTTGTGTTAAATATTATAATATGACGTGGCTTGCTCATACCAGAAAGCATAGATCTTCGCGCAAATTTTAGCCAAGTGGAGCAATCTCGCAGAGCAGTCATAATTTCACGGCGAATTCGAATGTGTGGCGTAATCCTCCATCACGTTCTTCTCCATTTTTCGTACTTGTCGCTAATGCGGCCTTCATGAGAGGCAGGAATGTGTCTGCCAGTCACATCCTATAAAAGCTCCAGCCATACGCGCTTGCTATCTGACACGAGACGGTTCGATGCGGTTTCATTGGATTGGTGCCTCTCTTCATGTAGGTCACATAGCGACTTGTGTCCTGTTCTTCAACCAGATACAGTTGCGTTCGATACTCCCTATGTAGGCAATATAAGCGACAAGTACCAAGAATAAAGAAAAAAGGTATGCGGGGTTGAGCCACACATTCCAATTCGGTGTGACATTATTGACCAACATTAGGTGTTCAGTCACAGCGCTCTAAGAGAAGGTTTCTAAGTTATAAGCATCCTCCTAGCAAACGTGTAGCGCGTGTAGCGCAGTCGGAGGATGTGCTGGCTGTCATGTGTATCCGATATCTAGGGGTTCTTGGTTCGGATTTTCCGCCCAGGCCATCAGGCTTTCCATCCCTTTGGGGTCGGTGAATTGATGTCAGACTCATCTGGGAGAGAAAAAGCGCTTACTTGCCACCCCAAGTCATTGTATGGCCAAATACGCATTCAAACCGCCTCCACGACATCCAGTAGAGGAAGAATGCGTGGTTCAGCCCATAAGAGATTGAATAACACCGTCCTTTATCCTTTATTCTTATTTCTAGCATACGAACAGCGGATTTCGAGGCACTTAGACATCTTGGCCATCTTTGGCACTGTCTAGAGATGTCTGTAATCAGGATTCCTCTGTACAGTGAGGAATGTGGTTTTTGTCTATTTAGTGCTCAAAGACCATTCATCCGCCTGGGTGACTAACGACTTCCGTGGAGTCGAGTGTATGTGGGTGCGGGGCCATGTGACGACGATGCTGGCCGTCGTTTTAAACAGAGCCGACGAGCAGTGAGTGGTGTGGCCGCTGATCGGTCCGGCCGACACCAGCTCTCCGTCTCGTTACCGAGTGTTTGCGAGCGATTTCTGATTCATCAGTTGCCAGTGGCGGGTTATTTTTTCGGCGACAAACACGTAAGCAGCGATGCTATCAGGCTACGATGACACTACACGACCGGTAGAACAATACCCCCGCTGTGATAACGGCTGCCCCGAAAGCGACCTCCGCACTCGACGGACGGAATCTGCGTTGTGAAATTTCGCGTTCGAGAAGATTCGGCGCCACGATCGTATCAATAGAGAGCAACGTCGGCGACGCTTCTGGAAGGAATGTTCGTGGTGGAGACAACCGTGGGGGAGCGCTGATGGAGTGACGAAATCGACGGCTTTCTAGGAAGGGGACCAATGGAAGAATATGAGAGAAAGGAAGATAGCGGCTTAAGGATGGAGGAAGGAACTCCATTCCTTGACCACCGCCCCAACATCAATTATTTTCAGCAACCTTCGGTCATTTATATTACCTTTTCCTCGAAAATTTTCCTTCACATGCTAATTATTCCGATTTTCTCGCGATCATAAGACGATTCGTGGGATTCAATTCGGTTTCCTTAAGCCTCAACTGCTTGGCATCGAGGATGTAAGGTGTTACAACGATGTTTCGTTGCAATCAAAACTCTAGCGCCAAGCAGGACTCGAACCCGCACCTCCTGCTAGCCGGGCGGGTGTGCTCTACGCCATTATACCACCGGAGCTGTTCAATCGTACGCAATATCCACACCTCGTGGGAGATTGCAAAAGAAGTTGGCTTCTAGTGCTATAAAATTGTTGCAAACAGAAAGCTCATCCTAAAAGAGAGTCATCTGGAAAATCCACATTGTGCTCTTCTCATGGCATTTTTTCTCATGTAAGCTTCTCGTATGATGTATTGAAGGTGCTCTCATCATCATCTGGTATATTTGATGTATTTATATTATGGGTTTAATTACCCAAGTTTGAGGTAAAAGTCAGCAACGACTCGTGTATGTGTTGCGCTCCCACCGAAACTTGCAGATAGATTGAGAACAGCAAATTTATCGACGGATCTTCGATCCAATACAAGCTACAAAAAATCCATTAAGGTGCGGTTAAGTCGTTAAGCCGGTCTTTAACAGAAAATGTAGTCAATTCGTTAAAATCTTCAAATAGTCAGCCGTTAAAGGTGCACCCCTGGATGAGCTGTGTACTGCGTAAAATTGCCATTCGACTAAGGATTGTTGGAGTGAAATCCTATTTCGATTCTGAGAAGAATGGAATTCAACAAGAGAATAGAGCATTACAGCTGGTATTTTTAAATGTCTGTTTTCGCACTCCTTAGCTAACGACTAGCTTACTCTATCAGTATTTTTCGGTAGTTCTCTAAACAATTTTTGACATTTTTTAGGGTTCTGAAAGGATAAAGCGGAAAACTAGGACAAACAAGTCACCTAAACTTGCTAAGTTTCTTAAAGGGCAAAGGAGAAAAATAGGAGTGCAATCAATCCTTTTCGGGATGCGCTGCGCATTCTACTTCTCCAGAATCCTGCCGTAGTAGCCAACTGAATGCGCACACGTTTTCTTAAACTATCGAAATTAGCACTAGGTATCGTAAATACTAAAAACGTTCATCTACAAGTTAGAAAATTTTCTTAAACAGAAAAAACATTTGCCAAGTCAAATACAAAAAAGTTTTTTGTAAGAGTAAACCGTATCTTGTTTGAATTTATGGTAGCTTTTCAGTGAATGAAATACTAAATCGTTTTGATAAAAGGGTACTTTCCACTTTGTGAAAATTATCAAAGAAATAACTTTTGCCAATATTCAAGAAACCAGCTTTTACTGTAACCATTTATTGATTGACTTATTGATTTATTGATTTGCTGCCCATGTTTGTGCGCTACACAAGAAAAGGAACGTGATTGAAGAAGAATGTAACATTAAATGAACCTGGGTGTTTCTCGATTTCATGTTTGTTTCCGATGAAAAATTGAATGAATCGTAACGTCGTCGCGGAACAACCTCGCATTGGCAAATGTGGAATGCTGAAACTTTGGAGGAGACATTACGAAAACTAAAATAAACCTTAATCAGAACTGATGTTGTATAACTTTTGGCTCAATAAATGTTCTATGTTCATGTCCTACTATTTCTCCCTTTAGTCTGTCGAATCTACCGGAATTAAGGGCAGAATCGCTCGTCGTAATTTTTGAACAAGAAATTATTGAGAATTTAAAATAAATTTTTTAAATTTTAATTCGTTTCTCAAGCGGATGCATTCTATGTTCACATTTGCTCATCATTAAAGTCCGCTAAAATAGCAGTTCCTTGTGGGGATAGGAGGGAAATCCACAGCGCCTATCCTACTGAGCCTCGTCTACGTCAGTTGTTCCTCTAGCTAGCTCAAATTATTCTGCTTCTACGTGCGACGAGCTTACTTAAGCCTGCAAGTAGGATTCGCGTATCCGATTACAGACATGATCTCCGCTCTGCAAGAAGAGAGAGGGAAGCGCTCTACGACTCTCGTTGGAAGATCCTGGACGGCTGCGCAGTCGTGGAACTTCTTGGGTCTATCCTAGTCGGAGGAGGCACAGCTAGGAAGCAGGAACGATTATAGATTGTATTGCGTCTTCAGGCTAAGGGACACCAGAGAAAGGACCTTTCACAGCTCAGTTCACGATGTCGTCTTGCTATACTAGTTTGCCTTCCGTATTTCTACCGTTGTCAAAGTGCCGAAATGAGGTGCAGCCTCCCCACCCCTCCCCCACCTTCCCACTGGGATAGATCCTACGACTAAAATTTCTGAATGGTACTGGCTTTTTCAACGAAAAATAGCTTTGCACTCAATAGTTCAACAGCTTCAAGAACCATAGTACTCAAGGGTGAATTCTTTTATACAGAGAATCGAAGCCTCCTATTTGAGGCCTCACATCGTTCATCACGAAGCCTCTGCCACTCCGACGCTCTGACGTTCGATCTTTGCGCAGCTTGAGAAACCATAAACAATTCGTTCCGCATGCTGTTTCTTCTTAGGAAAGCCCTGAAAAGCTGCCTACTGGCCATAACAACCTTCCACAAACACGGCTGCCTGAAGTAAATGACTCATTCACGTCTTCCGGCAAGCGCCAAAGCTCATCAGGGGCTCTTCACGGCCGCGAAGCTGAGCTGGCGAAGGGGCCGAAAGAGAGGGAGCAGCGGTTTTTCGTCCGGCCGACGCATTTCCGGTCGTGTATTTTTAGCGCTTTTGTCAAGGGTTTGGTCCACTTGAGAGTATGTGGGCTACGGATGCGGAAGAGCTTTTCGGCTAGTTCGCTCGTTAGGCTTCACTCTCGGGGCCTTAGTAGAAACAGTGGATGTGTTTGGACCAGGGGTGTGCGTTTTTGTTTAATCCTTAAATTTCTTCGAAAAGTATATGTGAAATGATAGAAGGATAAAGGACGACGTTACTCAATCCCTTTTGGGATGCGCCATGCATTCTAGTTCTACGAGATGTCGTGGAGGAGATTTCAGTGCTATTTGGCCATACAACGACTTGCGGTAGTCAGCCGACGGACAAGTTATCCTTCCCAGACAAGCCTGATACCAATTAACCAACCACGAAAAAATGGACGCATTGGTTAGCTTGTGCAGAAAACCCGAACCAGGAATCTTGTATCGGGTGAACGCTACAGTCGACACCTCCGACTACGCTATGAGCGCCTTAAAAGTATAGATAGCCGCGCAGTGTTGTCTAAGTCGAAAAATATCAGTAGGACTGTTTCATATACCATATTCTCGACAGGTGAGCATTTCCTAATGAAACCTTTGAAACTTCTTGAATCTTGACAACTTTCGAAATCGAACTGAACGCTTTCCAAATTGAATTATTATATTATTAAAAATTATTTTCAACAACTTTTTATTTCTTTTGAAATTTTTCCTATATTATCATACTGCACAATGAATATTTAGTAATAAAATGTATCTGAAAGGCTGTCGAAACAAATAAATTAATAAATTTAAAAATTTAATTTGAAAGACGTTTGTTTTATTTGGAAGTTGTTCAGTTTGGTTTCAAAACTTGTAAAATTCATGTAGTTTCAAATGTTCCATTTAAAAGTGCTGGTATAGTATATATGTGCTAATCTTTGCTTTATATTAGGTTGTAACGAATTAAATGGCACTGGCTCGCGCCATTTTTTGGCGCGTCTTTACGCGTTTGATCAAGAACAAACCGTAACATGTGGCATATCATTTAGAAGCGCAAACTTTGCTCTACCGGTGAGTACCAAATTTTCTATGTAAAAGTGGGAAAACTTTAGAGTTTTATTGACTTTTTTGCAGATGGACAAAAGGGTAATCCGAGGCATTTACTTGTATGAATTCAAGCTGTGCACTACAGCTAAGGAGGCGGACGAGAAGATCAACGCCGCATTCGGTCAAGGATGTTCCACAATTCGGACGGCGTATCGTTGGTATCAGAAGTTCCGGAATGGAGATGAGAGCTTGGAAGAACATGAAGGTCGTGGGAGGCATAGTGATGTTGATGAGGGCAAGCTGAGAGATGTGGTAGAGGAGGATCCACACAAAGGTACCAGGGAGATAGCGAAGGTTCTTGGCGTCAGTCGCGACACAGCTGCCCGGCATCTGAAGGAAATTGGAAAGACCAAAAAGCTGGAATGATGGGTGCCTCACGAGCTATCTGAGGAGCAAAGAAACCGACGATATGAGATCTCGTCCGCACTGCTTCTACGGAACGAAACGGGCCCATTCCTTGATCGCACCGTAACCTGTGACGAGAAATGGATAATGTACGACAACAGGCGACGATCGGCACAGTGGGCGGACAGCGATGAGAGCCCCAAGGTTTTTGCGAAGCCGGAATTGCACCAAAAGAAAGTAATGGTGACAGTATGGTGGTGTTCGCTGGGAATTATTCACCACAGCTTCCTCCCTACCGGTGAATCCATCACGGCAGAGAAGTACTGCATTGAAATTGAAGAAATGATGAAAAAGTTGAAGGATATCCGGCCGGCCTTGGTAAACCGAAGGCGAGTTCTCCTTCTGCACGACAATGCTCGCCCCCATGTAGCACGAATGACGTTGCAGAAATTGAATGAGCTGAGCATTGAAACTCTACCACATCCTCCGCTTTCTCCCGACCTCTCCCCAACAGACTACCATTTCTTCAAGCATCTTGGCGACTTCTTGGTAGGGAAAATATTCAAATACCAACAGGATGCCGAAAGTGCCTTCGAAGATTTCGTCAATTCCAGAACTTCTGATTTTTAGGCTACTGGGATAAGAAAGCTTGTATCACGTTGGCAAAGATGTGTAGAATCAGAAGGTTTTTATTTCGATTAATAAACTTGCCTACAAGCCGAGATATTAACTGTTTAAGTTTAAAGTGGTTCAGTGCCATTTATTTCGTTACAACCTAATAAATGATTTTACGTTACAAAAACGATTAGGTTAATAGTCTCCACGTCCTCTCGATTTGAAACCTCTGCATCTTTGTTCACTTTCGTTGTTTTCTGTGCCAACGAATGATGGAATATTTTTTTAGGCATGACATTTCGTCCGTTTCGTCGTCAGAGGCCTGAAGATGGCTCGATATTTTTAAATTTGTACACTACCCGACAAAACGCTTCTCTGTGCTGCCGTTCTGACAGAAAGTCAAGAACGCAACGAGAAAGTCCCGAATTAGGAAGAAAAGGAAAATTAATGTATTGCTCGCTTTATAAATGTAATTAGACTGCAGTTTGCCAAAAAACGGCAGGAAGACTGGAAGTTTGATCCGCTGAATTCTGTGATGTGGCACGGTTCACGGGACACAGTTCGAACTGCAAAGCGCATCCTAAAAGGTATTCAGATGCGGGGTGCTGTCTTGAATCAACTGGTTTCCAAGAAGTGGTTGTTCATCGACGGAAACTTCTTGGCAACCAGATTTAAGTGCGTTATTTCTTGCGACAATGGCTGCGCCTCTCTGTCTCCTTTGGAAGAGCGTTTAGGTAAGCTGGAGCTAGGCGCTGTGCTCAAGATTTCATGCGTAGTATTTGCTGAGTTGTTCGTGTCCACTAAGCCATTCCACTTCTCCAAGGAGCGGCGTTCGTATCTTTAATGTTCCCGAAGCAATCAGCCGCGCTGAGTAGCGCACAACACTTGAATGGTCGTAAACGAGGTGTTTTTGCTGTGTCAGCGCCGAAGCGGACTCGCCAGTCTGGGGTCTGGGGGCCACATACTACACTCTATTACAGGCGTTAGATTGGCCGGGGCACTCAAGTGTCGCAGTTCATCTGGGATGTCAACAGCAGCCTTTCGGGGATTAGCTCCAGCTCTGGCCGTCCATCACACAAGGTCACGCACAGGGGGTGGTGTCCTGATAGGGCTCGGGCTCTTTCTGCTGTTTCTAGAGATGGTCGCTCGATCGCAGACCACCCGTCGAGTTCTTCGATCATCGGCCAGCCGGCACGTGCCGTCAGCGTGCCGGGGCCCGAAACCGGTTCTGCAACGGGAATACTACCCGTCGAGAGGGAAAACACCGAAGATTGCCTCAATTAGGTGTGAGGAAAACATGGGCATGTCCTTTTCCCCACACGGGGATTGGCCGTGCCGAGCTATTTTTAGCGCCAGACTACGAAAGAAATGTATTCCAGGGGCAGTTCTCGCACTCTGGTGAATTTTTCGAGCATTCATCGAAAACAGACGTGTATTTTCCCAATATTTTTAGGTGTTTTCGTGGAATCAGGACTTTTATGGTCGTGGTGACGAAGTGTTGTCGGCCCTATGTGGAGGTGGTGAGGAAGCTTCGAACATATGCAGAACACTTTTCTCGAATTCATGAACATGCAGGAATACGGAATAGAATGGGCTATTTTTAGATGCCGGGCATGAATCGTCGAAAGAAGAATGTGTGGGGCTGTAGTAAAATTATGGTGCGATAGGCCCATCCCTTTTTTGGATGATGAGGCCTTTGTACTCGCTGTACTTGATGCTTCATTACGTTTATTTATTTATTTATTTATTTATTTATTTATTTATTTATACAATTTTCACGTCTTGGACACTTCTCAAAACAAGCGGGACGCCCTTCTAAGCATGTTTTACCCTTTTGGAATCAAATTGAACGTATTCCAAATCAAAGCGAGCGTCTTCTACATTACACTAGATAGTCCTCGAAAAGATTAGAATAATTTCATGTTGAAGGACAATTAAGTGCGGCTTTTTTTTTTCGAAATTTTTAAAATTCACCTTTCTAAGAAGTGAGAACATAAAGCAAAAAGGAGGCTTTAGTCAACCCCTGCGCCACGCATTCTACTTCTTCGCGATGTGGAGATCGTTTGAATGCGTATTTGGTCATACAAAATGACTTGCGGTAGCCGCATGATGAAAAAGACAGCGCAGTATCCTCCACAGACAAGTCTGGTACCAATTCGGCAACCCCGAAGCGATGGAAGGCTTGGTTGGCTTGCCGGGAAATCCGAGCCAGGAACTCGGAATCGGGTGCACGTGACAGCCGGCACCTCTTCCGACTGCGCTACACGCTACAGCAAGTGATCATACTGCTCAAAATTTAATAAAATGTTTATCTGTTAAAGAAAAATTGTGAGTAAAATTTTATTTTCAATGTGAGCGAAGCCATCAGTACTAGAAAGGGAATAGCGCCATGCACTCGACTAGATTCTCGCGATTTTATTTTGATTGACAGTGAAAATGCTGCATACTTGAAACGAAAAATATTTGTATTTCTACAATTCTTTTTGTTTTACCTTTGAAAACTCCATGGAAAAGGAATTTTGCTATCAATCTGGGGAAACTCGCCCTAGACCGTCCATGGCGCATTGATTTAACATAAGCTTATGTTCCTTTCAGTTAATTATACAATAATTTTTGCTCTCATTATGCGTTTTATTAGAGACTGCAGTCTCCTTGTACTTAGGCTTTTGAATTGCTGCAAAAGTCTAAGCCTTATCAAAGTTGCAGTGCATACTGATGACATGCTTTTTTCACCAGTTTTTTATTTATTGGCGGACGTTGTGCATAAATAAATAAATAAATAAATAAATAAATAAATAAGAAATTATCATCTCTCATTTTAGAATTAATTATGAAGCTGTGCCACTTTTCACTTATTCGGTTTAGATTGATTTAGATGGTTCAAATAATTCCGAAAAAAAGCCTTTCAAAATTTTCGTTGAACAAAAAATCTTTCTGACTGTCAAGTAAAATCTGTAGTTTGATCTGGAAGGTGATCATTTTCATTTTGAAGATGTTGTGTTTGATTTCAAAAACGTCATGCTTGCTTGGAAGAGTGTCCAATTTGACGTGAAGATGGTGCATAGGGCGTCAAAAGTGTTACAACGTTGATACTTACAAGGAGTATAATAGCAGTAAGGATATGCTACATAGCAGTTGGTATGTGGTTTAATGCAACTGCAAAAAGGCCCCTAATAGAGTCATTTAATTTTGTTGCAGGTTTTGTGGTTCACCCTGTACTAATGGGCATCAAAAAGTGTTACGCTGAGTTATCCGATTGAACTTTGACCGTACTCAATAAAGGTGAAAGGCTCCTTTGGAGGCTACTGAGTCCATCCGACGCTCGATGAAGCGTAAAGACTAGAAAGACTACTGCGAAGACCAGTCCATCCTTCATTCTTAATTCTTCAGCCTTTGAGCTTTGAGACGCTTCGCGAGGTACAATGACGGAGGTCTCATTCTAGGAACGATATTTCCTTGACGAACTGATTGCCTCTTAATCTGAAACGAAGGTAGTCAGTTTATTCACCCAACGAGATGTCTACATGTTTAATGGGCCCCATGGGAATAACCGCCATCGCTTTCCATTCTAGGTCGAGACGTGGCTGGTAGGGTGAGGGATTGAGGTGGACAAAAGGGCCTAGCAAATGGTGTTTTGAAGATGATCATTGAAAAGTTTTTGGCGTGTTTTTAGGACATTGGTAGGGTTTTTTCGCAAGAAAAAAATGGAGCGTGAGAAAAAATGGAGCAGTTGGTGTGAGGCACGAATGGAATCCTGTCTAACCAGTGTCCTGGTAAGTGACTTTGAAGCCGTACTGTTGGGCTAGCAATGTGGAAAGATCGACGAGAATCAACTCCTCCATGGGATGAGTCACGCATTCTTTATGTCTAGGGATATCGTGTAGGTAATTTGAAAGCGTGTCAGTCATACACAGTAGATTTCATACTCCTTGACCATTCGCTTGAAAAAAAGATTCAACTGCCGAATCCAACAGCTAATTTGCAGTCGTTCATAGCTTCATCCTGAAGTGCTTCCTCGTATCTTCTGGATCTATGAATCAAAGGCTTAGGGGACGCAGAAAAATGCTACAGTGTACAAACAATGAGATTAGGTAGCTATGTGAATAGCTGCTATGTGAATAAGGGACGACTTTCGGGATGCGCTGCGCATTCTATTTCCGTGGGATGATTTATTTCACAGCGTATTTGGCCCATACAATGACTTGCGGTGGCCAACCGATGAACATGTTAGCGCTTTATCCTTCCCAGCCAAGTCTGGAGCAAATCGCTGACCCAGGAAGGATGGAGGACCTGGTTGAGGATCTATTCTAATCATAGGGGACATCGCTCGAAAAGCGAAATAATGTAAACAGTGTGTCATTCCCGACTAGAAAACTGCAAAGAATGGTACTCTCGTAGGTCAGTACACGGTGTTCTCTCCGTAAACTAGTCTGCTTCCAGTTTTGCCGCCGTTGTCAAAGAGACAGAGTGGGCTCCCCTCCCCCACTAGGAATGATCTCTTGGTTGGCTTTCGTCGAGGAAAAACAAAACAGGAACCTAATGTCGGATGCACGTGACAGCCAGCGTCTCCTCTGACTGCGCTACCACACGTCCAAGTCCCTATACACGCCAATTATTCTGTAAAATCCTTAGGCTTGTCAGTATCCAGCGGGTTTATGTCCAAGTGCAACTGTAGGGTACATAGGTAAGGTAGGCAGCAGCCATTCTAAGCAGCGGCTACCTTAACAGTTCAAGTACCACAGACTTCCTGTGGCATTGCAGTAGTATCCTCATGGAATTCGACAAGGGCCGCATGCTAGAGTAGACTGAGAAGCACTCTAGCATGCTTCGTCTCCTTTCGCCAACAACCAATCCCCCGCGTTTCTGTAGTCGTTGAGTTGGTGTCATACATGTCTGGAAAGCGCAATGACCAACCTCTTTATGAAGTCACTACCAGAAGTCGTCCTCTGGGGCAAATACGCCTTCAAATTACCTTCAAGACAGAAGTAGAATCCGTGGTGCATCGAATCCATGATCTCTTCCCTTATTGTCACGTAACCCTCATACTTCATCCTTTTCAATGCTGTATAGGTTGTTATTCAAAGGTCAATTCTACTGAAGTCGGATAATCAAAATTACGATAATACGATATTGCAGAGCTCCGGGAGCTAAAGCTACCCGCTGAGTGATTCTAATGTCATGCCCATAGATGCACGCAGGTTTCCAAACCGTGTGAGTGTTCCCTAGAGATCTTTGATTGCTTTTCTTGAAGTATTTCCTTGTAGAAAATGAAGCTTATCGAGAACACGGAAGCGACCAGACGATTGATTAGGTTTGATGTCGCAGCAAATTGCCGGCGAAATTGCTTCCTAGGCCGATCGGAGGCACTCAGTGAAAGCGTGGAAGTATGCCGTGAAAACCAAGGAAAGGGGAAGCGGACGGCTTCCTGGAGAGTTGGCTTGAGCTTTACCTTTACTGATCCTTTTGAAGGACGAAGGAATGGAGCTGAAGGGCGACGAACATCGTTGCTGAGTACTGGCCATCTGTTATTATACAATATTTTACAGCAACTAGCATTTACGAGGAGCGGGGTAGCGTCTTTGAAGGAGCTGCCGGTTGTCGAATGCACGCGATTCCAGGTTTCTGGTTCAGATTTCCCGCCCAGGCCAACCAAGCCTTCGGTCTCTCCAGGCACGGTGATGTGGTATCAGAGTTGTCTAAGAAGGACAAAGTGTTGACTTGTTCACGGCTATCCAGCACAAGTCATGGTATGGCCAAACACACATTCATGTCGCCTCCGACATCTCGTAGAAGTAGAATGCGTGGCGTACTCCACAAAGGAAATGATTGACGACGTCCTTTATGCTCTCAGCAACACCACTGAGATCTGTTTGTAGGACAAGTTAGTCTCTGCGGAAAACCTTTGTATTCCGCCCTTCATAGGTTGGTTTGTAAGCCCTCTGCTGGCCTCTGCGGAATAAAATGGGAGATTTATTAAAAATTAAAAATAACTTTAAAAAGATAAAGGACGGCGTTACTAAATCTCTTTTGGGATGCGCCACGTATTCTACTTCTACGGGATGTCGTGGAGGCGACATGAATGCGTATTTGGCCATACAATGACTTGTGGTGGCCATCCGATGGACAAGTCAGCGGTTTCCTTTCCCGGACAAAGGTTTTCCGCAGAGATTAACTTGTCCTACAAACAGATCTCAGTGGTGTTGCTGAGAGCATAAAGGACGTCGTCAATCATTCCCTTTGTGGAGTACGCCACGCATTCTACTTCTACGAGATGTCGGAGGCGACATGAGTGTACAATGACTTGTGACTTGAACATACAATGACTTGTGGTGGCCATCCGATGGACAAGTCAGCGCTTTCCTTTCCCGGACAGGTCTGCTACCAATTCACCGACCCCGGATGGATGGAAGGCTTGGTTGACCTGGGCGGGAAATCCGAACCAGGAACCTGGTATCGGGTGCACGTGACAGCCGGCGCCTCCTCCGACTGCGCTACACGTCCCCAAAAATAACTTATTAATCTGTAAATCTCTATTTAAACTTAAATTTCAAGCTAATCTATGTAATACATTTAGCAATCTAATTTAAATCTCTATCTAAATCTATCTAAAAAATATTCTATAAATCTCTAATTAAAAATCAATAAGTACCGAGGACTTGTGGCGCCTTCTCCCAGGTGCGCCGTATGTACACATCTAATAAAGTAAGGCGCTGGTACGTGCCAGATCCGATGCAAATGCAATAAGTGTGCCGGGTAGAATTTTGGCATCACGGAGTAGTTTTTAAACCATTTTTTAAAACTCTTGCGCCACCCGTGATACGGGATGGGCCGGCCGCTGATATCAGTATGGAACCGGTTAAGCTGAAGACCTTACTAAGGGTGGGTGTTGACAGACCTCGAGGATATCGCGGATGTTACGTGTGGTTAAACAGCGTCGGTGGTGTAAGGCGAACATCGCTGCCAGGAAAGCAGAAGATGCGGGTTCGAGTCCCGCCTGGCGCAAGAGTATTGATCGCAACAAAACATCTTGTAACAACATATAGCCTCTCTAACAGCCGCTCCAGGCTTAAGCAAATGTGTTCAAACATTTTTTAGAATCTCTCAAGGTAGTTGATTTCTAGAGCTTTATGTTTATATTTTTGTCCACTTAGTATTGAAGCTCGATTTAGTCAAATGTTTATTGGAATAAAATATAAAAAATGAAATTTATTCAAAACTTCTAGCGCCAGGCGGGACTCGAACCGCTCGATCAAAAGGCGCCGGTGGTATAAAGGCGTAGAGCAATCCCGCCCGGTCAGAGGGAGGTGCGGGTTCGAGTCCCGCCTGGCGCCAGAAGTTTTGATCGCAGCAAAACGTCGTTGTGACAGCTTACAACCTCAATACCAGCCACTTGATGCTTAAGAAACTGATCTGAATTTTATTTAAGTTAGTGCCTACTTCAAGAATTTTGATAAACTTTTTCGTATCTACCCTAGTGTATCTGTCGCAGTGGTAAGAGGGGGGGCATTCTGCTCAGTCATTTTGACAGCGACGATATAAAATCAGAAGTGATCAAACTTAGAATATAAGTAAACTGATAAAAATGGAAAACAGAGAATAAAAAAATAATAAAATACGCGAATTAAAAGGAGAAGAATTGATTTAGGTAACTACGGGCTCTTTTTTCATGATTTCCTAAAAATGGATAAGGCCACCCTGTTCGTGTTGGTTTCTAGCTCCCCTCCCGACTAGGATAGATCCACTTTATTTTTTTACTAGCCGTGACACGGTTGGCTGGAGGTGCTTTCAGGCTGCCTAATGTTCGCTGAAACGGACTAAGCGAATCTCACGGGTGAATGGGTTCTTCCCGCATTTCCTGAAATTCCATGAAGAGAAAACACCTATAGAAGCCAGTGTTGACGTGTTTTGATCGACGTACGTAGACACGCTTCGCGGAAGTGTAAGACGCCATGTAATCAGAGATCCTATTAAGCAGAGATCACTTCTGGGGCACAAAATCAGTCGTCGCCCTTCGGCGCTAGGACAAGTTCGATGAACTGGATGCGAACAGGAATCTTCGCCTGGGTTTCCTGACGCTTTTCGTAGATGTACAAGGGGAACTAGGAGCAGATAGCAACGTCGTTACCACGATAGGCTCTCAGAAGGTGAACGCTCCGGGATATACGATGGAGAGCGGCTTTGATGCTGGTCGTTTTAGGGTACTTATCGAGTTCCTGCACTGCCGGGTTGGACCATTACCCGGAGTTCCAGACGGTGTTCATACAGATCGGGATGACAGTACTAGGAAGCTATCGAGAAGTGGACTGAATAGGTACCTACCTCGAGCAATCAGCCCTCTGATTGACAAGCGTCTCCACTGCTTCGTGGGGCAAAGCCCCTGTAAGTACCATTTTTGGTTCATAAGCTTTCACATTTCGAAGCGATTCTATCGCAAAGCCTAACCATGGAAGCAGTACTATTTTAGATCTTTTAACAACGTCTGAGTGCTCAATGCCTGTCACGATTTTCGTAAAGATCTGCTGAAAATGCTCCATCAATATTTTAAACGAATCATGTCAGCGGTGTCTCCCTCTCAATTTTACTTCAAAGGGAAAAAAGGGAGTGGAGAAGAATACAGCAGTTGGGGACACTGAAGCTCCGATGGGTTTTGAGGCACCTTTCATGTCGCTCGTGCCGCTAGCGTTGTCGCGCGTGCCGCTTAGAGGTTCTTGATCCGCGTTTTCCGTCCAGGCCAGCTAACGATTCTATCACTGCGGATCGGTGAATTGGCAACAGATTCGTCTGGGAAGAGGGTAGCTCTGACTCGTCCATCGGTTGCGCACTGCAAATCCTTCACGATGTTCCGTATAAGTTTTTTTCTTAGAATGCATGGCTCATCCCGCAAATTGATTAACTAACGCCGTCCTTTACATATTATTTATTTTTTAGGTCGGATGTAGGACGATGGAGAACGTTTTTACATGGGAAAACATAGGCAGTTTCTGTGGTACACACGCATCGGATTTTGCCCTGGTTTGGACGCTAATTATAGAGAGCAGTGGTTCGTCATGGATCAAATAGATACTCAGTGCTGTCAGTGCTTTGAATGGCTAGCACAGTATTAGTTTGGGAGATAGCCACACGGAAATTGATCGCCTTCAGCCCACACCTCAAACTTGGGTAATTAAATATTTATTTTCCTAAAAAAACATTCTAAATGTGAGCAAGGAAATGATAGTGGGAAATTGACATCTAAATGGTTGATCTCGCCATATTTTGTACTACATATGTTACTTATAATTTAAAAATTCGTATAAAAAATAAAATACAACAACAGCAACAAGACATTCCTGTAGGATAAAATGTGGGTTGTGGTTGTGGTTAGCTCACCTTACTTCTCTCTACGGGCCACGATGTGGATCACTCGCAAATAAACATATTTATTTCCCAAAATCTGCTGTGGAATAACAGGTTGATTGACTATCTTCTCCATGGATTCTTCTCCATGGAGAGGATCGTCCTTGCCATGGATCCGATCCTGAGACGTCGAGCGGCAGGTGGAGTGAGCTTCATCCGAATTGGCGGAGGTGAGAGCTTCGGTAGGCCAGAAGATCTTGTCGATAGTATCGAGTTCTGCGTCTTCTTGACCGTCTTCTCGTCGGTCAAAGGCTGTCAGGTGGTATTGAGGCTGGAGAAGGCGTTGAGTTTACTTATTTATTGATATTTATTTATTTTTATTTAAAGACGTGGGATCAACAACATGTGTGAAACACTAAGAAAAAAGCGAAACAGACATGAAATAAAGAAAAAGACATTAAATACATTGACAAGACATTAAATAAAGGAAAAAACGGAAAGCCATCAGCGTAAGTCCTTAAACAATAGTCGCTGTTTGTAGACGATCATTCTGAAACACAACAATTCAAAAAACAGGCATAACGAACGTGTCTACTCCGCAGCAGGGTTTTTCTCTAAGAATTTGCTTTCCGGAAGGCTTGAACAGGTAAACCTAGCGACATTTTATCACAGCCTAGGAATGAATTATTCCTTAAGGTTTCTATAGGTAAAGAAGTTTGATCTAATCTTTGTTCTTACCAGCGAAATATATAATACGGTACTAAAAAATGAGGAAACAGTCTGTTATCCGTTTCGTTCGTACCCTTAGACGGATAATAGAAAATGTAGTTTATAAAAACATAGGTCTCTTCCGGAGCTCCTTAGTAAGGAGGAGAGACCATAAATGTAATGAAAAGGAAAAACTTAAACAAACGAATGCGAACAAAAGTGAAAAAAAACTAAACCTAACCTATAACCTTAACTTTCCCTTCTGGATCGAGTTAGCAGAACGCCAAAGAAGGAGAGTAGATCTATAGAAACCCTATGGAGTCAAAATCTTGAACATCATCTGCTATCCTCCCCCTACTATATAATGTTAGAAATCCAAGAATTTTTGCTCTTTCAGACCCATTTGGCAGCTGCCTTAATCTGTAAGAGTTCTTTGTTGTGAGAGTTCTCCAAGCCACCTGCTATCGCAGCTTCTTGCTATGCTTTTACACGGTCTTGTGTCAAGGCCGAGAAAAGGAATGCCAGCATAATCTGTAAGCAACACTTCTGATCAGCAAGCAGATATCACCTGTATCACCTATCGTCCCGTTGATCATCGACTTGCTCGAGCGGGCGCCAGCAGCGTCTCCATTCGTCCCTGACGCGTGCCAGAGTGGTCCAATGGATCCCCCTCGCTCGAGGGACACGAAGAGCGTTGTATCGGTCGTTCAGGGCTTTCACGAAGAAGTCTGACCAACGCGTTGGTGGGCGTCCTGGTGTTCTCTTGACATCCAGTCGGTGATGGCTCTCGTCCAGCCGGTGTCTGCGAATCGCATTACATACGTGGCCGGCCCATCTAATTTTCGACGACTTGGCCCATACGACAGCGTCTCTTATCTTCGAACGTCGGCGAAGCTAAGAATAAGAATAAGAAGAAAAAGAAGAATAAGAATAAGCTTCGCCGACGTCGAAGCAAGCAGATAGCTTGAGCAAAATTAATTAACATTGAAATGTTTTCTAACCGCTATGTTCATTTGTTGCATTTCGTGATATCAACGGCATTTTACAGTCTGCTAGAATAGAGCATTAGGTAGAACAGAATTACAAAAAATAGGGAATAGGTCTACTGTTCTTTCTCAGGTACCGCCCATATATCTGGTTGGGCAAACCCGACCTATTTGGATCCGAAGATTCTGCAATTCCCATCCCTAAATGCAGTTTACTGTAGAGCCTGAAATGGAGTATGCTATAAAGGTTTTTAGGAACCTGTGAGTTTTCAGTGGTAGCCAGATGCCTCTGAAACGCCTCTGTCAAAATTTCCACCAAAACGTGCCATTACTGTCCTACCCTAATCTCTTTACTTCAATCTTGTTGATAGAGGGTACAGAGCAATCAAAGGTGAAGGTTCGGTTCGACTGTTGCGGGCATGACTGCAAGAAGTTCCATAGATGCGGCCAGCGATAGTACTTTGGTTTTTCAGACGTTTGATATGCAGTCGTTCGACAGCAATCATGAGTAATTGATGCTCGCTGCGTGCAATTTTCATGTGTTCTCGCTTTTATTTCCGCTCGTTAGACTCTACTCAGGAAATGACTGATGCACCCGAGTAGGGAACATACAGAAACACTGAGAAAACAACGACGTTATATCTTAATTGACAACTAAACTGCCGGGATTCTGAAGAAAAAAACATTGAAAAATGTTCATCAACCTCACCAGAGTAAGTTATTTTGTTGGGCTGATATGCATTGAAGTTGTCTTTATCATATCTCTTAGAAACAGGATGTGTGCTGCATGCCACATAGAAGCTGACTAGCATTGCTTTCTAGTTTCGTTGAGTCGAAAATGAATGGATAAATAAATACTAAAAGGATAAAGGATAAAGGATAAAGGAGGCGTTAATCAATTCCTTTTGGGATGCGCCACGCAATCAACTTCTACGGGATGTCGTGGAGGCGACTTGAATGCGTATTTGGTCATACAATGACCAAGTGGCCAGCCGATGAACAAGTCAGCGCTCTATACTTCCCAGACAAGTCTGGCACCAATTCACCGACCCCGGAAGGATGGAAGGCTTGGTTGGCCTGGGTGGGACCTCCTCCGACTGCGCTACACGCGCCCAAATAAATAATAAATAAATAAATAAATACTTTTTCTTTTACTCAAAAACTGGCTCTGAATTCTTTATGTTTTTCAGAAAACCCGTTTTACCTTGCTCGCTATAGCAATTTAAGAGGCTCGTTAACAAGTATCTCACGACTCGATAATTCGCCGATTTTATTTTTTTTGCACATCCATGTTTATTATTGGTGTTTTTTCTCACTAATTGTGTTTATTTGTCGCGTGTTCTCACGCACGTATAAAGAATAAAGCATAAAAAACGACGTTACATAATCTCTTTTGGGATGCGCCACGCATTCCACTTTTTCGGGATGTCGTGGAGGCGACGTGAATGCGTATGTGGTCATACAACGACTTACGGTGGTCAGCCGATGAACAATCAGCGCTTTATCCTTCCCAGACAAGTCTGGTACCAATTCACCGACTCCGGATGGATGGAGGGCTGGGTTAGTTCGGGCGGAAATCTGAACCAGGAACCGGCGGGTATCAGGTGCACGCGACAGTCGCCACCTCCTCCGATTGAGCCACAAGCGCCTTCAAGCAGTATAAATGATAAATAAATAAATAAACGATTAAAGGATAAAGGATGGCATTATTCCATCCCCTTTGGGATGCACCACGCCTTCTACTTCTACGGGATGTCGTGGAGGCGTGCTGAATGCGTATTTGGCGATACAACCGATACCAGGTTCCTGGTTCGGATTTCCCGCCCAGGCCAACCAAGCCTTCCATCCCAACTCAGTGAATTGGTAGCAGACTTGTCTGGGAAGGATAAATCGCTGACTTGTTCATCCACTTGCCACCGCAAGTCATTGTATGGCCAAATACGCATCCCGTAGAAGTAGAATGCGTGGCGCATCCCAAAGAGGATTGAATAACGCCGTCCTTTATCTTTTAAATGAATAAATAATTAAATAAATAAATAAACTCCAGAAGTATTTTTAGGTAGGAATTTTTTGTCTGTTCATGACAAACCAATTCCTAGTATTATTCTACTACCAGAGTATTAATTCGTGCTTGAATGTATTTGGATTTAGGTGTACTTTTACGCAATAAATTTTTGCTGTAAGTAAGGATTTATTTATACAATGGTGTTATAGAATCTATTCTATTTTTTCAACTCTACAACTTTATGTGAACATCATTTTATCTTCCAATTAAGGAAACTTTTTAATAAATAGGACGCTTGCGAGGCGCAACTTCTACATGAAGCTCTCACCATAAGACTTGCTTTCCTTCTACCTAGAATAGAGCTATAGTTGTAGAATTTAATGGCACATCTTAAAGGATAAGAGTTTTGTGATCATTTGCCCAGATCTGCTCAAAGCCGGCTTTCTAGTTTTTTAAATTTTTTTATAAATTATTGTACTTGCAGCCAGTATGTAGATGTCTTTGCCTGTCGTTCAACTGTGGGTAATTGTGTTCTTTAATTGGTAAGTCAACGAGGGAGCTTATTAGATGTACTTATACGGGCCGGCTAAGCTACTCATCGTCTAAGCGACTTCCTGACTTCTGGTCATTCTGAGCACGTGGCTTGAGGCGCCTGACTACCTAATCCGAATAATGAATGATGTTTGTGATGGAGTGAAGACGTCTCTGACGCAGTTTCTCTCGCCTCTTCGCTCCGGCATTAAGTCGATTACCAGCTACTTGGAGGGGATAAGTGATCCGAAGTGTACTAGGATAGAGAATTCGATGTAAATTTGCATCAAAGCCTGCATTTTCCGCGTAAAAATTCAAACCCGTAGCGGTCATTTCTTATCGCTGTCACTACCGAAATTTCCTTATCTTCCCTTGCATCGCTCGAAGAATCGGTCATGCTTTCCGCCGAGAACCACAAGGAGGACGACCGTAAACCTTGTTCTTATTTATAGCCACCTTTTTCTCAGGGGTCGTTGTGACAGAAGCGAAGACCAAAACGTCCAGATGTTCGATGAGTTGCACGAATGACTCCACGGAGCGATTGCACTTCGGCTCGGAACTGGTTTTGTGGTTTTGGTCGGGTATCGCTGGCCATTTTTCGCCAGTTAATGGCAGTAATAAACGCCTAATACCTGGCTATTTACCTTTACAAACACTCCGATCGACCAGAAGGGAGGGTCGGGAGAGGGGAACCAGGAAGAGGGAAACCAAATGTAGGAGGAAGGGATCGCCAGAAGATTGAATACTTCTCGAGTAGAAAACCGTGTTATTCGATCTGCTACAACTATTAGGTCATCCAATAAGTCATGTCGTTTTTTCATCCTTGACTTCAATTGAACAAATTTTCAACAAAACTTCATTCAACCAACACTGTAATCACTAACATTATCAACAGCCTTTCTCCATCTAACGAGCAAATCTTCAACACCTGAGCAATAAAACTGTTGTGGTTTTTGAGCAAAAAAATGAAGCATTTTGAATATCCTCCAAACTTTCAAATTTCTTGCCACTAAGAAGCTGCTGTAGAGACCGGAATAAGTGGTAATCCGAAGGTGCGAGATCGGGAGAATACGGTGGATGAGGAAGAACCTCCCATCCTAATTCAATGATTTTTTCCAGCGTCCGTTTTGCACAGTGCGGTCTTGCATTGTCGTGATGGAGAATTACGCCCTTTCTGTTGACGATCGCCGGATACTTCTCCAGTAGGGCTTGGTTCATTCGATCCAGCTGCTCACGATAAAGATCTGCGTCAACAGTCTGTCCAGATTTAAGCACTTCAAAGTGGACAATTCCACGGATATTCCAACACACAGAGGAGTGCCTTTCTGAGATGAATATTCGGCTTTGCAGAACTTCTTGGTTGTTCATTTTTGGAAAGCCACTGCTTTTTGCGCTTCGGATTATCGTACAAGATCCATCCTTCGTCTCCTATGATTAGTCGATCAAAAAGCGGGTCTGTACGGAGTCGCTGAAGCAGTGCGTTGCAAAGCGTCGTTCGGTTGGCACGGTTCTCGGCGGATAAATGGTGCGGTACCCAAACACCTGCTCTGCATAGCTTGCCAATTTAGCGTAGATGAAAATGTATGGTTGATTTAGGTCCGTTGAGAGTACTTGAAAGTTCCTCCAGTGTCTGAGAAGGATTCGTCTCCAGTTCTGCCATCAGCATGTCGTTGTCAAATGGTACGGGTCTTCCTGATCGAGAGGAGCGAGAAAGGTCAAAATTGCCGAATTTGAACTTTCGCTGGCATTTGCGAACGTCCTCTGCATCTGGATATACATCGCAGACATTTTTGATAGCAACCGTTGCGTTACTACCCTTCCGAAATTCGAACAGCATGCAATGCCGAATATGCTCCTCTGAGATTTGCCAAGCCATTTCACCTGAACTTTCAAGCTAACAATTCAACGAATGGTAGATTCTAAAAGATCAAGTCTCATTTACCTTAGAATCATTTTAGTGCACCTTCGAAGTACACAAATCTGCCGACAAGTAATGAGCTAAAATCGCAGTGCATAAAAAACGACATTACTTATTGGATGACCTAATAGAAATTATAGAGATTATATGAATAGGACATAAATCCACGTCTTTGCAGAATCACCCTGGTTTGCGCTATTCTTTCTAGTTCTTCTTGACACCTCTGTGTGAAACTGAATGCGTCGATATTAAGGGTAGAGCATGGTGTTATTCAATCCTTTTTGATATGCGTCACGCATTCTACTTCTACGGGAAATCGTGGAGGCGATCTGAATGCGTATTTGACCACACAATAACATATGGTGGCCAGCCGATGAGAAAATCAGCGCTTTATTTTTCTTCAGACAAGTCCGGTAACAATTCACCGACCTTGAAGGGATGAAAGCCTTTGTTGGCCTGGGTGGGAAATTCGAACCAGGAAGGTGGTATCGAGTGCACACGACAGCCGGCACCTCCTCCGACTGCGTTACACCTACTCTGATGCGTAATTCATAAAATCAGTCCCTACATAAACTTAAAAAACTCCAAGTTTCGTTATTTTCTGCTTTTAAATTTAAATAATCATAACTATATGAAGATTTGAAAACCACGATAACATGAAAATCAATCGGGATTTTCGGCGTTCCGAAGAATGCGCTATAATCCTCAGTTTCAGAGGATAACTTATATATTTGATTGCTTTTAAAACTACATATTTGTGCGCAATTGTACCAAAAACTCCCACTAAGTTATTTAATAAAATATTAGAATAAAAGTGCGAACATTCGAACCACCGAAACTGGAGAAACTTTCGGTCCGACCTAATATTTAAAGCCCTCACTAGTCCAAAAAACCAGTAGTTATGCTGGGCGCAAAGCCTAACTCAGGTTGTAATTGTAGTTGTAGAGTCTTTTACCACCGTACCACAGAAGGACTGGTATCCCCTGATTCCTATGCTTCACTACCTGTCATGATCATTGGCCTCATCCACTCGATTCAGCGCGTAATTTTCCGCCCCAGTAGTTCGGCTGACCACAACTCAACTCGATGAAGTCTCCATTAGTAGGAGCCTTGAATGAGTCACGAACACCTTTAGCCGAACGCACCAGAGATTATTCGGC